>JAUCMT010000637.1:0-11498 GCA_032357475.1 Enteromius thamalakanensis
ATGTAGAATCAGTCAGATTAAAATATATGATGAAGTGTATGAATCAAATTGAGTCACCTTCAGTTCGTCCAGAGGAGATGTTTGAGATCAGCACTAAAACAAAGAGAGAAACTCATGATGTGAACATAGAGCTGGAGATAATTCAATAACCATAATTATCACAATATAATTATCAGAAACACACAGCATTTAATACAACTTATCCAGTTACACATATACACTAACAGTCAATAGATTTAAAAAATGTTTAAATATTTAAAACGTATGTCAATGATGTATCAATGTTTTGATATATAATTTATATTTTGATAAATGTTGGATCAAATAAACTTTGGGTAAGGTAAATGAGCACAAGAGACTTCTTTAAGATTCAGAATGATTTTGTTTGTTTGTTTGTTTAACTGTTAAATCGTTTGACTGCTAGAGTAGAATTAAAAGAGAAGACGCACACTCTGTAATAATTTCATTCATTATTTGAGTTTTGAGATTTTGATGATCTCTGTCTCTCTCTCTCTCTCTCTGTCTGAGTGCATGCTGGGAGTGAGTGGGCGGAGTTGGCGTGTGCGAGTTGGAGTGAGTTCTGCGGTGCGAGTGAGTTTTTCTATCTTTCTCAAATCTTTTGTTGCTTTATTGTTGTTGGGGTATTAAGGCTAAGTTTTGCGGGTTGTGTGAGGAGCGTCGTCGGTCAGTGCGTACTGATCGCTATGGCGGCGTCTCAGCACGTGAGCTTGGAAAGTTTAACGCGTCGGCATGGCGTTAAGGTTATGCCCGCGGAGCGCTGTTCATTGGAGGACTGTGTCCTCGCTGTTGCCGCTGTCGTTGGTCATGATGTATTCTTTCAGCGTCTAGAATGAATAGCGCAATAGTGATTTTTTTAAACAGTGTTGACAAAGTAAATAAAGTCGTAGAAACAGGGATTACTGTGAACGATTCTCTTACTTCAGTCCTGCCTTTAGTACAGCCTGCAAAAAGAGTAGTACTGTCAAATGTCCCGCCTTTTATTAAGGATGAGGTGATTGAGAGAGAACTGTCCAGACACAGAAAATTTGTGTCAAAAATAAAGAAGATTTCACTTGGTTGCAGATCACCACAGTTGAAGCATGTTGTTTCTTTTAGGAGGCAGGTGCACATGATTCTAAATAATCAAAATGAGGATCTGAACTTAGCCATGAAGTTTAGGTTTGAGGATTTTGATTATGTTATTTTTGCTACCTCAGAGTCGATGAAATGCTTTGGTTGCGGTTGCGAGGGTCATGTATTACGTGTGTGCCCTGAGAAGGGTGCGGATCAGAAACGTAATTCAGATGAAGTGCTTAATATTTCAGATCAACCACAAACAAGTGATAACATATCATGTGTTGATAAAGATGAGCCTGGTGATAAAACTGAGAGTGTCACAAATGGAAAAATACATGAAGATAGTGTTTCAGAGGCTAGCAAGCAGGCCATACTGGAAGATGCTGTGGATGTTGATATGTCAGAAGATCAAAGTCTATTTAAAACACCGACATTAAAAAGAAAAACTAAAGGTAAAGGAAAAGATAGAAGGGCTAGTAAGAAAGCTTCTGGAATTGTTACTGGTGATGCAAGGGAGTTGGACTCCGAGCTAAGTAACGTTGAGGAGTCTGCTGTGGACAGTGATTGTGAGTCTTCAGACTCTGTGAGCTCAGCCTCACAGAAGAGATCTGTACGCAGCGCTTATACTTTAGATAAAATTAAAAAGTTCCTTCAGACAACAAAGGGCATGAAGGGTGTGATAGTAGAGGACTATTTTCCAGATCGTGAGTTGTTCATAAATTCAACCAGAACCTTAATGAAAGAGGATGGAGCCTTCACTGAACAAATAGTCTTAGGCTGAGAAAAATTGTCCAACAGTTAAAACTTCATTTACTGAACGATGAATTTGAATCAGTCTAGTTTTTTTCTCTTTTATTGAAGTTTTTGTTTTTAGTGTGCTCAATCTTATTTTTTTATGAGTAGTATAAAGTTGGGTACACTTAATTTAAATGGTGCTCGAGACAGCAAGAAAAGAGCAAAAGCAAAAGAGAATTGACGTAACGCTGGTCCAGGAAACTCATAGTGATGTTTTCAATGAGAATGACTGGTGAATGGAATGGGATGGTTTAACTGTTTTAAGCCACAAAAATCACTGCAATAACTTGACTAGTTTGACTAGTTGACTAAGTTGACTAGTGCTTAGTCAACTAAGCACTAGGGTGTTACCTAAGTAAACACACAGGGCTAGAATACAGAGATTGACTCTAAATTTGAATTCAAACACTGTTTGAACTAAATTTAGATGAGGCTAAAACAAACGAGAAAGAGGCGTAAATAAGTCAAAACAGTAACAGGAATCAAAGTCATGGAGCAAAGGAAGTGTCAAAATAAGCTTTTAAACTGACAGGGTTAGACAAGAAAACCAACCTACTGATATTGGCCACAAGGTGGTGTTGGTAAGCCCCCAAGGGTTAGAAGAGAGGGGGTAGAGTTGAAATTGGGAAGTGTTAGACACCTAATTAGTCTGCCCTCTAGTGTTAATCAAAGGTACTGGGATTAAATCTGAGCGATTTCTCTAAGGCAGTGGTTCTCAACCCTGGTCATGGTGCCCCCCTGCTCTGCGTATTTCGTATGTTTCTCTTGTCATTTGTTCTGCTCGAACATATGCGGACTGCGAAGTGGACATCTAGCTCGTCTAGCACCTCTGGATCCTCAGGGGCAGCAGCGGGCTTTAACAGGGAGACATGGAAAGTGGGTTAGATACGATACTTTGGTGGAAGATATAGACGGTATGACACAGGTGAGTATTGACAGAGAATTTTCAAAGGACCCACGTACCTTGGGTTGAGCTTGCGGCAGAGTAGGCGAAGACGAAGGTCTCTGGTCGACAACCACACCCACTAACCGGGTTCGTAGAGGGGACTGGGCTGGCGTAGGCGGTTGGCTTGCTGGGTGAGGCGACGGACGGCGCTCCTGAGATGGACATGGAAGCTGTCCCAAGTCTGTTCACTCCTTCTGAACCAATTGTTCACTGCGGGGAGGTCGGAGGGTTCGCCTGACCAGGGGAATAATGGGGGTTGAAATACTAACACACATTGGAACGGTGTAATTTGGGTGGATGGTTTGCGCAGAGAGTTTTGGGCGTATTCTGCCCAGATTAGATAGTGATTCCAATCGTTTTGATGAGAATGGCAGTAAGATCTGAGGAAGCTCATTAATTCTTGGTTCAGTCTCTCAACTTGTCCGTTTGCCTCAGGATGATAGCCAGAAGTTAAACTCACATTGATCCCCAGATGGGTGCGGAAAGCCTTTCAAACACGAAATGTTAACTGGGGACTACGATAGGACACTATGTCGTCGGGGAGTCCGTAGTAACGGAAAACCTGTTCCATCAGTGTGAGAGCTGTTTTCCAGGCAGTGGGCAGTTTGGGCATGGGGATGAGGCGACAGGCCTTCGAGAAGTGGTCTATGACAGTCAATATAACAGTATCATTATGGGAGAGCGGCAGGTCTGTGACAAAGTCTATGGATATGTGCGACCAGGGTCTCTGGGGTATCGGCAGCGGGCAGAGTAGACCCGCAGGTCGCTGTCGGGAGGATTTTGTCATTTGGCAGATGTTGGCTTTAACAAAGGCCGAGACATCAGAATTCAAGGTAGGCCACCAGAATTTGTTTGTGACCAGCTCTGTAGTAGCTAGAATGCCCGGCTGGCCTGCACTGAGATGATTATAAATTAGCTTGATCACACATTGGCGCATAGCCTCTGGGACAAAGGTTCGTGTAGGTGGGCATTCGACGGGTATGGGAGCTGTGCCTTGAGCTTCCTGGATTTCTCTCATGACATCCCACTGGACGGGCGCTAGGATGAGAGTGGGAGGCAGAATGGGCTCGGGTCCAGCAGGATCTTGGGAGGCGTCAAGTTTGGCGCGACAGGGCGTCCGCCTTGACGTTCTTAGATCCTGGTCGATAAGTGATTTGAAACTTGAACCGGGCAAAGAAGAGTGTCCAACGTGCTTGCCTAGCGTTAAGTCTTTTGGCGTTTTTCAAGTATTCCAGATTACGATGATTCGTTAACACAAGAAAGGACTCCTGAGCTCCTCTGTTCCGCAGAGTTTAGTTTCCGAGAGTAGTACGCACAGGGGTACAATTTGGGTGGCTGGCCGTGACGTTGGGTTGGTTTTCAAATTTTTAAATGCTTGGGGGCTCTCTTCGGTCCAGGGAATGCGACGGTAGTTGCGTTTAGTAAGATCAGTCAGAAGTGCGGCGATTTTGCTGAATAAAACGTCCCTGATAAAACGTCTGTAAAAGTTGGCAAAGCCCAGAAAGCGCTGCATCTCTTTCAGCGTCTGTGGTTGGGGCCAGTTGGTGACTGCTGTGACTTTAGACTCGTCCATGGCCATGCCCTCTGAACTGATGATGTAACCCAAAAAAGATGTCTTGGTTTGGTGAAATTGGCCTTTGGACATTTTAGTGTAAAGTTGGTGGGTGATTAATGTTCTTAGGACTTGTCGAACGTGTTGGACATGGCTGGTGTAGTTGGGGGAGTAGATGAGAATGTCGTCGATCTAAACAATTACAAATTTATTCAGCATTTCCCTGAAGATCTCATTGACAAAGGCTTGAAATACAGCTGTGCTGTTGGGCAGGCTGAAGGGCATCACTAGATATTCGTAATGCCCATTGCTGGTTGAAAAGCCCGTCTTCCACTCATCCCCCTCTCGAATGTGGATTAAGTAATAGGCGTTGCGTAAGTCCAGTTTAGTTAAGTACCGAGCAGACCTGAGCTGTTCTAAAGCGGCTGGAACCAGGGGTAAGGGGTAACGAAACTTGATGGTTATTTCGTTCAGTGCTCGGTAGTCAATGCAAGGTCTCAAGACGCCATCCTTCTTTTTAACAAAGAAAAACCCGGCCGAAGCTGGTGAAGTAGAGGGTCGGATAAAGCCTTTACTTAGCTCTTCTTGAATGTAGGCCTCCATACTGGCAGACTCAGGTTGTGAAAGGGGAAAGATACGTCCACGGGTAGGTTGGCATCCCGGCATGAGGTCGATGGCACAATCCGTGGATCGGTGTGGTGGTAATCAAGTGGCTTGGGTCTGACTGAAGGCTATTTGGAGGTCGTGGTAAGCAGTGGGAAGATCAGTGACGTCTATGTCCTCCGTAGTGAGTGGGTGGGTGCGGCGTGGAGTTTGTTGAAGACAGTTTTGTTGGCAAAAATCGGACCGCTGGGTGATTTGCTGAGTTTGCCAGCAGATGGTGGGGTTGTGTAGCCTGAGCCAGGGTAATCCGAAAATAACTGGATGTTCAGGTGAGTTGATGACGTGTAGTGAGATCTTTTCTGAGTGAAGGGAACTGGTGTACAGGGTGATGGTGGCTGTCTGTTGAGTTAAGCGCCCTGTTCCTAGGGGCCGGCCGTCGAGGGCTGCCACCACCATCGTGGGGGAACATGTAAGGAGAGGAAGACAATATTTAGACACAAAAGCTTCATCTATGAAGTTCCCAGCGGCTCCTGAATCCACCAGGACTTCAGTAGTGATTTCAACATCATTAACATGTAACTGGGCATCGACCTTCATTACGGGACTAATGGAAACTGCACTCCCCCGATACTTTCTTGATAGAGGTGGTCGAGTGGGGCATGTGGCATGGAGATGTCCTGGAAGACCACAATACAGGCAGAGGTTGTTCTGAATCCGCCGATCACGTTCCTCTTTAGACAGTTGAGTGGATCCGATTTGCATATGTTGCGACCTTTCAAAAGCGCGGTTGATCAATCCAATGCTTTCCCCGTTAAAAGTGAACAAATGAACAATACCTTACTTTCATCAGTTAAATAGTTCTGCGGCTGTTGATTCATGCAGATATCACATTGCATCAAAAAACCTTCACACTTGCCTGCAACTCCATCATATTTCTCTGGCAGCGACACTCGAGTAGAGGCGCTGGCCGCCGGAGGTGGCTGCACCACGGAAGGGTTGGGCGGCGAGGCCGCGGCTTGAGACAGGGCCGCAGTCGCGGTGGTGAGAGCTTGAATAGAGCGTACTAGCTAATCGGTGAGGCCTGTTACCTTCTCTAGCTGAGTCTGATGTGTAGACAGCATGGATGCTTGGCATCCCATTTTGCTCATCATTTGTAAAAAAGCTGCTGAATCCGATGGCGGCGAAGTTTTCTATAATGACTCGGGAGAGGTAGTTGGATCCATATGAAAGCTTTTATTATAGCCGTAGTCGTACAGGCGAAGGTCGGTATCACAGGCAGACAACAATAACAAGGATAGTCCAAAATCACAACGATAGAATGGGCAGAAGGTCGGGGCAGGCGGCGATAATCAGAAATCCAGGAAACAGTCCAATAATACACAGGGAGAATCAACAGGAGAAAACGCTCAGAGTTGTTAGCTAGGCAAAACAAAACTTCCCACTGAGTGATCGCCAAACTTCCGCTTTTGAAGGCCGCGGAATGGCGGGAGTTAGAGTCGGAAGCGGCCAAGGTACGTAGGTGAAACCAGTCTGGTTATGAACCTAATATTCGGGAGATGGTTCCCGCTGCTGACTTCCGGAGGGAGCCACAGAGGCACGACTTGTGACAATAGCTCATTAGCCAATCAGAGTAAATCGTTGTTAAGCCCGTCCCCACGAGAGGTTTGTGCCAAAACAGTAAACAAAAATTTGCAAAGCCTAAGCGAAAGCTGTGGCAACACATTCAGAATCCATGATTCGCAAAAACGATTCTTTAAAAATCATTAACAAAGAATGAAGCATTTTTGAAGAGCTGTTAAATTCGTGCGATTGAGTTCATTTTTTCATTTTCATTGTGTTTCTTCTTTTGCAGTGGCATATTTTGATAGTTTCTTGGAAAGTTACGTTAAGTTTTATAAAGTTACGTTGGCACAAAAGTAATCCCATAGAATCCTCAAAAGTATTTTTTGGCTGAAGCAGGAAGATAGTGAAGTTTAGCAGCAGTGGAAATACTGCGGTGCTGCTCGGCTCGCGGAGAAACAGGTCTGAGACAAAAACGCAGATGCTGAGGAAGGGAAATGAGTGCTAGTGGAGGAGAGGAGATTCACGGGGTAATCGATAATGATGAGATTGGTGGCAGCTGCGATCGTTCGTGCATCGTTCCTTCCGAAGTTCAATTAATTGCTTAAATGTCATGCCTCCTACCTGACCTCGCTTAAGCCTCCCAAGAAATTCCTAGAAACGTATTCTGTGACTCGATCTTTGGTTGTTGTTCTCTTTCTCAGTTTTGTTTTTCTCCTCTCAAGCAGCTTTTGTTTTCTCAAGTGAACTTTTATTTCACCTTTTTTATTGTTATATATCTAAGAAGAATTTTTGTTGTATTACTGACAAAGCTTTTTTTTTAATAAATCAACTTTTTCCCTTAAACCCTGCATCAAGTGTGTCGTTTGGGGTCAACACTATAACACCTGTGGGTTAGTGTTATGTTTCTCAGTCACCACACTAGAGACCTAAGTTCAAGCCTCAGTCGTGACAGTATCCAATTAAGTAAGCCATAGGCGACAGCGCCAAGGAAACATGTGTGAAAGAAAATAGAGAAAAAATCAATTTCAGATCAATTTTGAACACAGCCATGTCAGATTTTGCAATAGACTTATTGTTTGTCTGATTCCCATCATATGTCCTTGGGGCTTATTGCTGATGGTCAGGGCTGCAGAAAAGGATCTGACCTGAAAAAGATTTTGATATTCTAGGTATTATCAAATGGTCAGAGTTTTGAGAATGCAGCAGGCGTGGAGGACTATAATGTGATAAGAGCTTGCTTAAGTACGGATGAGCTAAGCCATTCAGGACTTTAGAAGTAATTAACAAAATTTTAATTCTATTTAATTCTATATGATGTTTGATAGATAGCCAGTGCAGTGTTAAAACCGGGCTAATATGGTCATACTTCCTAATTCTAATAAGGACTCCAGCTGCTGCATTTTGGACCAACTGTAGTCTGTTTATGAGTCGTGCAGAACAACTACCCATTAAACATTACTATAGTCTAACCTCAAGGTCTTAAACGCATTGCTGCATTTGAAGCAGAGAGCATAGGTCACCATTTAGATATGTTTTGAGCGAAAAAAAAAGCAGTTTTACAGATGCTAGAAACATGGCTTTCAAATAAAAGATTGATAACAAACAGCACACCTAGGTGCCTAACTGAGTGCTGCTACCCACTTCATCAATATGTTATATCTTACATTAGTATTAATAAATAAAACGTGTCTAGTGAGCAACAACCTCAACATATTTTCCTTTATTTTTTACATAGCATGTTTCCATAGCATAACATAATATTCAAAGATTACATTTTATGATAACACAACAGTAGACTTTGGAAAAACGCGTTAATTTTATTTGTATAGTGCATATGTGGTCATAAGTTTAAATGTGTTTTATGAACTTTGTGTTTTTATTCTTATTTTTCTGTTCAGTACTTTGGTCTGCCGCTGGGTGGTTGTAAAGTGCTTTATAAATAAATTTGAATGAATGAATGAATGAATAAGTTTTACTTTCTCTGCCATTGTTATATTAAAGGGTTAGTTTAGCCAAAAATGAAATCTGGCCTGAGTTTTACTAACTTTGTCTAAAATGCATCTAAAAGAAGGGTCTAACTAGCCCATTTAGTAGTGACAGATCTTCTATTTGGTATCATGGCATACTGTATATCCTAGTTAAATGGATTATAAAAAATAAAAAAAATTGTGTTGTGGGCTTACAATTTTATTATATTTGTTTCTTATCACAATAAGATTAATAGTATGCATTTTGGTACATTTTTATTTCATGATGAGTTTAAATCATTGTGCAGAAAATATGAATTTTATTTAAGCTAAGATTGCATGCAATTTTTTATTTTTATTTTTTTACATTAGGTATATTTCACTTCCAGTCAACTAAAGCTGATGGAGGGCCATCAGACATCCAGAGAACAAAAAGAGACCAGCAAGATTCCAGTAGACACACTCAGAACAGGACTGGACAAGAGTCTGCCAACAGGCTATCTATTGACATGCTCCCTGACAATATGACACAAGTAGTGGTAAGTTAATTATTTCCATAATTATAACTTTTTATAACTTTTTAACCATTGCCATAATTATAACTTTTGTAACTTTTAGAACCTTGCCTTTTTTTGGATATCAAATTTGTTGCTAATTTATACCATTAAAGTTCTCTCAGATGCTTTATTGACAGATGACCAGTTGATCAGTTCAGTTTTGCTAGATCTGGTCTCATGAAAATATATTACCTCTGTGCACATTTTTTGCAACACTGTTTTTACATACAGTGGGTACGGAAAGTATTCAGACCCCCTTACATATTTCACTCTTTGTTATATTGCAGCCATTTGCTAAAATCATCAGTCTTATCTCAATCTTATTTCTCACCATCTTGGAGTGCTTCAGGTGTTTTTTAGTAAACTCCATGCAGGCTTTTACGTGTCTTGCACTAAGGAAAGGCTTTCTCCCCTTTGCTGACTGCATCTCTGCAATTCCTTTGACCTCATGATTCTCATTGCTCTGACATGCATTGTGAGCTGTAAGGTATATAGACAGGTGTGTGGCTTTCCTAATCAAGTCCAGTCAGTATAATCAAACACAGCTGGACTCAAATGACGGTGTAGAACCATCTCAAGGATGATCAGAAGAATTGTGTGTCACAGCAAAGGTTCTGAATACATATATTATGTATTTATGATATTTAAATTTTTCTTTATTAATAAATCCGAAAAAATGTCAACAATTCTGTGTCTTTCTGTAAATATGGGGTTTGTGTGTACATTAATGAGGATAAAAAGGAACTTAAATTATTTCAGCAAATGGCTGCAATACAACAAAGAGTGAAAAATTTCCACTGAGTGGCACTAAAACACAGGTTCAATATATGAACCCTGGCACATTATCATTACACTGTATCATTACAGTGATATAGGTATGCATTGCGGCAGTTCAGAATTGAAATATCCGTGGACTGTTGCTAAAAGTTAATTCTTTATCATGTTGGAAATACACCCTACACCAAATCCAGCCCTAAACCTACCCATTAGAGTTAACAAATCCAAAACATATATAAAAATGCATCTCTTGATGCAACCGTGAAATTTCAACTTCCTTTTTCCAACTTCCTTTTTCCAACTTCGTTTTTTCAAACCATAGTTACATGGGATTCGAATCAGATCTCCTCACCTCTCACATACATCTCTGTATTTCGAGAACTACCAAACAAACCTACCATCTATGAAACCCCATATATATGAAGCTGGATGTTTTTTACTGATGTTCAAAATTATTAGTTTTCAGATATCCAAGCATGTTAATAATGTTTTGAAGTCATAACATAATATTCTTCAAGTAATGGTATGAAAACAGCGCTTTTATTAATCACAACTCTTTAAATTTGTGTCAAAAGGAATAAAAGGTGTCAGAGTTTTACTGCTTCTAGTGCTAATTTCTTTTGAATTTCTTTAAATATTCAGACATGTAAACACCTTAATCGAAATATTGCCACTCTGACTAGTCTTTACTACTGTTTCGGCTATTAAAATAGTTTAGTTTTGTGTGTAATGGCAAAACATTTTTTTTGTTGCGTTTTTCTTTTAAGTCAATTTAGAAAAATGTTTGGAACATTTTTGTTTGTTAAATAACCTATAATTTTTGTTTTTTAAAAAGCAACGACCAAGCAGCCAGTGGCAGAAAGTGAGCTGATGCCTTTTCAAATCATCACGACTTGTCTAAAATAAAATCAATGTAGCCTACATACTAAAATAATTCAAGCACTTTAAGGCACCAGCGCAATCACTTTTATTCTTTCAGTTAAAACAAAATATCATTCATTGTCTTTTTTTCTGTTAAAGGTAACATGCATCACTCGGAGATGTAAAGGGTCTACTTTTATTTTTGTGCACTGACAAAAAACGTGATTTTCTGCCTTTGCTTCTTGAACAAGAGCAAAAATGAACCGAAAATACATGATAAATGTATCTAAAAAAAACTTTAAATGAGCAAAACAAACTGAAAACTTTATATATAATTACATATTATATATAAACTTATATATAAATTATAACCTAATCGTAATCCATTAAGATTACTTCTAAGTTAAATATGGGGAGATTGTCATATTCCTCTTTGAGACGCGAACTCCTGGAAAAAACTATTACTAATTATTTTAAATATCTGATATCCCCCGACACATTTCTAATTACTTTTACATGAATGACGTGACATGCACCTTTAATAATATACAGATTAGAAACATTTGCGTATAAGAAAGCATTGTATTTCTAGGGAAACTCAGAAACACAGCTGTTACGACACCCGGCTCTAGGTGAAGCAACATTACCAAAAAAGGGGAGAGCACACAAGAACTAAATTCAATGAATGGATATTTAATATAAACAATTCAAATAAACACAAACATTAAATTATGAATAAACAGGGAAAAAACAAAGGTCAATGAAAAACAATCCAGGACTGGAGAGGGAAGACCAAAGGA
>JAUCMT010000638.1:0-11490 GCA_032357475.1 Enteromius thamalakanensis
TCTATTTGATAATGTTCAGTGCTTTGCTACAATCTGTATTGTTAAAAGCGCTATAGAAATAAAAGTGACTTGACTTGGCTTGCTCAGCTTCTGTGCGGCTCCCTTTCAGCAGCAGGGGGCTGCGGCACAGCACAGGTATGATAGGAAACAGAAAACAGAAATATTTTTTCGAGATGTAAAAAATTTAATCATACAACTTTACTGTAACATCCACACCAGGCTCCACCCCCACTGTCACTCCCAGATCCCTGTCACCGGAATTCTAATCATCTTCACCTGGTCTACCCACCTGATCACTTCCTAGCAATCCACACCACCCTTCTTAAGCACACACCACACTGCAGTCAACGTCCAAGCTCGTACATACGTAACCGGACAAACTCTTACCTGTGAATTCTTACCTGCTAACACTTACCTTGTTGTTCCAGAAGTCTTTGTGAAGTCCCGCTGTGCTCCTCTGTGTATCCCTTGCTCCTTCCTGTCTCCAGCGTCTTCAGTGTGGTCTTCATCGTAGTCTTCGTCTTCTGTGGTGTGTGGTGGTGTGCGTCGGATCCCCAACTCCCTTTATAAAGAAAAGACTTTTCAGTTCCTGTTTCTATTCCCAGTCCTTGGATGAATTTAAGTTTGCTCACCTTGGTTTCCGTTTAATAAATTCGTTACATTCGTTACATTTACACTTGATAAATAAAAAACAAACCTTCAGTTTAATAGAAATCAAGTGTACAGTTGGATGTTATTTTGCATGTTTAAAGGTATTTATACCACAGGAAATCAAACGAAACAAGGTGAGCAAACGTTAGCAAACTGACTTTTAACTAATGCTTAACTAATGATTCATAGCTAGTTATTGTACTTATTGTAAAGTGTTACCAAAATGAGTAATGTAATGTGTGACGTTTATTGACTTTTCACTTTTTCAAATTTTAATTGGCCGTAATTTTGAAGTTATTTTTAGATGAAATTGCATTAAATTACATAAAATAGGCTACTGCATAGTTTCTACAACAAATTTGATAAAACAAGAATCCATATTAACCTAATGTTCAGTGGAAATGTTTAATTTAAGGTTCCCTCATTGATCAGTTTAAGATAACATTTCACAAATTGAGTTTTTAAAAGATTTAAAAGTGCACTTATGTGTCTGTCTTTTCATTGATCAAGTGGTAGAAGTTGATATAACCTTTAGAATGTAAGCAGTATTAAAAATAGTTTTAGAACAAGTAATAATCCCATTAATCTAGTTACAGTACATATATCAGTAATATCAAAGGTAAAGCTTAACACTATGTTATTGAATCTAATTTAATATATAATTAAAAATTAATAATTGTCATGTAGGTGCATTCCTGCAGGTATTAAAAGAACATGGCAGCAGCTGAAAATGAAATTTAAAATATAATTCAGGAAAGGTTTGAGCATGTCAAAACATTTTTTTTTTTTTTAAATACATACAGTGCATACATTGGCCTTACTTACTCCACATCCCTGATGCAGAAAGCTTCCATTAGCAAAGAAGAGCACGGCCACGATTGGCGAAGTTAGTGATGTAAGAATGGATTATGGATATACGTAACTTAATTGATAGCAACCAAAAAACTTTAACACTCAAAAAAAAATTTAACGTTATGGGGTGTGACGGTGGTTGCCGAATTCCGATGGATATGGGAAGCGAATCCGTTACTAATGTTCGGGCGCCAGACAAGTATCTACTTGTCACAAATTTTTGACAATTTTCCCGGATAGCTCAACCACACAATACCACTGTTACAAGGGTGTACTAAAAGATCCGTTCTGGGTCTCAAAATCCTTGCCCGCCGTAAATTTAATTCTCTTCGAATTAATACAGCCTCTTTATCTATGTGATCCTCCAAAAAAGGACAAGCCATTCTTGTAACTTTCTTCTCTGTTTGTGTCCGAAATGTGGGCATTGAATGACAAAGGCTACGGCGAGAAATACTGCTTCATCTTTAAAAAAAGGGGACGAGACCGACAGAAACTCAGAGTTTAGAGAATAAAACCTGCTCCCGACCAGGTTAGCTTCACAGAGAAAATTACCATGATAATTGACTCAGAGTAAAAGTTACCTCTCTTTCAGAAACAGGCTTAAGTTACCTTGCTTTCTCAGGTTTGTCAAACCTGCCTTTTTTAAAAGGAAAACCCAGAGTTTCTCTGAGTTTTCACTTAACCTCCTTTCTAAACAGGCCCCTGGGTGAGTACATAATGACTAAATTTACATTTTTAGTGAACCATCACTTTTTCAGCTTATTCCAAAATTGTGCATCAGACTTGAAACAAAGAGTAAATAATAAAACATAATTTTATAAATATGCAGTGCTTTACAGTTAAAACAATTTATCAATATACAGTTTATTGTGTCTGCACTGGTGGTGAGGATGACACAATTGGCTTTACTAGAGGATCTTCCCATCCATACTCATTCATTATTTGTATTATTCTTCTTGTTTCTACTTTGTGAATAGAGATGAACAGACTGGAGAACTGCAGCAGGATTCTGAACAAACAGCAGATAATGAACTACAGAGAACCAAAGACCAACACAAAATCAGCATGAAGAACAAGTATGAGAGCTTATTTGAGAAAAACAGAACCTACACACAACTCTGTTTCATGCATGGAACGAGAGAAGGTGTGAATGAAGAACATGAGGTGTTACACATGGAGAAAAAAACAAGATTAAAAGACACTCCAATCAACTGCAACGACATCTTTAAAGACCTACCAGGATGTGAGAAGAAAGGCAAAATAAAGGCAGTTCTTACCAAAGGCATGGCTGGAATTGGAAAAACAGTCACTGTACAGAAATTCATACTGGACTGGGCAGAGGGGAAAGCCAATCAGGATGTAGATTTCATGTTTTTGCTTCCATTTCGAGAGATGAACTTGATTCAGGATCATCAGTACAGTCTTCAAAGACTTGTGCTGGAGTTTCATCCTGAACTTCAAGATCTGGACTCAAAGATCTATGAGGAGTGTAAAGTTGTATTTATCTTAGATGGTCTGGATGAAAGCCGAATTACGCTGACATTTTCAGAGAGTGAGAAAGTTTCTTATGTGACTCAGACTTCATCAGTAGGCATGTTGATTTCAAACCTCATGAGAGGAGATCTGCTTTCCTCTGCTCTCATCTGGATCACCTCCAGACCAGCAGCAGCCAATCAGATACCCTCCAAAAATATTGACCGTGTGACAGAGATTCATGGATTTGATGAGACCCAGAAGGAGGAATATTTCATGAAGAGTGTCAGTGATGAGCAACAACTCAGCAGAATCATCTCACACATTACAAGAGTAAGAAGCCTCCAAATCATGTGTAACATCCCCATCTTCTGCTGGATCTCATCCACTGTGCTTCAAAAGCTCTTGAAAGAAGATGTAAGTGCAGAAATCCCTCAAACTCTGACTGAAATGTATATCCACTTCTTGCTCACTCAGTTAAACATGGGAAATCAAAAATATGAAGATAGAGATCTAAAACAGCCGTCCGACAGAGAAGTGATAGCTAAACTTTCAGAACTGGCTTTCAAACAGCTGATGAAGGGCAATGTCATGTTCTATGAGAAAGACATGATTGAGAGTGGCATAGACATCACTGATGCCTCTGTGTATTTTGGGATATGCACTGAGATCGTGAAAGAGGAATCTGTAATTCATCAGAAGAAAGTCTACAGCTTCATCCATCCAAGCTTTCAGGAGTTTCTAGCGGCTCTGTATGTGTATAACTGTAATGTGATGAACAACATGGAGCCATTACAGTTGTTTCTGGATGATAAACATGACAGGGACAGACCTAAGAGTAAGAGGTACAGATCTAAGAAAATCTCTTTGTTTCTACTACTAAAATTAGTAACTGAGAAGACCTATAAGATTGAAAATGGGCACCTGGATATTTTTTTGCGGTTTCTGCTGGGCATCTCACTAGACTCCAATCAGGAACTCTTAAAGGATCTACTGTCACAAACAGAGGACAACTTAAAGAACATCGTAGGATTCAAGCGTTACATTCAAAACACAATCACAATGACAAATGACAATATTTCAGCCAACAAACGCATCAATCTGTTCCTCTGTTTGCTGGAAATGAATGATCAGACTCTGTATCAAGAAATTCAAGAGATTGTGAAATCAGACAAAAAGTCAAATATGTATATCCCTTCTGCTTACTGTTCAGTGATAGCCTTTGTGATTCAGATATCAGGGGAGGTGCTGGATGAGTTTAACCCTATGGAATACAATGCAACAGAGGAGGGTAGATGGAGACTGATACCAGCTGTGATAAACTACAGAAAAGCTCTGTGAGTATTAATTTTGTTACTAAAGTTACTGAAGACAGACAGTCTTACAGAATTAGGCATTAACCTGTTGAACCCCACATATGGGATTTTTATTTTCGTGCCCTTGGGAGTACGGTCCCACATATGGATTTAGAATGTTTGTTAACTTCGCATTACTGCCAAATTCATGCTTGTCATAGTATCAGTTTTCTTAACCACATAATGTATATTTTAGGTTTTATACATTCAAATACACATAAATACTAATAAACCAATACATTTAGAGCTTGTAAAATACACACAGATTTCTAGGGAAGCAACAATAACAGTCCATTTAAATTTAATTGGCTGATGTGTTTTATTCATATTAGACACATAGTGTAAGCAACTACAAAATCTAACTAATTAAATGTATTTTGGGAGAAATTAATGAATCTAAGTGCTATAAATCCGACTGACAGGGCTCTCTGAACTGCGGCACGAACAAACATGGTGCACCCATCTTATGTTACAGATCACAATAAAGATAATTTATAAAGGTGTCTAAATGACAAAACACACTCATTTACACATATTTTTGAATCGGAATATCAGATTGTTCATGGCATGGGAAACAAGTATGTGAATATTTGAATCCTATCCAATCTATCCTACAGTGTTTTTGTGGTCAGTGTGTCACGTGACAAGCATGATGCATTGCCATGGAAATAGTAAAGGGAAACGTAAAAAAATGGTAATTCTGGAGGGACCGCTAGGTTATTTTAAACTTGCCACTGAAAGGGTTAATGTGTGCTTTACAAGTACTAATAAACAACCAATATGCTAGCTATGCATGCTAGTTAATAGTGCCAATAAATCTCTAAACTAAAGGGTTACCCATATTAATTTCCAATACATCAAGCGAATGTATTAGAAATTATAATTTACGCAGAAAAGCTGTTGAAAGCATGCTGAGCAGCATACAGTAGAGCAGGGGTTCCCAAACCTTTCAGCTCGCGACCCCCAAAATAACTGTGCCTGTGACTCATTACCCCCACTATCCTCGGAAGTGGTTAATATATATACAAATGTTGGTGTGAAAAGCATTACAACACAAAAGAACATAGCGGTCTAACGACCATATAACTTTTTTTTAAATTGTTATTTATTCATTCGTTTAATTTCAACAAAACACCTCACCAAATGAGATGGGTGGGCACAATGTTTGGAGCACAGCAAGTCCATTCTTGGGTAAATTTTGAAGACTGCGACTCGGGAGACAGGCCCGTCGCCAGTGCCCTCCCAAACAACACGATGTGACCACCCTGTTTGCATGATCAAGATCAACTTAATTCTGAGAACGAACAATGTTCATTGTATCTATTCCATGAATGTTGCGGAGAAAATCATATATTCAGCAGCATTCAGCTCAAAGAACCTCTTATCTATAAAACTTAGGTAGGAAGCTATAATGACACGGAGTGCCTGAGCATCTCATGGGAAATCTGTTACTCGTGCTGAAATGGCTTATGGTGCATTTCAGTTTCTAACATTCATTTTGTATAGACCTTCATATAGTCTGTATATTCAATGCCATTAGTCTATAATTTGTGTTTTATTTATGATTTGCATTTTTTTTATTTTTTACTCTAAAAAAATTACAACTTCTATTTAGTCTAGCAGATTTTCTTTAATAATGCAGCAAACATGTTTTTTTTTTTAAATAGCCCAAAAAACTTTATTTAGTGTCTATCATGTAGACTAGGCCTATTATTGTTTTATTATCATTGTGTTGTTGAAATTTGAAATTAATTGCAGTGTCTGATCCATTGGTTACTAGGCTACTTGTTGCAATTTCAAGAGAAAATCTTTCACATTTTTCAAACTTTTCTAATCACATCTTCAATGAATTTTATATGCCATTAAAAGCTCCATATAACTAATACAGTTTAAAAAGATGTAACCTATCTAGTTCATCACAGTCTCACAAAATTATAATTAAGTGCCGAAAAAAGTTTTTTTCTCACAAGTAGGTCAGTACATCCATAGCAGCCTTGGATAGTTGTGGTTAACGTTATTCTCTCTCGAATGAAATCCGAAACTTAGTCAGAGTCTTGAAAATTAAACACTGTTTATGGATGTCCTCTTTATCCACACGCCGGGCTCTTTCCATACCTAAGGACGATGGGTTTTCTGACGGTATTGCTTCTTTCCTACGCTGGCCTATCTCTGTTGGCCAAAAAAAAAAATTGGTTTGCTTGAAAATCATTTTGCGGCCACTACTTTTGGAACCACTGCAGTAGAGACTAGAAACTAATATATTTTCAGGTAAACTCCATATATAGACTGTACCTCAAGTTCTTTTTCATAGTTTAGAGAGTTTAACATTATGCCATGCACTAAATTCAGGAGACATTACTTTAAACATTCATCTTCTTATTGTTTTTTTGTATTATAGACTTGCTAGACTGCATCTTTCTATTGAGCAGTGTGACGGTTTGTCTTTAGCACTACGCTTATCAAACTCTTACCTGAAACAGCTGGACCTGAGTTACAATAACCTGCAGGACTCATCAGTGAAGTTGCTTTCTATTGGACTAAAGAGTTCAAACTGTCAGCTGAACATTTTGAGGTTTGACTTCCACTTTTATGCTTGAAAATCATTAAATTGCCATACATTGTCGCACTGTTGTCTCACAGCAAGAAGGTGCAAGATTCAAGTCTAGGATGCATTTCTTGATTTCTTGATTGCTAGTTGCTGTGAGCTTTTCTCATAAAAGTGTAAATAGTAGGGCTGCCTCCTAATAGTTAACTAATCGTTGGTCAACCAAAATAGGCTTAGTCAAACAAAATTTTATTAGTTGCTTAGTCACAGAACCAAACATGGAACAATACACAGACTACTGAAATTCAACTGTTCCTTGTCTGTTTGAATATGTCAAATTGATCTTTATCTCACATCTGGACATGTACAAACTACTACTACATTTAATGTAAACATTACTTTAGTGTAAAGCTGCTTTGCAATGATATGTATCATGAAAAGCGTTATACAAATAAATTTGAATTGAATTGAACAGAAAAATAAATACATAATAAATAAATCAATTAATCAATTAATTAAATAATCTCGTTTGGCCATAGAAATATAATTAATACATATTTAAAATATTTAAGGACGCTACATGCATTTGTGTGCAATTTAATCCTTAAGAAACATGCATACAGGTGCATCTCTACTGCAAAGAAGATTGTCACCGACTGCGCCGTGGCAAGCTTTATTATCTTAATAGCACGAAGACAATTAAAGGATCATAATTAACTATTTTAATTGTTTATTAACTATTTCTTGAAATCCTGTAAACTGGATTACAATGCTTCCTTGCCAAAGAGAGTTTTTTTCTTTTTTAGCAATCCCTGTATATATTAGTTGTATTATACAACCTAGCGCATGTCCTAAATGAGTTACAGGACTTTCTAGATCTACTGGTCTCGAAAAAATTTTTTAAGATCGCCTTAAACGGAACGTACAAAGACAACATAGTTCATAATATAGATCATGAATGTAGATTGTGTTTTGACCATTTTGAATCTGATCAGGATGAAGTTGTGCTAGTCTTTAATAGAGAGGGCACAGTCTGAAGTGCCACAGTTCCAACATACATACCTGTAATTTTTAAATAATCCTGAAGAACATGATAAGCTAATAAAGAGATACTCCACCCAAAAATTAAAAGTCATCTTCAGGAAAGTGGTTCTTTGGGGGCAGATTTTAAGATCCCCTAAATTATACTTTTTTATAGTCTTTAAAGCCAGGGTAATTAACATGCTTTTCTTATGTGATCCCCATTTTCATTTACAACAATTGTCATGCAGGAAAAAATATTAACCATCTCCTCCTCAAAGCACTGTCATTCTCTTTTATAGACTTGTTAGATGTCAACTGTCCCATCAGTGCTGTCAAAGTTTGTCTTCAGCTCTTCAGTCATCAAACTCTCTAATAGAGTTGGACCTGAGTAACAATGCATTGCAGGATTTAGGAGTGAATCTGCTTTCTGCTGGACTGAAGAATTCACGCTGTCAACTGAACATACTAAGGTTTGACTATCACATTGACATAGTTACGTATATGACACCATGGGAGAAATGTAGTAAGGCTGTACCAGACCAGAGATTTTCTTAGTCTACTGGAATTTGTTCTTTTAAGCCACTCATTTATTACTTACACATTGGTAATATTAATTTAATTAGTCATCATATTTACCAGTCTGTGCATTTAGAGGGATGTGAGATGAGCAGGAAAAAGACCATCATTTATCATCAAGTATCTTAATGTCTTTTAAGATGTTTTTTTTTCTGTCACCAAACTGAGTGATTAAAATTTGGTTAATTTTGCCTCTTCTTGTTGTCTAACAATATAGTGAATATATAAGAAATATTTAAGTGATATAAAAAGATTTAGAATGTGACCAAAGACACAAAAAAAAAATCAGATTGAGTACAGACACTTGGACAAATGTTCTTAAGTACAGTAACAAAGTGAAAATACTTTGTTGCTGTCTACCATTGCAACACAATTGAAACTTAAACCAATCGTGATGCAAGTCATCTGTTTTGATGTTGCTCTATTTTTTTCTGTTCAGACTGGTCTTCTGTAATCTCACTGCTCAGTGCTGTGAAGGTCTGGCTTCAGGTTTGCAATCATCAGACTCCCAGCTTAGAGAGTTGGACCTTTGCAACAATGACCTACAGGATTCAGGAGTCAAGCTGCTCTCTGTTGGACTGAAGAGTCCGCACTGTCAACTGAACATACTGAGGTATTTGAGAACACAGATAAATAATTAAATAACCTTACACATACATCACATTGGGGAGTAAGACAGCTCAGTCGAGAGGCAGCAAAGAAAAATAAGAGGGAGCAGGGAGGAGGAATTTAGAGCGTCTCGTAATCTTGCTCTCCGGGGGAGTTGTATTGTCTCCTTGGCAAGGTGCTTTAGCTGGAAGAAAAGGGGAAGCTGAAAAATAGAAACCAAACTTTTCAATATCTGCCAATTTCACAGATATATAATGTCACAGGTCTTCAGGTCTGCCAAAATCACATTGCATAGCTGCTAGCTTCTCCACAATGTTTTCCTATTTGCGATCCATAGCCACAGTCTGGGTGCTAACAGCTAGCAAATGCTTGTTCATCGTTTTAATCCAGCCGGCCAGCTTATTGAGGTTTTGACCGGTCGCTTTTATCAATTTTCGATATCCCAGGGCCCCTAATCCAATCAGCAGAATCCCTGTTATCAAAGTTCAGAATAATTAGATATCTTAAATATTCTCCAGGTATAGAGCGGCCAGGCACACAATGAGCCACTTCTCCCACCTGTCCATCATGTATCCAGCTCCAAAAGTCCCCGCTGGACAAGTTGGTTCCCCCAAACCCAGGATTCTCATCGAGATGATGGTGTCAATTGCGTTTAGAGTCCAGTTGATCAAATTCACAATTCCTTTTTATTTGTAGAGCAAGGCAAGAGAGTTTTAGAGGTAGAACTCACAAGACAAGAGAAGCAGGGAAAGATACGGGAGTGAGAGGAGAAAGATGCATCTGTTAAATAAATTTGTTGATCATTAGTTGTTCTTGATAAAGATTAAACGGATCTATGAATCTCATTGTGATCCGGAAGACTCGGAGTCAGAAGAATTCAGATCCATCTGCAGCTTTATTAAACAGATCGTAGTCGTACAGGCAAGGTTCAAGACACAGTGAGCAGGTATATCAAAGACAGAGTGATAAACAGGCAATGGGTCGGGGAATCAGGCAAATAATCATACAAACGAAGTCCAGGCAGAAGATCGAGGTCACAGGCAGAGAATCAATAATCAAAGGCAGTCCAACGTCAAACACAGGTAATCCAAAGGTAATCAAAAAACGCTCAGATTGTTAGCCGTAGCAAAACAAAACTTCGCGACTTCCTGTTGGAAGTCAAGTCCTTTTATAGTCCGAGAGAATAGCCAGCACCTGGCGCGGAAGTGACACGGTGTTCCTAGGAAATGGGTCCGGGCGGAAACTAGTACTCGGGTGACGGTTCCCGCTGATGACGGTCAGAGAGCGCCACAGAGGTAGTTGTTACACTCATAAACTTGTATTAATTTGTGTATGTATTAACTTGTATTCTTTTGCATTAAGTAATAAAGATGCAATTGCATTAAACAGTAAACATACAATACAGATCAAGTTACTTTGTATAAATAATAATGTGCACTTCGTTGATTATAATGAGAGAACTTGAGTTTAAACAGCTGTTTTATTAATTCGTCCCTTTTTATCAGTTTCAATATTTTAGCTAAATCGTGGGAGGTTTAATTTATTAATTTTTCTTATTTTAGTTAGGTCTTAATAATGGGAATGAGATACAGTGTCTCACGTTTTACTAAAATAAAGGAAAGAATTCATAAAACATGCAATACTTTCTTAAGGAGTGTAGATCTTTTCCCCAAGTATTTTTCTGTCAAAATAAAGGACAGTTAACGAATAACAAAGTCTTTGCATTACAAAGATATATGGTGTTTTAATCAAATGAATTTTTAAATATTAATTAAAAATGTACTTGTGATGAATATTAATGTGAAAATATTAATTAATATTAATTTCGCACATTCATGTATGTTTCCCAGCCTATTAAAATAGGCTACCACTTTTAACGATCCAATGCAAAGTAGCCTATACTACTTTTTTCCATTCTAAGAAAACCAAATATCTTCATAAGTAGCCTACTGAATTGTAATTTGTGAATATTGGTGAGGTGATTTTGGGGCCCTTGAGATGTGTGGGCATGCTCTGATATTTGTGCTTTTTTTCAGCTACTTATAACATATTCACCAACCTGTATTTTTCTTGTAATCAGCACAAACTGTTCTACAATAATACATGACCAAGATGAATGTACATGTTTGCATTTTTTAGGAAGAAAATATTATGTGTGGTTAGTAGGGATGTAACAGTATCAAAATTTCACGGTACGGTAATACTTCGGTATGTTAACCCATTTAATCCTAATAATATATATTTTTTCATTTATAAAGCTCTTAAAACCTTACTGACTGATTTTTTAGTGCGCTTCCTCCAAATATGGAAGAAATAAAGGGACTCCATCAAATATGTGAAGTTTTACACAATTAGTGCAAATTATCAGATGATCAGAGCAGTTTATTTCCTGTTTGCACCGTGAGA
>JAUCMT010000639.1:0-11482 GCA_032357475.1 Enteromius thamalakanensis
GTCATTATGTTGGGTTATTTTCTAAAAGGTTGGGTTATTTGTTCAACATCGTTGGGTTATTGTTAGTAATAACCCTGGGTTGGGTTAAATTGGTTCCCGTGTAGACGGTTAAAATTTTAACGGTCGACAAGTGAAAGACAACAGTCAGACAACAGAAGAAGCTGCTGCTGCGTCAGTATGAGGTGAGTTATATCTCTTTTTGATATGTATAACTCTTACAACATTATAGTTATTATGAAAAGAAACATTAAATGGATTTAAAAAACTGAACTTTATATATTTTAAATGAAGTTGTACCTCCGTTTATTCAGTGTATAGTGTTTCAGAGAATAAACTCGATTGGAAACTGTCCTTAACGTTAAAAGCTTTCCCATTTAGGCCACGAGTGAAACTGTTTAGAGGTGTATAACAGTAACCCAATGTTAATAATGTGTGACGAAATGTTATATGTCTACTTTAGTATACTAAAACTCATGTTTCTGAAATCACTGTCTATATTACGCTGGTTTAAATTGTTTGCGATATTATTCAACAGTTAACAGAGGGTTCTGACTAACGTTACAGTTCGTAAGGTTGCCCTAGCATTTATCGCATTGGAAAACGCCATAAGATAAACAATTCAGTGGTGTTCACTTGAACCGTGCCGCACGGACTGTTTAACTTGTCGGACTCGGCCCAGTAACGTTAAGTTATGTAAAATGAGAATGAGAGACACTCAAAATCTGTAAATTCTGTGCTAGAAAAGTCTAAAAAGATTCCAATTCTCTGATAAGAAAGACATAATGGGAGAAGCAACCTTTTCATTGACTCGAATCTATTAAGAATTCGCTTAACCAATTGAATTGATTCAATTACACCAAATAACAATAAACAACACTAAATAACACTTGTGATTTTTATGGTTTAATCATTTTGAATATTGTTATGCATCTATTAGAATAGCCATTAATTACAGTAAATTATCTTATGAATTTATAACTGATTTGCATGTTTTTTTTTATGTATTGTACTAAATGTGTTTATACCTAAAAATAAACTAACATCCTGGTCATTTGGGCGCAAAAATGACCCAAGGGACCTTAGGTGTATACCTTTTTAAATGGAAGCACAGTGCTGAAACAAATCGTTCCAAGAAGATATTTTCTGGGGGGAAAAATGATGACAGAATTTTCATTTTTGGCTGAACTATCACTTTAAACAATTCGAATTTGCTCTTTTGTAATATTTTATCTACGAAATATCATCACAATGCATGTCAACTGATCTTTATTTATTCTTTTTAGGTTGGCACATTGACATGCTGCATCGCTGCATTACTGCTTGGTATGGCAGCACCGCTGCTATGGACCGAAAACGCCTGCAGAGATTGATAACAACTGCGGAGAAAATAATAAGGACTTCGCTGCCTTCCCTGCAGAGCATCTACCAGTGCAGAGTCCAAAGGAGAGCTGTCTCCATCCTTAAAGACCCCACACACCCCCAACACGGACTTTTCACACTCCTGCCCTTGGGACGTAGGTTCAAAAGTGAGATCTCAAACATCACGACTCAAAAACTCCTTCCCCACTGCCATCAGACTCCTGAACAGCTGACCTACTCATACTGTCACTTTGCACATTAAGCTCATTTGTATCTAACTCACAACTCTCTGCTATTTTGCACAATTGTCTTAAATTTAGTATTATTTATCCCTTTTTTATATACTATTTATTTATTTAATTTTCTTATTTTCTTTTTACTACTTTTTACTATTCATAATTTAATGTTATTCTTTAATCTTTAATTCTTCTTTAATCTTAATTTACTTAACTCTGCATTTGTGTGTGGACAGCAAAGAATGAATTTCATTGTACAGAAAAATGCAATTTCTTTTTTACACATGACAATAAACGCTTTGAATCCTAATATGCAGCAGTACTCATCAGTGAATGATGAGACAAGCCAGAATCCACATGTCCTGGTGCTCGGTGACAAGTAACACTCGTCAAGTTTTTATCATTTTCAACATGGAGGCGATGGAACAGGAGATGTTACTTCAAGCAGTGGATCTGTTTTTCAAACTTTTCTATGTGTTTGACATCAACTACCCAAAGCCCTCTGCTAACATTTGGGAGTTTTTGCAGCACACAGTCTTTAATGTTCCAGGAGTTCCTTCTGCACATTTCCTCTTTTATAAAAACTTTGTATTTAGTGATCAGTAAAAACTATATTTTACTGGTCATCAGTATCAGTAAGTCCAGAAACTAGTGGATTTGAATATTAATGTTTCTGCGTGTTTCTGATGTTTTTTTTTTTATTTTATTGATATGTTCATGACATGTATGCTATGTTGTGGATATTTGTGTTTTGATATGAATTAATATGTGTGCATCTCGAAAATATCTCAGCTGTATGTGCATATTTGTGTGTTCTGACTTTAAACACTTAAAAATATTTTGAAATGTAAAACAGTATTTTATTGTTAAAAAGTATTATTTGCATATTTATATGAATAAATTGTGTATTTTTCAACAAAGTGGTACAGTATAACGTGGTTTTATTATGTAATTTATATTATAATTTATATATATTAAATAACATATCATATTTATAATATATATGTACTGCTGTGAATCAATAAAATAAATAACCCAACTATTGGGTAACTGCTTTTACCCCTGTCAGTTCGGTTTCCTCACATTTTGCTAATTTGGTTTTTAGAGTCTGATTATGGCATAGTGTTTTCTCATGCCTCGAAATTTCCCACTCGTGTTTATTCAAAAATTTATGTTTTCCTTTTATCTGATCTGATTGTTTTTTTCGTGGGATCCCCATCTTAGGGTTATTTCAGTCAACAGAACCTTTGCTACTATTGCTGTGTCTTGTTTTAATCATTGTGGGTATTACAGATTACACATCTTTTCAAAAGTTTTCCTGCAAAAATTTTAAACCATTTGTAAATCAAAAGTCTTAAATCTTTTATTTTTCATAATTATCCTCTGCCTGGACACATGGATATATTTCCCCTGTGTCCATTTTCAATAATGCAAAATAAATGTTTTGGGTAAACAGGTCTGCCATCTGGGCTCATCCACACGTCATTCACCACTTAACAGCCAGACTTTTATCCATTGCTATGACTTTTGTCTCTCCACCTGTAGCAAAAAGTCTGCATACTCTGTAAAGATAAAGAACTGTTTTCATTAGTTTTTTTTTGTGTGATATCAAAGTGCATTCTGGCTCCTTTTCCTCTTCTCCTGAGCAGCTTCGCTACCTATAGAAACAAATTCTTTCTTTGTTAGTGTGTGCTACACATTTGCAAATGGCTATCTCTTCTCATAGCAAGATGGCTTTTAACAGTTCTGCCCCTAAATGGGCATTTAAAAACAAAAATTTTAGAAAGGCTGTCAGATTTAAAAAAAATTCTTGCAATATTGCCAAAAATCAAAAACCCCCAAAACGAAAAATACTTTATGTGACACCTCACTCGTAATGCAAATCGTTATAAATTTTTCCACATTCCCTTTATTAATTAATTTGCAGGCCCCTTTTATTTCCCCGAGCTCAGTTGTCTGAGCTGAATAATTTCATGGCTGTTTTCCCTGAAACCACGACCTCTAATGTTTTGACCCATTCGCGGATCTTTTGACGCAGACCCAATGAAAAATAATATGTTTTCTCTTACAGTAATCTCCCTCTGTCTGGAATTAAATGGAAACAATAATGGTCGTATTCCCCCTTAATCGTGATGTTTATCATATCAAATGTAATGTCTATCGCTCTTTCAATATCCTGGGAACAGTGTGTGGCGTCAATAGTCAGGTCATAGTAAATCACAAAACTCTCTCGAGGCCAGCACAGCTAGCCCCACAGCTGCCACTGACCTTAGACAGAAAGGCAAACTTGCATTAACTTTAAAATGGTTTGTTATCAAAAAATAGGCCATAGTTCGCAACCTGTCCCCATGAAGTTGCATCAACACACAAGTCAAAAACCCATTTTTATTTTATTTTATTCATTTTCTACCATTAATGCATTAATGGCCTGTTGATTTGATTTGTCAGTCTTCCACTCTTTTTTTCAGCTTATGTATTGTTTGTTGTGATTGGTTTTTCTTTTTTTGTGGCCCTCCCCAGCCAAAATTTTAAGATAGTCACAGTGTCTGCTAGCTTTGTCTCATGAAGCAATACACAAATTCTTAATATATCATAATAATCAGTTCCTTTTAACAATTTAATTTTCTTCCAAACTTCTTTTCAGTGTTTTGTTTCATTTTATGGCCTTTTTTCCCCCTTTTATCTTTATCTTTTATACTTTATCTTTTATTATTTTGTTACCCTGTTCCCATTATCTTCTGATATATTTTCTAATTTTCCTGTCTATTCCCTGCTATTGTTTTCCGTAAAGCCTTTCTTTTTCTCACCTCTCTGCCTCCCGGAGCCAACAATTCACTTTCACTTCATATTCCCTACACTTAAACCGTTTATAACATTCTTGTGATCCCTCACTGTCTACCTAAACAAATTCTGTTACTGTCTTTAGTTTCTTTTGTCGAATACATTTACCATTTCATTTTTAATTTGACTAAAAGCAGGTGTATCATATTTACCCATTTTGGTTTGAAATTTCCCCATACTGACTTCCGACCTCTCCTCGGCGTGCAAAATTAACCTGACAGACGTCTCTGCACAGGGTCAGTCTGTAACCCGAAACTGAACAGGCCAGCCTCTCACCCGAAGCTGAACAGGTCAGTCGTTAACCCACGACTGGACAGGTTTCCTTCAGCAAAAACAGTTTATTTATGACAGGCCACAACAAAATGATTATCCCTCCAAAAAGCCAGGCAGATGGGCAAACAATAGTCTAAAAATAAGCAGAAAAGCTGTGTTGCGCGGAAAATTCATATTTGTCATTTTAATCCATATTAAACCCTTTGATTCTTTAAAAATGATTTTATATGAGCTCTGTGTGTACCTTTATGAGAGTGCTTGTGACCAATGTGTTTTCTAAGGGTTCTGTCTTTTTAAGGGAAATGCCAGCTGTTTTTAGTCTGTGACCTTGAGTGGGCAAAGAGGTACAAAGCGGAGAAGACAAACTCCCTCCTTTGTCAGTCAGCAGGGAGCCTTTACTTTCTGTATGATTGTGCACCATTCTTGCGAGAATTAAATCTTTTTTATATATAAAACGCAATTGCTCAACAAAGTTGTTGCAACTCTCTTTCTGTACGGCTCTTGGTCAGTTGACCTTATGTATGGTTACTTCCTGGTTTTAGATTAACCTTGATTAGATGCCTAAAACAGATATTTCCAAAAAATAATTCCTCGATTCTGATTGGCTGATTGCAATGTTGTTCCAGGATCAACAAGGATGTTGATCCAGGTGCATCTTGTACATGCTCACCCCAATCTCCAGTCAGTGGCTATGCCTGTCTCCCTGATGCCAGGGAATGCAAAATAAATGCAGATTTTGTAAAATAAAGTAAGATTTTGTGCATATTATCTAATTCCTTGACACAGACCTCTATTTGTACTATTGTCCATTTTAACAAATTGACCTGTACATTTATTTTTTAACTGTAAAAATTTATTTTTGAACATTTATGAACATAACCTCGCTTTGTAAATTTACTATTTATAAAATTTCTTGCCTTATCTACAGATGAAACAAACGACTGATGACACTGATAAAGACGCTGCCACACATCTAAAATGTTGCAAGATCTAAAATCAAACAATGTACATGATATCACAGAATATCACAGACTTCGCTGGAAAGTGATGTGGTGAATTCGAGAACTGAACACCAAATAAAAGTTTGGAGCATAAAAACATTGATATTGATGTGATATTTAGACTGGTATCTTAAATATATTTTTAACTCTGTTATTTGTATGCTCCTATTGTAGAGGCTGTAAAAAGAAATCCTGTATCTGCACACACAACTGGGGATTGAAAAAGTTAATCTTGGTGGCCAACTTGACAAGACAAGTTACTGTTAAACCAAACAAGTTACTGTTTAAAGAGTGAATCTATTACATTATTTTTAAGTATATATATATTTTTTTGCACATAAGTTGTGCAAAATGAGCATATGAGCTGTATTTCGTGTCTACAGTATATTTGTCGGTTTCTGTGTTTTTATCACATATGTGATAAGTTGGTTTCTCTTGTTTTTTTTTTAAGTTGTGACTATTTATTTGTTGCTTTTGTTTTGCTTTGCTTTATCCTAGTGTTATTTGTTTATCTTTTTCCCCATGGCTTTTATTTTTTTCCCTCTGCATCAAAAACCCACTATACTGCAATTGCATTGTTTTTTTTGTTTTGTTTTTTATACCTCACAAAATATATAGTATTTAGGGCAATTTCTGGTTTAGTTTAGGCATAATATTGGCTGTCTTACCAAGATTCTGGATAAGTTGTGGCTGAATTCTGAGGTAAAGCTGGTGGCAGTTTGGCTTTTGTTCGGCTGATATCTGGGGCTTCTGGCACTGTTGTGGACTACTTATGGTTGCTTTCTGGGGACACTGTGGAGTTGTGAGTGAGTTTTGGTTCGCTTCAGGCATGGCTCTGGTATTCTTTAGGCAAGCAGTATAAAGAATACCATAAACGGCCACTTGAGGGCCGAGTGCCATGGCAGTATGTGGGCCACATGAACAACTTGAATTCAACCAGATAAGACCCACAACCAATTTGCTATCTAGGTATGCCTTTGTCCTGGCGGGTCATAAGATAGTTTCCTCTATGAAACTGTTTTAGTTTCTGTGCAAGAGTGCCCTCTGGCTTAGACTATGAATGAAGCATTCAGTACACTGTATGAGCATGTTTAGCCCTATCTTCACATCATTCACAATACACTGTTCACAACTCACACATTCACATACAGAAATACCACCACCACCAACAAAATGCTTACCTGTTGTTTTGAGACTGTGAGGGTGAAATATGGGCGGATGTTGATCTAGTGTGGGCAACTCCATTGGCATGATGCTTCTCTTGCATGTGACTCTTCAATGTCGACTTGCCCACATTTGAAATCTCAAGAAATTTGTTGCATATTTTAGAGTGTGCACATTTTTTTGATTTAAACTTTTCCCTGGCATTGCCCCTTCACTATTCTGTATATGTGCTCTAGGTCAGTGAAGTAAAAAAAAACAGTTAATGAGAGGCGGAAAGTTGGAGGGGCAGTCGAAAAAATTCTAAAGACTTGTCTACATTTGCAGACTTGATAAAAGTATTAATTTCTATTAAAAAAAAATATTTATACTGACTCCAAGCTTTTGAATAGTATAATGTTACAAAAGCTTTTTATTTCAGTTGAATATTTAATCTTTTAAAAGTTTTGGTCTCAATACGCCAAAGTTTCAGTAAATAAAAAAAATACAGTATATTGACACAAAATCCATAACATTTTGCCAGCATGGTCTGAAGATGATCAGAGTCAAATTTGTTGCAAATCAGACTATATACTGTAGGAGGACATTGAAAAAGTAGGTTTTCATAAATCCAAACAGCGGACAGGAAGTTCAGCCAATTATGGGAAGTAGTTATTGATGTTCTCTGCATGATCCAGGGAATCCAGTAAAAAAGTAGTTTCATTACAAAAAGCTAATGAAAAAAAGTTATTAGCATTTTAGTAAATTTCATTATAACTTTTGACAAGATGTCGTGCCATTAAACTTTTTGAGTACCATCAGATAACACCATCAAGTAACCTTATTTTTGTAATGATACATTAATGCTTTCATGAAATAAAAAAAATTATAATTTATGAAAGCATTGGTGTACGCTCAAAAATAAGTTACTTTAATTTTTGCATAAACCTTTCAGAAGTTATAAGCAAAAATATAATTTTTTCTCCTGACCACTAGAGGGGAACAGCACTGAAACACTGCAGGTAGCCTAAGGTCATGCATGTCAAGATTGGTGTCAATGCGCCAAATCGTAGAGAATATAGCCTCACATCTTTTATGTGTAAATTCTGTAAATTCTAAACCTTGCTACAAGTATGGTAGAACTATCACTTCTACCACAAAAGACTGCTTTGCAAGTTATCTTCCTGATTTATCTCAATTCCTTAGCACGTCTAATATTGCAGAAAAACTTGATGTTGCAACAGAAAGGGATGATAGGATGACAGAAACAGGATTCTCTGTGGTGGTGGGATGTATTAAGGATGGTGACATCTCAGAGTACCAGTCTGTGGTGGGTGACTTTGTTTTCTGGTGTGAGCGCAACCACCTTCAACTTAACGTCAAGAAAACAAAGGAGCTGGTGGTCGACTTTAGGAAAGGTGGAACCCCTGTGACTCCTATATCTGTCCGGGGAGAGACAGTGGACATGGTCTCTGAGTACAAATATCTAGGAGTGCATTTGGATAATAAACTGGATGGGTCAGTTAACACAATGGCCCTCTATAAGAAAGGACAGAGCAGATTGTACTTTCTGAGAAGGCTCTGATCTTTCAACATCTGTAATAGTATTCTTCGGATGTTTTATGAATCTGTGGTGGCGAGTGTCGTCTTCTTTGCCGTGGTCTGCTGGGGATGTAACATAAAAGCGTCAGACAGAAAGAGATTGGACAAAGTCTTTAAAAGGGCTGGATCTGTCCTGGGTTTGGATCTGGACTATGTTGATGTCCTGGCAAGGAGGAGGATTCTGTCCAAAATACGAACATTCTTGAACAATCCTTCTCATCCGCTAACTTTAGCCAGAGACTAATTATGACCAAGTGTTCTACGGAGCGTCACAGGAGATCTTTTCTTCCTACAGCCACAAAATTATATAACTCTTCTCTTTAGAATTTTTACTACAGGTCAGGAACTGTTAGTAGTTCCTGGTTGATAACTAATAAAATTTTACACTTTTGTTTACACAACTTAATGTTTTAATGTGCAATATTTGATAATAATAATACACTTGTGCAATACCTCTTTTTACTTACACTAAGTTTTAGTGCAATAGGTAACTAAATTATGTCTCAAAGCTAATTACCATTTATTTAATTCTATTTAATTATTTTATTTTATTATTTTTCCTTATATTTTATTTTACTTCTACTTGTACTTGCAACTGTATAACCAAAAGTAATTTCCCTCTGGGATTAATAAAGTTCTTTAAATCCCCTAGAAAAGACTCAAAATTACGTGACCAAAGGGACATGTTAATTGAAGGTGTGTCCACTAATTAGCATTACAGGTGTCTACAATCTTGTAGTCAGTCAGCTGGGCCTATATATAGGGCTCCAGGTACCCACTGAAGTGTTTGGTGACATGGTGTGTACCACTCTCAACATGGACCAGATGAAGCGAGGGAAAGAGTTGTCTCAGGAGATTAGAAAGAAAATTATAGTTATATAATTGTTAAAGGCTATAAAACCATCTCCAAGCAGCTAGGTGTTGCTGTGACTAAAGTTGCACATATTATTTAGAAATTTAAGATCCATGGGACTGTAGCCAGCCTCCCTGGATGTCACCGCAGGAGGACAAATGATGGCAAATCAAAGAGATGGATGGAATGGTAACAAAAGAGCCCAGAAACACTTCTAAAGAGATCCTAGGTGAACTTCATGCTCAAGGCACATCAGTTTTAGATCGCACCATCCATCATTGTTTGCCAGATGGGAATATGCCATACTATATGTTGACAAGCCACAAAGCTTCTGGGAGAATGTCCTATGGAGAGATGAGAAAAAAATTGAACTTTTTGTCAAGGCCCATCAGCTCTAGGTTCACAGACGGAAAAATGAAGCATATCAAGAAAAGAACACTGTCCCTACTGTCTGTTCTGGGGCTGGTTTACTGCATCTGGCACAGGGTGTCTTAAATCTGTGCAGGGTACAATGAAATCTCAAGACTATCAAGGAATTCTAAAGAGAAATGTGCTGGCCAGTGTCAGAAAGCTTGGTCTCAGTCGCAGGTCATGGGTCTTGCAACAGGACAATGACCCAAAACACACACCCAAGAATGGATAAGAGGAAGTGGCCTTCTATGAGCCCTGACCTCAATCCCACTGAGCATCTACGAGCTGAAACATGCCATCTGGAAAAGGCGCCCTTCAAACCGGAAACAACTGAAGAAGTTTGCTCATGAGGAGTAGGCTAAAACACCTGCTGAGAGGCGCAGAAGTCTCATTGACAGGAATTGCTCGATTGCAGTGATTGCCTTAAAAGATTGTGCAAGAAAATATTAAGTAAGGGGTACCATCATTTTTGTCTAGGCCTGTTCCATGAGTTTATTTTTTTCAATAATTCTGTTGAAGCATGGTTGAGAAGCAATGTCTGACTTTCATTGTGTTACTCTAGAGGGCACTCCAGTCCAGACTGTATTTAGTGTTTTTGTCTCTGCTCTCTGTTATAAGGACTCTTATTATGAAAATTTGTCTCCTCCCAGCTCTTGTCTCCATGGTTGCTCTTTTGTCTGTTTTGAGGTGTTTTTAAGTAGCTGTTTGTGTCTTACCTGTCGCCGATCATTGAGGTGTTTTACCCCTCTGTAAGCCTTTGTTGTCATTGTTTATTTGGATTGTTTGTTATCGACCTTGCCTGCCCCGGATTTTTGGCTCTTGCCTTGCCCTTCTGGATACGGTTTTCCGTTCCCCCGACCACTGCTACACCCATTGGACTATTCTTGTGTTTTTGATACTCCTGTTTGCCTTTGCCACTACTCTGGCTGTTCTGACGCTGTGTTTAATAATAAAGCCTGCCCTTGGATCCGCTTGTTCTCATCTCCCCTATAACATGACACATCGATTGACATTCATATATTTTTTTATTTCTTATTACTTTTGTCAGATTTACAGTTATTTCTATGACCATTGTGAGTTTTTCTGCCATTGACCGAAGGGTACCAACAATTTTGTCCACATGTGTTTTTATAATAATCACAAAACATCGTAACTGTATGAGTTTATTGCTGGTACAGATGATGTTTAAAACACTGATTTCATTTCATTAGAGTTGGATTTCAAACACATTCAATGAAATCAACGTTTTACTTCTACAGCTCTGTTACTATCACACAGCTTTATCATTTCTGTTTGTAATTTAAGAGTGGTAGAAAAATTAACAGCCAAAATATATATGTATTTAAAAAAACAAAACTAAAGAGATAGAATTAAAAATGAGTGGATGGTTCAGAAGATGTTTTTGGTTCATCAGGTTTGGAGCTCATCTGAAAAACACAGACATTTAAATAAATGTAGTGCTATCCAGTATATTCTGTGCATGATGGGAAGCCACATCAGTGTTTGTGGCTTGTTAAAGGGTTACTTACAGTGGCTGAGTGAGCTCAACGAGGGGACCTCAAAAAGTGACAAACCTATCTGGTTTAGTCTATTTTGGTCAGAGCAGGTGTGTTGTCGCTGAGTTTTATTGTGTTTATTTGAACAATCTGATCATACGGTCTTTTGGATATTAATAGACTAATCTGATGAATTACACACTTAACTGTGAAACATTATTTTAATGCTATGTTAGCTAGAGTTACTCTCAGATGGGTTCATCACTTTTT
>JAUCMT010000640.1:0-11480 GCA_032357475.1 Enteromius thamalakanensis
TCTATCTATCTATCTATCTATCTATCTATCTATCTATCTATCTATCTATCTATCTATCTATCTATCTATCTATCTGAGATACCTGTTGATCAACTAAGCATTTTTAATAAGAAATTATTTTGTTGAGGTAATTATGCCTCGGTCGCGCGCTCGTGGGAAGCCAGGGCGCGCATTAAATCAGCTGCTGTCAATCATGTTAATTAGCGTCGCGTAAAGCGTTTACTAACCTCAGCTCTCTCTTTATGTGGTTTGTGTGATATTTTCTCGGGGAGTAAAACAATGTCGCCTCCAGTTACTCGAGTAAGCAGTGTTAATTGAGCGACAGGAGAGTTGTTGTTCGTGTGTGTGATGTGTGTTTGTCTCAGGCGAGCTCCAGACGGACGCAGCAGAGGTATTTACTCCGCTCCAGAGCACCGCTGGGAGACGCGTCCAACCGGATCCGAGCTCCAGAGGAGAGGAAGGTGACGAGCTGGGCTCTCCGTCTCCGTGTGGACGGTGGGGGGGATTAGTTTGGAAATACGACAGGTTACAGATTACACGTTACTCTATTTAAAGTGTAACAGACAGTGTAACTAGTGTTGGGGGGTAACATATTGGATGCAAGTAACGCGAGTTACGTAATCAGATTATATTTTAAGTAGTAAAGTAACACATTACTTTAATTTAGAGGGAAGTATTGACTGAGAGCTCCTGGGTTGCCATGTTGAGAGAAACCAGGAGTGAGCGGTATGTGTGATGTTGATATTTAGTCTAGACCTCCAGTAAGATCATGTTAACTCCTCTCACCTGCGCAGAAACACACGAAATTAAAGAAGAACAATCAACTCTGAATATCACGCAAATCTGCAACGATTTCAAATATTAAATAAGATACATTTGTTCATTTAAATCCCATTTTATGGTCCAGTGTTTTTACTACTGACCTTCGGTGATCTAATTGGATCCTCCTAATACAGATAAACGGCACATTTGTATTTGATTTGTGTTATTGCTGAATAGCGTTGAACCCCAACACATTTCCTTCATTAGAGACCAAAAGCTGCACGTGTAAAGAGGGAGAACGCACAAACCACGTGTGCAACAGCCAAACCACCTCCAACAGAGACCCAGAACATCTCTGAGGTGTGTGACACGGTCAAGGTGAGAAATACATGAGCTAGACGCATCATAAACGGTGTTTTGGCATGCTCTATTAAATGCCCTCGTGTTTCTATCATCTTTGTTTTGCTGTAATCAGCAGCCTGCTCCACACACAGATGTTTGTCAGGACTCTGAGCGTCTTCAGAAACACCCTGATGCTCCTCAGGCTTTCTCCAGCCTGCTGCTCAACATCCCAGACGTGGACTCTGCAGATGCTGGAGATGCCCAGATGTGCAGTGAATACGTGCGCGACATCTACGCTTATTTACAACAGCTCGAGGTGAAGATGCCACAAAAAATTTCAGGTTTTCTGTGCCATTAAAGCAGCCCAGATGATAAAAGAATAGTTCACCCAGACATGAAGCCGTGTCCACCAAGATTAGGATAGATCAGCAATAAATGTGAATGGGTGCCGTCATGAGAATCTGATTTAAAAAAAAAAAAAAATAAATAAATAAATAAATAAATCAGAATATTCCACAGCATTAAAGTCAAAAGTGCCTTGGATTCATTTTTTTTTGTTGCTTTCTCAAGATGTTAATGGATTAATTCTGACGGCACCCATTCACTGCAGAGGATCCATCGGTGGCGGAATCACACATCTCTCCAAATTGGAAGTTTTCAGTGTTTATTTCTGTCTGTTTCTTTAAAGCACTGATATCTTGAGCTTTCAGAGAGTTTGATGGCTGAATGACGGATGAGTTCTGGTGCTTGAGCATCATGCTGACGTGTCATCTTGACTCCGTAAGGTTCCTGTGGTTGATGTTTTTGTAGGCCGCGATGGCCATCAGGCCGTGTTATCTGGAGGGTCAGGAGGTGAGCGGAGATATGCGAGCGATCAGCATCGACTGGCTCATGCAGGTTCAGAGAGAGTTCAGGCTGACACAGGAGACTCTCTTCATGACCGTCAGCATCATCGACAGCTTCCTTCAGGTTTCTGAAGCTCTTCAGTGACCACTGCTCGCTGTGGCAGTCCACTAACGAGCTTTGATTTCTGTACGTTGTTGGAATGCGTTCAGTCTTGTCTGAATGTTGGTTTTTGAAGGATAACCCGGTGCCTGTGAAGTACTTGCAGCTGCTCTGTGTGACTGCGATGCTGCTGGCCTCGAAGTATGAGGAGATCTACCCACCCACGGTTGGAGACTTTGCGTTTGTGACGGATGGAGCATACAGCCGTGGAGACATCAGGAGGATGGAGAGAATCATCTTGAAGCGCTTGAACTACAGCCTCGGCCGACCCATTCCTCCTCCCTTCCTACAGAGGGCCTGTAAGATTGGACAGGTGCTTTATACACCACTGCTCATGATCCTTTAAATCAGCTGTTCTGTGTGAAAGTGTTCAGCATCATTACTCCAGTCTTCAGTGTCACATGATAATCTAAACGTATACTTGAAGTAGTGACACCTAGCCTGCATTTTAAAACGTGTATTTGAATGTGGAAATTAACTTAAAATTAATAAAAGGTTTTGTGAACACTGGCCCTGATTTCTAGGATGGAAGTAGTATCTATCTTTTTCTTCAATACACTGTTGCTGTCCTCTTTCTGTCCGCTGCAGGCCGGTCCGAGGGAGTGTGAGCTGGCCTCCTTCCTGCTGGAGCTGATGCTTCTGGACTACGATCTGGTCCATGTTCCTCCGTCTCTCAGCGCAGCGGCTGCGTTTGAGGCGTCTCGGAGGATTCTGGGCTCCGGCTCGTGGGTGAGGCTGTGGTGTTAGTGTTTGAGCAGTACAGCAGCATGTAGGGAAGCATTGAGAGTGATCTGCTGAGAAGGTTTGATCTTGACGATGTTTTGCAGAGCGTGAGTCTGCAGCATTACACCGGCTACAGCGAGGAGACTCTAGCTCCGGTGGTGCAGGCCGTCGCTGGGACGCTGGAGAGCGTTACTGACCACTGCAAGGTAAGACTGGTCTGTACACTCTAAAAAATCACCTTGACTTTTAGCGGTAAAAACTAAAGTGAAAACCTGTTAATGGTAAATTCCTGTCAAATGTAGAGTGAAAAACTGACTGATAAATGAATGTTTATTGTATATTTGTGTAGTGAGTCTCATCATGATGGTGTTTAGTGTTTGTGTGAATGACTTTGAGCTCCTTCTACATGTGTTCATATTTAAAAGCTGCTTCTGATGGGCTTTGGTTCATCATGTGACTTTCTCATCATCACTGCTTTTGGTGTTTATCAGTGTATTTCAAAGCTACAAAACAGATTTCAGTGCTTTAATATTCAGTATATTATAATTAATCAGTTAATGAAATTACAGTATTTAACTAAATTGAACTTAAAAACTGGTATTTTTATTTTATTTTTTTTTTTAACGGTCAAACTCCACAGCTACCTTTTTTTTCTTTTTCTTACATTGAACAGAATTGTTTTTCTCCGTGTATAGAAGACATGGTTTGCATTTCTCCTCTCACGGCTCTTTGATGCATGGGTTTTGTTCGGAGTTGCTTCAGAAGCTAAATGCATGAGTGTTTTCCTCCTCAGCTGCCGGAGATCAAGAGCAGGTATATGAAGGTTTCAAGCATCTGCAAGATTCTCCAGTGATCTTTGCTTCAGAGAACCATTTTAGTCTTGATGCACTTAAGGTTTTTAGGCACTTAAATTGATTTATATCAGGTTTTTAATTATGCTTTTAAAATGTTCTTGCATAAAATGTATTCCATCTCTTCTCTGTGTGATTTACTGTATACTGTATGAATGAACTGATGCATTAAGCCTGCTTTTGATACAGAGACGGTCAATAAATATTTATTTGATTACAAAATCCATGCAATTGTTTCCTTTGGATCGTCTTCAGTCTAAAGCCATTGCAAATAAGTCACTGAACCAGTCCAGTCCAGGGTCTTTCAGTCGTGGTCTATTTACTGAGATGGGCAAATTAAATGTGACTCTCTCAGGAGGCTTGAGCTGCTTCTGTCCTGAAGGACACTGGTGTTAAAGAGAAATATTGCTTCATAAACCTCACAACAGTGTGTCTCTGGCTCCTGTAACGAATGTGTGTCTGTGTCTGTTCTTCAGTAAGAAACACACACACATATAACCGAGTGTTTACTGCATGCCATGGTTTGAGTGTTTTCAATTCTCAACTTAAATGCCATTTACTTCTCACATTTCTGAAGCAAGGACTCGAGCTGAGTTACTGACAGACTGATGAATGCAGAGTGTCTGTAAGCGTTGTGACAGACTCAATCAGAAACTCTTACAGGTGTTTAAGTGTCTGCTGACCAGGAGAATGACCTCTGGAATATTTTATCACTAACTCTGAAAGATTCAAGACTATTATCTTGTTAGGACCACATTAGCTCTTATCTGACATTAGCTGCAAACGCCTGTAACCCAGATTTGAGCTGTTTTTAACTCTCCTGTCGTGCTCTGGTGAGCCCAGTCTACAAGAATTGCCTGAAAAATGTCTTTATATACTTTATTTCTTTTAATCCTGGGCTTGTCTCTTTATCAGCTGCTTTCAATTAGCACAGGTTCTGACTGATCCAAAGCCTCATTTGCAGTTTTTGAGAAATTACTGCCATAATTATCCACATTTTATTTTTTTGTTCACTCAAAATGCATGCGCTCAGATCAAGGAGGCGTACAATCAGTCTAAACCTGTGCTAACTGAAGGTCATGTATATAGAAATTAAATGCAGCATAATGAGAGACGCACAGGCATTTTTTAAAAAAAGTTTTAATTACAAATAATGCAACAGAGAATGACTTGTTGAACACAGATTGCTGCAGAACTAAGAAATTTAGGTGAAAATAGGGTGAACTCAGCAAGACTTTATTAAATACAGATCTATTCTACAGACATAGAATATCCCCCCCCCCAATGTTTGATTGACTTGCATAATATAATTTCTTACAACAGGACATTGCACAAATCATTATCAATAGAAAATCTTCAGAATTTAAAAAGTTAACTTTATAAAAATAAGAACCCTTACCTTACCCTCCGACTAGAATACATACAAGTCATCCATGAGCGTTTGAGTGGAGCCACAGCCGTACGATCTGCATCTGACGAATCAAATGATGATATTCTAATGTATTTACAACATTTCATCACCCATTATTATCATCAGCATTTCAAACAATAACACTACACCAAAAGCTTATGTCCCAAGATCATATTAAAAATCACTTTTAGTCACATGACATTGTGTGTCCGAAGCTCTGGTTCTCCATCAGCCCTGTTGAAGAGCTCCAGAAACTGCTCTGTCAGCCGTTCTAAAGGGGGATTTTTGCAGAAACTTAAAGTAAATTATTTTTTAAACTTTATCTAACATAGTTTTATTGTAAATTGAGAAAATATCAATGTTTCCATAAAGCAAAGCTGTATCGCAGGAGAAATACAGGAGGAGAAAAACGCAGGAGTTTTTTACTGATGGTGGCATCAATAATATGAGCAGTTATTTATTTGAAGTGTTTGTTGTAATTGCATATGTATATAAAATATATGTTTTTTACAAAAAATAAAAATAAAGCAATATGTTACAGAAAGGCCAGTTAGGAAGAGTGCCGAGTTGGCTTCAGATGATGGGATCTACTTTCCGCGCACAGCTCAACACGTTTCTGATCAAATCCTGTTTCCAGTGTCGAGTGCACCGATAGGTGGCAGTGAGTATCTCAGGTAGAAATTCCCAATATATCCCAGCAGCAGCTCCGCTGTCTCTCTCTCTCTCACACACACACACAGAGACAGGGCGCGCGCACGGAGAGAGCGCAGAGTTTCTCCAAACAGAAAGTGATAGAGTGGGTGAACGGGAGCCACAGCAGAGCTCGGATTCATCTCGTCTCGGAGTTACGAGCGATGCGCTGGCAGCATGGCCAGATGGTTCAAGGAGCACCTGGGTTTCAAAACCACCAAAGCCCCGCCACCGGCGCCTCCGAAACCGGACTACCGACACTTCCACACCGCCGTGTCCAGCCTCCAGACGCCGCCGGGCACCGGGCTTCTGTCCGCGCAGCCAGACATCCTCACCGCCTACAAACTCCAGAAAGAGCTGGACTTCGAGGATCCGTACACGCCGGGCGGAACCGTGCCCTTCTCCACCGGACCGAGCTCCGCGGCGGAGGTCAAGTACGTGTCTCCGAAGCACCGGCTGATCAAGGTGGAGACGGCGGAGCGCAGCGCGGTCAAAGCCCCCTGCTCCCCGCCCGCGGAGCCCGAGAACGGCACGCAGGAGAAGGTAAGAGCGGTCCTCCACAGGTCCCCGCTGGGACGGAACAACTCTTATAACCGATGAGGCCAGGCTGGTTAACACTTTACAACAAGGTGTTAGTTAGTTAATGTATTAACTAGAAAGAACAAACAATGATCTATACAGTTTACACTTCATCTTGCTTCACGTTTATTCATGAACATTGTTAGTTCATGGTTTTAATGATGCACTAGTAAGTGCTAGGACTTACATGAGCTACGCTGTATGGTTAGTTCATGTTAACTAATAAACCTCATTGTAAAGTGTTACTCCTTTATATAAGTTATTAATACTCAGCATGTGCTCTGTCCCTTCAGACATGAACATAGGCTTGTGCGGGCTATTTTTCTCTTAGTTAACTCTTTTGATGACGTTTTTAAAGCTAGACACACTTTCTGCGTTTATTACAAAAATGCATTACAAAACATATCATTGAGTCATAATATTCCTCGCTTGAAAATAGCCACAGAATGACATTAAACAACTTCCCCTGGAGCATCACTGCATCAGCTGCTGTTCATATACACTCGCAGACACATTTAGACTTTTATTTACTTGTTTTAATTGTTGTTTTTAAATATATTTTTCAACTTTTTGTACATTTTATAACTTATTTTTTTATCATTAAATGTTTTATTAGGAAAAACACTTTCATTAATTTGTCATGAGGGTCCATTTTTGTATAATCTTTCCATTAATGTCTGGTTTGTTATGAGACAACTATTAGAAAACCTGGAATCCGAGGGAGCAAAACAATCGAAATATTGAGAAAATCACCTTTAGAGTTGTTCAAATGAAGATCTTAGCGATGCAAGGAAGACACTTTTATTCTAATGAATTAAAAACACAGAACATACACAGCCCAGTCATCAGATATGGGTCACGCACAATAATAACATGCAGAATACTGCAGCAGTGTTTGAATTCATTAGATTCATTGATTCATTAGAATAAAATCAAGTTATGGGAGTAAATTTACAAAATACGTTATGAAACATGATCTTTACTTAATAATCTAATGATGGCTATTGCTACAAATCTACAACTAACGACTGCTATACAAAACAATGTGCTTTTCTTTCATATTTGTATTGAAAGCTTTATCAGTAGTGTCATCACAGTGTGGAAATATTTGACAATAACAGGCTTTAGACATTCTAGCATAGTTTGTGAGGGTAAAGGGCAGGCTGCAGCAGAGAACCGGTAAAACGAGTTGTTTTATGTGCTCCACAACGGTTAAGAGCAGGAATGACGCTCTTACCGGCTTCCACAAACACAGTCTTAACACGCAGAAACATCTCGGAGAATCCACATCCGCGGGACCTTCTCTGGCTTTTGGTTATTCTTGATATTTTAGGAATGCTAGAGTCATTATAGTGCCCACATACACCAGAAATAAAGGTGACACAGAAGAACCCGGTTCTGCTTCACAAATGCTTCTTTGTGGCGAATGTGGGTTCTTACGATTATAAGAAGCTAAGAAAGAGAATTCTTCTTATTGGAACGCTGTGAAGCACCTGAATCTTTAAGAGCGTGTGTGTTACAGTATGTCTCAGGTGAGTGCTTCACACAGTGATGTCATGCAGAGCACACGCTTATCTTCACGAGCTGCCTGTCAAACACAGACAACAACAACTGACTCATCAATCCTGGTAAATACAGCAGAGAGAGAGAGCCGGTCAGCTCCTTATCAGACACTGTTGTCCTGATTACTGGAGGCTTGTTGAAGAAAGAGATGTGTGTGTTTGGCCGGTTAAAATGACTTTATTACACCTGCTGGTAACTTACCATCTGCTTTTTGTAAGTGTGTGTAATGTAGAGTATATGCTCTCTTCTGCTAATCAGAACTGCATTCTCTTCAGAAACTGTGACCCTGTAATGCAAGGCGAGTGGAAAAAATAAAAATAAAACATTAAGCAACACAAAATGAACATTCACTTTAGAAAGCTCTAATGTTATTAAACAGATATTTTTAAACTGAGCAAGTGATGCGTATTTAAAAGGAAGTGTTTTCTGATCTAAAGGTCTGCGGGGGTGTAGTTTGTGTAATATTTCCAGGTTGGTCAAACTGTGTATATTCAGCGGTCAGTGCGTCATCATTATGCTCGGTCCGTCGCAGGGCTTGTTCTCGCTCATCGACCGCTGAGGCTGAAGAGCAAGTATCCTGCTAGTGCTTTGAAAAGGCCAACTAATGTCTTAATTACTTGACAAGTGGATGATAATTATGCAAATGCTTTCCTAATGCTCCGAATGCCAATACCTGCCTCAAGTGTTGTGCTCCATCCTGATTCTAAACCACAGCAGCGTTCAGCCTGGCTTCGGTTCGTTCAGGTGAATCATTTGAGAAACTCTCTAGAATTAACATTCCACATGCATTCGGTTCCTTTTTAAACCCTTTACGTTCATGTTTGCACAAATGACTTGGAGCTGATGCTTCCTACTGGTTAGACACTGATTGGAAGTCATCATCCAATATTCTTCAAAACATTTCTTTTTCACTTAATATTTTAAAACACTGTTTATGTATGTGTGTGTGTGTGTGTGTGTGTGTGTGTGTGTGTGTCAAATGATTAGTTACATTGCATTCAAAACAAGTTTTTATGTATGTATTTGTGTACAGTATATTTATTATGCATATATAAATACATTCAAATGCATATATGTATATTTCAGAAAAAATGTTGTTTATGTAGTTAATATTTCTATATGATAGAAATTATATGAATATAAATATATACATATTTTCAAATATATACTCTATGTTTGAGTATTTATATATAATAAATGTATTGATTACACATACTGTAGATATATTATGTAAATAAATGTGAATAATCGTTTGATAGCGCTAATTATAATTAAAACATACGCAGTGGAATATGATAAGCTGATATGTTTGCTTATGATTTCTTTTTGTAGGTGATCAATTATTGTTTTAAAGCAGTGCTAATTAACGACACCATCCTCACACACACACACACACACGCACACACACACACACACACACACAGATAAGTGTGAAATAGCTGAAGGACTCTGAAAGTGAATTAGTGAGAGATAAGCAGCAGATAATGGAGGCACAGTCTGCAGTGAGCTCTTCTTTTTCTCTAAAGTTTTTATAGTTTTTCAGCAAGGCCAGGCTTTCTCTTGTTTTCTGAGAGTGTGTGAATGTTTCTCAGAGGTTTTGTGTTTACTGATATTGACCTGCTGCTGGACTAAAGGCTGTCCGGTCAGATCATGATCCTTCTGTGTCTGGTGTAAATGCATCCACTTCCATCTTCTCTGTTCTGATCTCTCTGAACTCCTCCTCTCTGTCAGAAGGGTCTTTCATCGCTCATGATGGCAGTTTACAAACTCTTCATCTACAAACTCAAATGTATTATAAAGGCATAGTTCTCTCTCTCTCAAACAGCAGAAACACAAATGTTAAATCAGAGGCTGTGTTTTGTGTGCAGTTCTTGTATTTGTGTGAATGTTTGATAAAAAGAGGCAGGTTTTGAAAATGTTTGAAAGAAGCTGAAAAACACTGATGAGTTGAGTGCTTGGAATGGATAGATTCTTGTTCCGGCTCACAGAGAAGTCATCTATTCATGTAATAAATGCAGGTTTACATCAATCTGTATACAGCAGACAATCACTAGTTTTCTCTTCATTGCTCTGAATGTGTTGAGTACGCTCGAGTTGAGCTGGATGCATCTCTATGGTAACCGTGTGTGTATGTGTGTGTGCGTGTGTGTGTGTGTGTGAGCTATTCCTAACGGAACGTCTGAAGAAGGTTGACCTCTGCTGAAAGACAGGAGTGTTTACTGTGTGTGTGTCTCATTTAGCTCTGCAGCGTTCAGATGTTACTCTGGCTTTGCAAAAAGCTTTTTGAAGGATCTGTGTCAGGTTAAACCTCACTACTTAGACATGATCATCTTTTTGGTGTTTGGCAGAAGATCTCCATATTTATGAAATTATTATTGTGTATAATTATTATTACGTCACACTCAAGTATTTTGTAGTATTTTGAACTAAATAATCCTTTTACCATAAAAAAAGCAAAAAAAGCTAAATTGTTTCGTTTAAATTTTGTTTGTCATTAACAAAACTATTACTACTAAAAAGTGTACTAAAAATAAAAATGTGATGTGCTAAAATGAAAATGATTTTAAAAATTCATAGAAGTGTGATGATAAAATGCTGCTTTAGTGAAGTGAGAACAGAAAGTATCCAGAGCTCACTGACGAATCTGTGATTAAATATCTGGTGATTGACTTTGAATTTATTACAGCTTTGCAATCCTTAACTAAGATAGTTCTGATTCCCCGGACCACATGTGACTCCATCATGCAGTCATGAGAAGTCCAGCACAGACTACAGTCTACAACCCACACAAGTGGCTCAGGTAGTGCAGCTCATCCAGGAGGGTACATCAATGCAAGTTGCGACAAGAAGGTTTGCTGTGTCTGTCAGCGTAGTGTCCAGAGCATGGAGGTGCTACCAGGAGACAGGCCAGAACATCAGGAGACGTGGAGGAGGACAACAACCCAGCAGCAGGACCGCTACCTCCACCTTTGTGCAAGGAGCAACAGGAGGAGCACTGCCAGAGCCCTGCAAAATGACCTCCAGCAGGCCACAAATGTGCTTGTGTCTGTTCGGTCAGAAACAGACCAAATGTGGGCCGACGTCCATAGGTGCTTACAGCCCAACACCGTGCAGGACGTTTGGCATTTTCCAGAGAACACCAAGATTGGTAAATTCTCCACCGGAGCCCTGTGCTCTTCACAGATAAAAGCAGGTTCACACTGAACACATGTGACAGACGTCACAGAGTCTAGATATGCCATGGAGAATGTTTTGCTGCCTGCAGCATCCTCCAGCATCCTTCGGCAGTGGGTCAGTAATAGTGTGGGGTGGCTTTTCTTTGGAGGGCCGCACAGCCCTCCATGTGCTCTCCAGAGGTAGCCTGACTGCCATTAGGTACCGAGATGAGATCCTCAGACTCCTTGTGAGAGCATATGCTGGCGCGGTTGGCCTTGGGTTCCTCCTGATGCAAGACAATGCTAGACCTCAGGTGTCTGGAGCAGTGTTGGGCAAGCTACTTAGAAAATGTAGTGAGCTAAGCTATCAGTTACTCTACATTAAATGTAGCTTAACTA
>JAUCMT010000641.1:0-11474 GCA_032357475.1 Enteromius thamalakanensis
AATTTTGTGTTTTATTAATGTGTACACCTACCTCAACACTAAACCTACCCTTACAGTAATGCAAATATAGTAATTATTATATTATATAATAGTTATAACGCGGAACTGTTGAGGATGGCAGATGGAGATAAACTGCTTCTGATACTGTTTATTTTAGCAGTTTTATTAAATGCTAAACTAATTAAATGTTATGCATAGGATAACATGCATTCACAAGTATTTTGTGCATATTTGAAAAGTTAGTAATAGTGCCATCACACTGTAATGTGACAACATTACAACGCAACACATCAAACTCCAACTGAGTCCGTTTCACCTGAGGACTTTTTGTCTGATGCCTTTTAATCTGAGTCCGTTTAGCCTGATGCCTTTTCATTTTATGACTGAGGTCTGAGGATGTCCTAAAATGTACACCGTACATATGACAAGAGCAACACTGACCACAAGGCGCCTGTTTGATTTCCGCTGTACCCAAGCAAGCAGTAGATGGTGCTTCCTGTGCAAACCACAGGTTAGTCATGTGATCAAGCTTCCACATTCGGCGCTTTGTTCCGCTCTACTGTTGTTCCATGCATCGGTAGGAAGTCAATCGCTTACGCTTAAAACTTATTGAGGTGTAAACAATGCTGATGTCAAAAATATAGCTCAAAAAGAAGAGGCAAGGAGGACGAAGACAGACAGACAAAGATGGAAACGCAGAGAGAGGGTCCAGCATTCTTGGGTGAGATAAGTATGATTGTAGTAGTTCAGACCCGGTTTCACTAAAAAGACAGTGACGTGACATCCTAGGATACAAAAGTCCACATTTTATTAATATTTACTATATAAATATATGTATATAAAATATATATTTTAAGCTCACTGAAGGTGCATTTATTATGTAATACAGCAAAAACAATAATATTGTGAAATATTCTTACAATTCAAAATAACTGCTCTCTATTTGAAAATATTTTAAATTTACTTCTGTGATGCAAATCTGAATTTTCAGCATCATTACTCAAGTCTTCAGTGTCACATGATCCTGCAGAAATCATTCTAATATGCTGATTTGCCGCTTAAGAAACATTTATGATTGCTTATGATTGCTTCATATTACGGTGAAAACAGTGTATCCTTTCATTAAAACCAAAACATTACTTTCTCCAACAGACAAGACGCTGCAGGCAGTTGAAGCCAATGTAGGAAGTCAACAGTCTCTTCCTGAACTTCGCTTGGTTTTACTAGGCCGCAAAGGTGCTGGGAAAAGCTCAGCTGGAAACACTATCCTAGGCCTGGCGGGAGGGTTTGAGACAGGCAAACCCACCGAGGAGTGTGTGAAAAGGCGAGCCGATGTGGCAGGAAGGCGAGTTACGGTGGTGGATACCCCAGGCTGGGAATGGTACTATTCAGTGAACGGTACTCCTGGGTGGGTGAGGAGAGAAACGAAGAGAAGCATGTCCCTGTGTCCACCAGGTCCTCACGCCGTGCTTCTTGTGGTGCGATCCTGCACTTCGGTGACAGCTGACTACCATCGGCAGATCGAGGAGCATCTGGAACTGCTGGGCAAAGCGGTGTGGGATCACACGCTGGTGCTCTTCACACGAGGAGATGAACTGGGCTCCGTTCCTATCGAACAGAGGATTCGAAACGGCGGCAAGGCCTTCCAGGCGCTCCTGGAGCGCTGCGGGAACAGGTTTCACGTCCTGGATAACAAGCGGCGTGTTGACGATGGATCGCAGGTGAGGGACCTGATGAGGAAGATGGATAAGCTGGTGGAAGAGAGAAGAGGAAAGCATTATGAGACGGATCTTCTGCTTCTGGAGCTGGAGCTGGAGAGCAAACGCAGGGCTCGAGAGAGGAGGAAGAGACAGAGGGTGATGGAGGCGCAGACGCACAGAGGAACCATCAGAGCTGTGATGATGAGTAAGTAGTGTGAAAAGTGATGTTCTTCCTGGTTTTACTAACTGCCATGACCATTCTTGTGCAAGATTTAACAACATTCAGATGAATGCAATTACTAATTACAATTACTCTCAATTCAAAACAACACAAAGAGAGGAATACGGTTCAATATATACATTAACTTTAGAAGCCAAATGCCATGAGCTGATCAAAATGATCTCAATTTATGCTTTAAATAAGAAAACATAATTGCTAGGGGGGTTAATTTTTCAACAATGCCATGTTTCTTGATTTAAGGATGTTTAGATAATTTATCCTAATGTATTGAAGCAATACATTACATTACAATACATTAGTTCCTAATGTATTGAATTGTACCATTCAATGCAACACAGACAGTCTTGTATTTGTCAAAGTACTGTGTAAGTGTATTTGAAGTCAGAACTATTTTCTAACCGGCAGTTTCAGATACTTGCAAAAATGTTTCTCTAGAGAGGAAATTGAACAAAAGGACAAGGTGCCAACTTCCTATACTTCTGACAGAATTGAATTGTCCTTTATCATTTTGGATGTTTGCAATTACCGGAGAAAGAATAAATATTTATATTAATCAATATATATATTTTGATTACATCCAATTCTGTATTTAGCTATTCAGACGAAATTAAATTTCCAAATTAGTTGAAAAAAAATCAACCAGTTCTTATATAAAGATAATGTTTATAATATATATAATAATATATAATGTAATTATGTATAAATAATATATAATGTTTTTTATATAATTTATTACTTATTTATTTAATTATTGTTTCGGAGCATGTTAATTGTAATTTTGAGTTGAAAAGAATGAAGCATTTTCCATCACTAAATAGAATTATTGTTGATTTACATTAAAAACAGTACAGTCACACAATATTGGAATTACTGACTTACTCATTTATTATAAAATAAAAATTAAATACAAGTATAACAAATACAATAAAACCCAGCAAGCAAACAAACAAGTTATACCACACAACATTTTTGGATTAAAATTCTAAAACTTTCTAAATTCTAAATCTTTAAAGTTGTTAAATGAGAACACTTCATAAAAAGTTTTCTAAATACATTTGAAGCTAGAACGTCTAATACAATATGTCTGACAGAAAGGGCATGGATTGAGGGTCTTACCTTGTATGACCTATGCATCATCTGGTAAATACCACTTAATACCACATTAAATCTAGTTTTAAAATAGATTACAAATCTGAAATTCTCTTCGTGCCACTTATTTAATATATAATGATTAATAATCTACGGTTTGATCTCTGAGGGAGGAATTTGACAATTGTTTACTGCCTAATTAAAAGCCTCCTCTGCTGTGAAATTAATGTAAATTATTTGATCCCAATGAAATGCAAATACTACATAAAAAAATATATAATTCTAAGTGAGGTAGATAACCTTCGTTTAGCAAAAAATACTTTATATAGCATGTAAATAATATTTGATGAAAAGCCATTATTTACACAAAATGTATTTATTATAATTATTATTATTTTTGTATAATTTCTCCTGTTTCTGCTAGACGATAATCCACAAACTGATCTTGATGAGAGGAATCTCTTCTCCAGAGGTTCACGGCGTCTCCCGGAGCTGAGACTGGTTCTGCTGGGAGAGAGGGAGACGGGGAAAAGCTCTGCCGGGAACGCCATCCTTGGTGGAGCGGAATACTTTCAAAGCAAAGAGGCCACTGAGGAGTGTTCGAGGCAGCAGACGGAGGTTTCTAACAGACTGGTGACGGTGGTGGATGTGCCCGGATGGGAGGGAGGACCTGAAGGAATAACTCCAGAAAGAGTGAAGCGAGAGATCGGACTGAGCGTCACACTTTGTCCTCCTGGACCTCATGCATTTCTACTGGCATTGAGAGTGGACGCAATCATCCAAGCACAGGCGGTGCGGGAGCACTTGGAGCTTTTGGGAGAGGCAGTTTGGAGACATACGCTTCTTTTGTTCACCAGGGGTGATCAGCTACGAGAGGGAGTCAGCATCGAGCAGCACATCCAAGGAGGAGGGAAGGATCTTCGTTGGTTGGTGGAACGATGTTCAAACAGATTCCACGTCATCAGCAGCATCTCTTGTTTGGAATCTCGGAATTCCAAAACACAGATTACAGAACTTCTGGAGAAGATTGAAAAGATGGTGGCGGGAAATCGTTGCGAGGCATTCTCACCATTAGTGCATGAGATTCAAGAGTTAGGGAAACAAAAGAATGAGAAATTCCAGCTGAAGGTCAAGGAGTTCAGCGATAAGCTTCAACGGCAGGAGGAGGAACTGAAGAAGATGAAGGAACGAGAGGTCAAGAGCATTCGGTGGTTTTTCGAAAGACGCAAAAAAGACAAAGTGCAATCTCCGGGGAAGGCAGAGAGAGAAGAGGTGCAGTATCGAGGCGAAGATGACAGGAGAAGTGTAATGGGTGAGCTGGAAGAGAGGATGGCGTGGTTGACAGACGACAAGGAGCGAGAGATACAAGAGCTGAGTGCTGAAATGAGCAAAGCCATGGTGACTCTCCATCAGAGAACCAAAGAGAAAGAGCAACTGCTGATGAGATTAGAGGAACGAGAGCGAGAGGGGGAAGAACTTAAAGAAAAAGTGGATGATCTTCAGATGAAACTGCTGGAAATGGAGCGCATGGGTGCCATGAAAGAGCAAGAATGGAAAGAGAGAGAGGCTGAGATTCAGCACACACACTTGGATGAGATAAATGAACTTCTAGGAAAACTGTTGGAAGCTGAGAAAGAGAATGATAGGATGAGAGGAAAGGCTGAAGAAACTCAGAAAAAGATGGATGCATCACAACGCAGGTATGAAGAAGAGGTTGTCTGGCAAAAGCAAGAGATGGAGAAGACACTGAAAGAAAAGGACAATGAAACTGAAAAGATTTTAAGAGAAATCGAAAAGGTGAAAGTGAACGCTGAGGGCAGAGAACAAGAACAAAGAGAGAGATTCAGTGAACAAGTGGAGAAGAGAAAGAAAGAGACAGACAAGCTGAGAGAGGTGATAGAGATGATGACCAAAGAGATGGAGCAGCTACGGATGTCCTACCAGGAGCAAGTGAAAACAACAGAAGCCGAGAGAGAGATGCACACAGAAACTGTTGAGAAATACAACACGCTCATTGATAAACTGGTGGGGAAAGATGAGAAAATAGAGCGAACGATGAGGGAAAAAGAAAAAGAGCTGCTTCGAAATGCTGAAACGCGAGAGAAACTTCAGCAAAAAGATGACGAATTAGTCACACTAAGACAAAGAGATCAGGAAAAAGTGCAAGAAATTGAGACATTGAAGCAAAACATTACTGAAAAACAGAGGGATATAGAAAAGTTAAAAAACACTGCCGAGGCAAATGCTGAAAAACATGCAGCTGAACTTCAAGTTTTGAAGGAAGAGTTGAAAACAAAAGAAGACAAAATAGACAAATTAAAACAAAGAGACCTGGAGAAAGACAAAGACATTGATAAACTAAAGAAAAACATTTGTGAAAAACAAACTGATATCGAAAAGTTAAAAGACAGTAATGAAGAAAATGCAGCTCAAATAAAACGTGTACAGGAAGAATTGAAGTTAAAAGAAGAGGCAAACAAAGAATTAAGACAAATGGATCAGGATAAAGAACGAGAGATTAACATGCTCAGGGAAAACATTAGTGAAAGACAGAAAGACATTCAAAAGTTAAGAGACAGTATTGAGGCACGTATTGGAGAAAGTGCTGCTAAACTCATGCATTTAGAGGATGAGCTGAAAATAAAAGAAGAGGAAATAGTCAAATTAAGACAAAAAGACACAGAAATTCAAACACTTAAGAAAAACATTATTGGCCAACAACAGGACGCTGCCAAATTAAAAGACAGCATGCAGACGAATATTGAAGAAAGTGCTGCTCAACTGAAGCGTTTAGAAGAAGAATTCAAAATAAAAGATGGTGAAATAATCCAATTAAGAACAAGAGAACTGGAAAAAGACAGAGAAATGAACACACTGCAGGAAAACGTTAGCGAAAAACAGAAGGAAGTTGAAAAGTTAAGAGAGTGTATTCAGGCACATAATGAGGAAAGTGCGGCTAAACTAAAACATTTAGAGGAAGAACTACAAGCAAAAGAAGGTGAAATAACCAGATTAAATCAGAAAGACTTAGATAAAGACAAAGAAATGGACACACAAGTGCAAAACATCAATGAAAAACATAAAAGAGAAATAGAAAAATTGAAAAACATCCTTCAAGCAAAGACTGAAGAAGCTGCCGCTCAACTAAAACATCTAAAGGAAGATTATGATAGAATGATAGAGGCCTGCAAAACAAAGAGTGTGACGATGGAAGAGGAAATGGAAAACATAAACAAACAGCATGAGGAAACAAAGAGACACTTGAATGAGCTGAGACAACAGTTCAGCAAAGAGCAAGAAAGAAACAACGGCCTGCAAAACATGAATGCAGGACTGGGAAACGATTTAGAAGAACTGAAGCTCAAATGTAAGGGCTTTGAGAGAGAGCTTCAGACTTCAGTGAGGCACTCTGAGAAACAGACGAAAGAAATTAAAGGTTTAGAAGAAAAGATAAATGAGTTCAAACAGCTACTGGAAGAGAAGGAGAATGAGAAAGAGAGCGATATGCAAGACATGAAGGCATATTATGAGAAAAGGCTAAGAGAAAGGCACCAGGAGCATGAGATGAAAGAGATAGAGAGAGAGCAAGAGCTTCACAGGAGAGAAAGAGAGGTAGAAAAGAAGGAAGAGAAGCTAGCACAAAGCAAACAAGATTTGCTTACTAGAGAGGATGAAATGAATAGGCGAGAACAGGATTTGGAAGAACAAATGTACAAGATAAGAGAAGAGGAGAAGAGTCTAGAAAACGAGAGTCAGAATAACAAACGTCTGGCTGCAGATCTGATACGAATGAGAGAGGAGATTGAGAAAAGATCAGAAGAGTTCATGGATAGAGAGGAAAGTTTACAGGCACAGGAACAGCAGATAACATGTAAAAAGGATGAGCTACAAGCAATGGAGAAGATATTGGAGACCAAGGAAAAGGAAATTAAAGATCTTACTGAAAAGCAGGAGAAAAATATGGAAAACCTTAGACAGCAGATGGAGAGGAGAGAACAAGAGCTGCTGGAAACAGAGGCGAATTTTGTTAAAGAGCAATGCAGGCTTAGGCAAGAAAAACAATCTTTGGAGATGCTCAGAGCAAATCTGGAAACTAGAGAGATTGAACTTAATAAACGAGAGCAGGTGTGGGAACTGAAAACCCAAGAGCTGACAAAGATCTCGGAGGAATTTGAAAATAACAAAAACAACGTAGAGAAAGGGCAAGCAGAGCTACGTAATAAGGAATATGATCTTCTGCAAAAAATAAATGAGCTGCAGGTAAAAGAGCAAGAACTTGTCCAGAGGGAGCAGGACCTCGAACTCAAAGGTCTAAGGTTGATGGAGCAACATCGAGATATGGATAATAAGCAGCAAAACCAAACAGCTTTGTTTGATGAACGTGACCTGGAGCTTGAGCGCATTAGAGAAGCATTAGGAAAAAGGGAGCAAGAGCAGATAAAATGCGAAGAAGCTCTTTCTCAAAGAGAGCAGAAGCTGAAGAGTGAAGAAATCTATTTGGAGAAAAGACAGCAAGTCATGCAAAATAGGGAACAAACGCATCAAGACGAATTGCGCAGTCTGAAGAAACAGCAGGATGTTTTGAAAGACAGAGAATGTTCTTTAGATACCAGAGAAACGGACCTGCGCCAACGCGAATCAGAGCTCGCTATGAGAGATAATAACATGATAGATAAACACGAACTTCTGCAGAACCAAGACTCGGATCTGGAAAAGAAAGCAAGCGATCTGGAGAACAAAACGCAAATGCTAGAGCTCCTGAAAACAACATTAGATAGAAGAGAAAAAGAGCTTGAGAAACGTGAAAACCAACTGGACAGCAAAATGCTGGAGATAAATAATGAACGAGACAAGATCAAAAGGAAGCGAGAGGAACTTGAAAAATGGGAGAAGTATTTGTATAACACAGAGCTCAAAGAGATACAGAAAGAGCCTTTCTCTGGGTATCAGCGATTGACAAACAGCACTGAATTAAATGGGAAAGCCAGAGACATCCATCCAGAAGTAGGAGTAGATGGTGGCGTTCGTAATTCAAAAGGCACAAGAAGTGAAGAGCGAATAAAGTTGGCTACTATAAACCATGCAAACATCAGATCAGTAAAGAACCAAAGGGTTAAACAAACACTGGAGGCCAAGCAACAAGAGGAAGATGGTGAAAGTGACAATTCTGATAGCGAAAGTGAGGAAGACTTCTTTGATTCTTCAAGCAACAGTTTCCAAGCTGTTTTACGTACACCCTGGCCTGTGTCTGAGCTAAGGCTGATGCTTATAGGAGACTCCTGGTCATCCCGTCACCCAGCGAGATGCACTATCGTGGGGCCTGATGCAGATAAAAGCAACCCTTGGATGGGAGAGATGTCCGGCAGACAGCTCACTATCGTAGAGCCTCAAGGCCTGAAGTGGAGATCTGGAGCTGACGGTACAGACACCTTTCAAAAACAGCTCTCTCAAAGTATCCCTCTGTGTCATCCTGGACCACACGCCTTCATCCTGGTGATTCCCGCTTATGTGTCCTTCACTGGCCAGTACAGACACGCAGTGGAACGTACCATGTCTGCAATTGGAAAAGCATCATGGAGGCACGCAATCATTCTGCTCACCTGGGGGGAAACGTTAGGAGAGAGCGTCCAGCAGCATGTGAAGAGAAATAGTGACCTGCAGCGGCTGGTTCGAAAATGTGGGAATAGATGTCATGTGCTTAACAATAGAAACCGGGAGTCTGATGTTGTGAAGCTGCTGGAGAAGGTTGAAGATATGGTAGGAAACAATGGACAATACTACAAACTAGACTGAAAATGATTTACTCTGTGCTTTTAAGACTGTGAATAATATTTAAACTGTGAAAAATAAAACAGATTGTCTTGAAATTATTTGCTTTGAACATTTTTTGTGTTTAGCATCCTAGATGTGAAAAAAAAATCAAATCACGTGCCTTTAGTCCATTAAAATATTAAGAATTAAATACTTTATTTCTGCACAAAAGCGAATGAATTGAATGAATAGAAGCACAGGCTAATGTAATTCACACACATACCAGACGATGGCGCACTTGTCTTAGATTTGTGTCATTGGCTACACAATTAATAAGCTTATTCATAGCATTTTGTAATCTTCAGCTTATCTATAAGCAAATATGAGGAGCAAACGCTCTGATTTTTTATGCCATCCAATGAGGTGTGATTAATTTCCTAACCGCCTCAAGTAAACAGACATAAGCTATTTTATGCAATTATCATTTCAGCCTAAAAATAAATCATTAAGATTTACCCGGAGAGATATAAAGATGACAGATTAGTTACATTAACACCGATTCGGGCACATTCAATGATTCTCCAAAACAAACAGAGCGGATTTTCCATTAGTGCCTCATCGAAGTGGAGTCTTGCTGTGCATCCGCCGGGATTCTGACAGGAAAATTATTACCTTTAAAAAAGGGGCTCTGTTTCGTCTGAAAGAGAAACTCTTTCCATCAAGTGAAAAACACACATTTGAAATGGAATTCTCTTTTATGGCCCTCAGACAGCAAACTCAAACACTTACATACAATCTGTGGTAATTGCGCGATGGTGTCGGATATTCCTCCGCCTCACCGTTACGCGGGCGAAATGTTAAAAAATAGTTCCTCTACAGCGTTTCACTTCCCCCCCACAACGTTTGTATCTGTCTGCAGGGGTCTATTGCTAAGTCGTTTGAAGGAATCTATAATTTATCATTTATGACATCAAGTAGAGATTTTATTTTATCAGACCACATTTCTAGATTTTAGGGAAACAGATGAAAATAATATGCAGTCTAGCTGAAAGAGTGTCTGAGTGCATTAGTCGACTCCTTTCATTTGTCCATTAATTGTTATTTTGTGTTAGTCATTATCAGCACTATCGCCTTTTAAGGTAATGAGCACGGCCATGCTAACATCATTTCCCCAGCATAAACTTCAAATTTCAGTCTCCCCTTCAACCACTAGACAGATGTGCATTCATTTCCATGCTTATTGTATGTGTAGTGAATTCAGCTATCTCTAATGGATGATAAAACCTCTTGACAATACTAATTAGCCTAAATTCTCAGCAATTACCATATGCCCATTTCTCTTTGGGTCAGATCAGATCAAGCAGTTCTGACGTTTATAGCCTATGTCAGGATGTAAAACGCTTCCTTCATTTTGTTGTACGTTCTAATTAGACTATATTGTTTTAGTTTGTCTGCATGCAACTTTTCCAAAATAATGTACATTTTTCCAATTTCCCAATACCCAAAATCACGAGTCAGGAGAATAGGTTTATTGTCACTTCTCTCTTAAATGTGACGCTCTGCAGAACATACTGTATAACAGAACGTCTACACTAACAGACAAAGTGGCAAAGTTCATTATTGTTCAAATGTGTTGCCTGTAAAAGGGGTCCATCCATGTTTGTCTGGTAGACACAGTAACATTAAATGTGATCATGTTAAACAATAATGTTTTTTTGTTGTTTGTTTGTCTCTAAAATGCAACAAAATTTATACATTGAGTCCAAATAATTTTTATTTACATGTTTGGCACAGGTCCATTGACCATTGAGAGACCCTGACCCTTCAGATGCCCTTTAACATGTCCGCTTTGGTGCTTGTATTTCTGTTTTCAAGAACTTCAGATGCTCCAGTGTGCAGAGAACTAATAAAGGTCAAACCGATGTTTCTGATAGCAGACTAATCAGTTCTAATGGACCACGAGGAACATGGCTAAATGAAAAACGCCCTAGTGAAAAAAGTAGACTTTATTGTATTCGTAAAACTGGAACAACTGCATCAAACCTGAAACAACAATTTCCTTTTAGCTTTTTTTTTTAGGACTAGTTATTATAACTATGTAAAAGGTAATCAAATAAATACATAAACAGTAGTAAATATATTTATTATTTGTATACTTACTAATATTTACTATATTTGACTAATTAATAAAACTACTACATTTTTAAGGAAAGTACATTTAAAGGGGTCATACAAAAGCAATTTTCCACAAGCTAATATGATTTAATCTAATATGATACTTTAGGATAATAATGGAAAGTTTGTAATATAGATTGCTTTAAAATTTCTCAAAGATAGTGTAAAACACTCTTTAGAAATCACTCTGTTCTGTGTACTTCCCTTTTAAATTATTAGGAAAGGCCATTTGCAAAAATTTATAAAAAGACATACTAACTGCTTCTGTAGGTGAGGCTGGATCATGAATGAACATAAACTCATTTCGGTTGATCAAGGGCGCGTTTCCCTTCAGAACCAAACGTAACCTTTATCCTTCACGTCTTCAGTCACTCAGATGTCGGGGGGAAAAGGCTACTGCTCTGTTCATTAATACATTCAACAACAAAACACCTCAATCTCTAGGAGTCTTGCTTGTCTCTGCGTCTCGGTCTGATGACGGCTCACTCAGGGCGGGTCTGAGGTAAGACACCAGTTCA
>JAUCMT010000642.1:0-11465 GCA_032357475.1 Enteromius thamalakanensis
AGCCTGGCACAGGCTGATTGGGCAATTCCAGCTTTGTAAGGACAGTCGGGCGCTTCTGACTCACACCCTGTAAGTACCTATGTCTATATATCTAAAGAATTTGCTGCCAACAGCTGAAACAGTGAAGGGTAGTTGTTGTTTATTATATCTCTAATACCGAATGCAGACATGGTGTTATGTTTACAAGGCTTAAAAAGACAGAACTTAGTCAGTTGATAATCAGTATATATGTCTCCACTGGAGAAGGCGTTTTATTGTTTTGTGTTATCACGCCGGGACACAGCATCACATTATAGTAAGGGGCGTAACATTTCCAAACACTTTTGGTTTTCAGCCAATCACAACACACTTGATACCTGGCCAATCAGATCGCACCTTGCTTCTCAGGAAAAATAAGCTTTGCACAAATCCACACATTTCAGGAGGAGCAACAATAATGTACAGTATGTGGCAAATAATGTGTTTTTTTTTTACCTTAAACCCCAAAAACACATTACATTTCACCAAATACACAAAATAATGTTCTTTTTAGCAACATCGTATGACCCTTTTGAATCAATTATTAACAGAAACAATCAAATCACAACTCCACATTTCAGGATATGGCAGGGTGCATGGAGAAAACAACTGAATCTTTACACCTTTGATCTCAAGACTTATAGGAAAGAAAACTTTCCAGAGCAGAAAAAGCAGTCAAAGCAGAGAATAAAAGAGCAAGATGGACAGAGGAAAAGATAAACATGGAGTGGAGCGAGAGAAACACCTTGTCCTAGCCGACGCTCCCAGAGCTCTGCGAGAGAGGGAAGGTTTGAGTGAGGGTCTCTCGGGAGCGAGAGTTACTCTGAAGCTTGACATTTACAAGTGTTACACTCCATCCTCTCTCATCAGATCCAACCTGCCATTTTTCCCACCTCGCTGCTCTGTAAATGGAGCACGATAACGCAGTGTCCAGGCAAACCTCACAGATGCAAGGGGCCTGTGTGTCGCAGAGCCGACCCTCCCCCTCGGGGCCCTCAGCGGAGGTAACATTCAGTTTTAAAGCCCCACACATCTACATAACAGCAAATGTAAATCCACAGAGCTCCCCGTACACAAAGGAAATGTCAATCTGCTACACTCTTGGCAGTGGCTTGCATGCTTTCTCAATTTAAATGCTGCCTGGTGCTCATGTTAAGCAATACCAATTCAGCCTTGAGTGGCCAGTCTCTGGACGGGGCGGAAATTCAAAGCGACAGGCCGGGATTCGTATGAGATAGTTTTATCCCTGCGCCTGGCAGTTTATGCATTAGCGTTGGCTCTAGTGGAAATGCGCTGCTAGTGTAGGAGGGTAAATGGTGCAGGATGTCTTGAAAAACAATTAGACGTGCATTTGTAGAATGCGTCTTCATCTTCACTCGACAGAGATGTAACGCCTCTTGCTCTCTCTCTCTTACACTTACACGGGAACCGAGGATTACAATTACAGCTAAAACACTTGCTCTTTTTGCCAAAACGAACGACTCGCCGCCCACGAGAAGCTTGGGAGATCTCGGCATTGATGGCTTTATTAAAATGATTAAGATCTTAGAGTGTTATATGGTAAGCTTTTCAAAATGATGTGAAATTATAATCACAATCCTAATGCATGTAAGACAGAATGACATGTAATCATTTTAAATAATATAATTTATGCAAAATAATATAATTTATCAAAAAACTATTTTCAACATTGATAGATAAAATCATGATTTTTGAAGGATCGTCTGACACTGAAGCTTTACCATCACAGGAATATTTAAAATATATTAAAAGTATAATTGTTTTTGTTGTAGTAATATTCCACAATATTTTACTGTATTTTGATCAAATAAATGGAGCCTTGGTAAGCAAAAGTGACTTCTTTCAAAACCACAACATCATCTTACCAACTCCAAAATAAATAAAAATAGTGTATGTTATAATAACTGTCACAAACGTTGTACATTGCTTATTTGTATGCATATCTGAATATACATGAACTATTGATCAAAGCACTAATAATTTATATGGCATTCGTTGCTGTCTTATTACTTTTTATTAAATCATTAAGGAAAAGATTCTGAAAACCTGGTTTTATAAAAAGCAATGCATGTGGTTTTTGAACATCCAATAACTGATTGAATTAGATAATTATATTAGTTAAATGAATTACTGTTTTTAATGTTAATGTTTATTGCTAAAAGAATAAAATCACACCAATCAGATACTTTTTTTTTTTACATTATTGAAACAAACTTGCAAAAATGGCAAACCTCCTACAAAATACATGTGATGTAAAACGACTAATAAAATATTTATATTGACCTCCAGGTTAAAGATCAACATTTTCTCAAGGTTAAACACCTTATTTTTGAGTGACCATTTGTTGAAACATTAAAATGAGTATTTATATATTCTGCTTTATAAATGCATAATGCAATTTAGCAGTTGTGGGTAATTCTGATACCACAGTTATAATGGTCTGTTAGATTTCAAAAGCACTGAGTCCATTTAAAGGAAATTAACTGGTTATTACCATCACAGATTTGCAGCGCTGATTTTATTCTTTCATGTTTTTTTTTTCCTTCAGATCAGTGAAAGCAGCATTTTCTCATTTCCTTCTAAAAACCACTATGTTTCTCTCTTCCTCTTACTGTAGCTAATCTGCATGAACCCAGTTTTTTTTCATGATATAATATGTTCATGTCCCCTCCCCCCCTTCATATTGCCAATAGGCATCACTGAATAATTGATAGCTAGAACCAAATGTTGGGTTCATAGCTCATATGCACCATATTTTATTTCCATCCTGATGCCAGCATATTTATCTGCATTTCCCATCGAACAACACATATGTCTGAGAAAGCACTCCCTTCAGCCAGTGAATGACGGCTACACAGACACAGTACTTCACACCTCAGAGTGCATTCTGAATGCGTTTTCTCATGCCTTTCCTCTTCAATGCATTTTAAAGTCAGATTTGCCGTTATATTCTGTCACTTCTACTAAAACAGTCCCAATAAAGAAGCACACACAAACATAAAGAAAGACGAACACAGGTACACACCTGAGAAACCAGAATGGATAAGAAACAGAGTGCTATAGTATTTCACATTACATGAGATGTGACCTTTTGGAAATAGCTTTGACTGAACTTGCCCTCTCACTCTCTCTCTCACTCTCCTTTTCATTCATGCAACAAACAAGCATGCATATGCACACAATCATTCAGAAAAACACACACGACACATTAAACAAGTTCAAAAACAGCACACACAGTGGCACAGCTTTTAATTTAACCAGAAGGGGGACATGCCCTCCAAAAACAAGCCCACAACCAGAACCCTGGGAATAAAGCAAATTCAAAAAGTATTTGTAAAAATAGAAACTGGAGGAAGTAAAACGTAAAAAGAAATACGCAAATGCAATTAAATTTAACACAGGCAATGCATTCTTGGAAAATAAAGCCTTAGATTCAGGAGCATTTTGTTAAATTCATGAAATGTGTGAATTAAATATACAATCATTGCTATAGGTTTTCTGTCTGTCCGTCTATCCATCTATCCCTCCATTCATCTATTCATCTTCACGTATGTCTGTTTTGTTATCCATCTATCCGTCTACCTCTTTGTCTATCTATCCATCCAGCCAGCTGTATGTCTACCCATCTATCTATCACTCCCTCCATCCACAATCCACCCATCTGCCTGTACACCTGTTATATATACCTACCTGTCTATCCATCCATCTGTGTGTCCATCCAATCTTCCTACCCATCTATCCTTCCATTCATTCATCCTTCTGTCTGTCCATCCATCCATGCAGCTAAACTGTATAAAACGACCAGATGTTTTTATTGGTGGTGTTGTTGTTAAATAAGTGGATTTTAGTGCATATTGTTTTTATTCCTGTTTTTATTCCCACTTTTGTACAAAAATGGAATAAATCTGGCACATCCGTTCTCCAATAGCATTGCCCTTTTAACTCTCGCATTATAGAGTTAACAATCAGACGAGTAATGATACCAGGAAAGTGCTTTAATAAACATATATTTACATGCATTTAACTAGGACAAGTCTGAAAGGCAACCCAGGAAGTGGTGTGACATGCATTGAACGAGTCTAAATATGATTTCATACCCATTATTTCAGTGAGTGTGTTAGGAAAAAATCATAAACAATATATTTCTCCAATGCCACAGGTTCCCTTGCACAAAGTCACGCAGCGAGAGATCCTTATCTGAGCCTCCAGCCCGCGCTTCTCGAAAAACAATCAGCTAATTCAAAGCGCTCTGACTAGCCCACCAGCTGTCACCAACCCACTTCTTCGGGAAAAACTCCCACAAAAATGTGAGGCTTGTTTTGGCGAAGAAATAACAATATTCATCAAACATCAATGCGAAATGTCAATGTGAGTCTGCACCCGCTAGTCACAGCAGACAACTGCAAAATCATCAAATCAAATCATTCTGTTATTGCTGGTGGCATGTAGGGAAGTCTTAAAAGTAGAGTGTTTGAATGTGCACATAACTGTGCGTGTGTGTTTGTAGTGTCGTTCTCAATATGGCCCCTTCAGCGGAGTTCTAACGCTTCAAGCATAGTGAGTGTGTGCTCTGGGCCTCCTCAGAAAGCAGGCTGGCCTCATTACTGCGCAGTGGGTTTCGTGGCTGCCATTATGTAAAGAGGGAATAGACGAGGGGTTTGACAGATGTAATGGGGTGGGTAGGGGGTGTTGAGGTTAGTGCCCTGAGAATGAGGCTGATTGGGGTCAAGCCCAGAAACATTGGCCAAAATTAGGGGCTTATAATAGTTGTTTCAGAAGAATGGCCAGTTGATAAAGCACCGTTTATGGATAGAGGTGGCATAAATGCATTTAAAGATGTTTAAGAGTGAACCATATATGCCAAAACAAATTTGTATGGCCAACAAACAGATTGCAAGGAACAAAACGTGAGCACAGCGATAAAAAAAAGTTTGAGATGCTGTAAAAATAAAGCACCTCTGAAAAACATACTAAACTTCAATGCAAGTATTGACACAAAATAAGACAACAAAAGCTAAACAAAAGCTAAAACAAACTGAAACAAAAACTAGAAAATTAAAACAAAGTAGTAAACAAAACAAAAAGAGATAAATAGCAAAAAACTATTTAAAACACGACTTAAACTGTTGTTTCACTCCAGATATTATTCATAACAATTTGCATGTGTGATATTGCCAGGACAGCCTCAAGAGACAATAATAAAATAATGATTGATTTTAACCTAATTTTTATCTCCATGCCAAGTCGTCATAATATTTAGCACGATCTATTAAAGTAAATGAATCACACATCATGGATATTCGCAGCTTTGAAAGAAACAGACACGTTCAGAGAAATGGATAGATGTTTCTTGGGTTGGTTTTGCCCTCTCTTCTCCTTCACACACAAACCAAACCACCAGGCCTCTAGGCTTTGGCCTGGTGCATGATGGTTGGTGGTTCCTATGGAGCAGGCTGCTGCCGTAATTCATTATGCATGGCCCATCTCTTACACAGACGGTAATAGAAATTAATGTATTCATATCTGTATCAAAGTCTGTGCTATCCTCCTTTATTTTACGGTGTATTCTCACGCCGCAAGACTTCTTTGGCTCAGTCCCTGAAATCCCTGATCAGAATTGTCTGCCGGATTTCTGCTGATTAATTTATGTGTTGTTGCTGCTCAGCAGAGACATTTGGGCAAGGTTAAGAAAGGGTTGCTAATGCGATGTGACAGTTTTGCAAAAGAAGACGAGGAGAGGAGAGAAAGTGCAAGAAACCAGGAGAGTTTCCTCAAAGGTCAGGTCAAAAGTCAAGCCCACTTTCTGCCACAAACTCCATCTTTTTTGACATTTTATGGCTTTTTTTTTCTTTTAGTAATATAGTCTTAGATGTTCTTTTTCATACTTGTCACGGGGAGGTAATGGCTCCGTGTGTTGGGAGGCATGCAGTCGGTGTCTCTCAGCCCAGCAGAAAGGCTAGGATTTGGAGGATTTAGAATAATACGTTTATTTAACTGAGACAGGATACAAAGAACAAAAAGGCTGACGAGGCAGCAACAAAACAAACTCAAAACTCCACGGAAAAACACACACGTTAATCCAGACTACTTGAACTGAAAAAAAGGACTTTAAATACAAGAAAACTAATGGGCAAAACTGAGGGCAGCTGGAAAACAACAGGTGTACAAAATCAACTAATGACAACAGAATGACAGGGAAAAACCAAATGGACAGGACTGAACCAAAATTACAAAGGACAGGGGAGACCAAGACAGACAGAACATTACAATACTAAAGTATATCAATCTTTCTTCTTGTGCTTCAAAGGAAAGGCACAGGCGTTATTTGTGGTGGGACGGATGGGACATGGCCCTATCACTATTTGCCAGTGTTGATTTTTGTCCACACCACTTTATGAAATAGCCTGGCGTAAGGATGTCTCTAATACAATACAACCAATTCACCTGTTAATTTTGTGTCTTTGTTATAATAAGTGCCAATCTGGCACTAGAGTTTATTTTATTTTGCAGAGTTGTTATCAGTGGCAGATGTTCAGCTCACTCTCCAACCTATTGATTTTAAAACCCATTCAGATTACAACCACATAAAAATCATATCGAAATATGATGACAAAATATTAGTGCCGTCAAAATTAGCACGTTAACGCAGGGGCAGAACTTAGGGCTGGCCACCACACTTGACACTTATCTTAACAAGAAGTGCATTTATTCAGTCGCAGAACGTCTTTATAATCACATCAAACCAGCATGTGCTCCAGCTTCAGAGTCAAACCAGTGCAGGAACAGGATTCTGTAACATTTCATATCATTTCAAAGAAACTACGTGCATGCAATGTGGTTGTCAGTTACGGCATGAAGTTACCAAAATTAAAGCTGCCTTAAAACTGTGCATGCATTAAGAACAGCTCTAATATTTCCAAAACAGTCCTGGAGCATCCCAGCAGTGTCTCCCTCATCTAACACACCCGATACAACTCTTCAGTTCTTAAGAAGAGACTGAAATGAGTCAGAAAAGATGCCGAGAGTTGAGAGTAAATATGTGTGTCAGATCCACATCATGTTCAGCAGTGACAGCTCTTAAAGAAATAGCAGCCAAAAACAAGCTAATAACCAGCTGCTGTGATGTCTGTTCATCAAGAATAAAATCAGTAGATTTCATATAGCTGTGTATTTAGTGTTGTATTCAGTTTCTCTATATTTCTTCTGAGGGACACCTGTAGCCTAGCTAAATGATCTCTAATGGGTTTACAGTATGTTACCATTGTTTTAAGTTCACTTAAATTAGAAGTTATTTTTAAAGTCTGTTAAAATTGATAGCTCTTGACTGGCCTTTATTCATAAGATGCTATTAAACAAATATTGAAATATGTTGTTTGTACATTACTTTGAAGATTTAATGTGAAATAATTGCCATATAAAAGTACTTTTAAAATGTAAAAAAAAATTGTAAAATGGGATTATTTGTGATGGATTTCAGAAAAATCTGTTTTATTATTTATTTATTTATTTTAATAGATCGACAGCACTACAAAATATACATGGCAGCTACATACTGTAAGTATATTTTGTGAGAAAAATAATATGCATTATATTATTATACTATACTGCCATAAAACCTTTCTGACTTTATTTTCCCCTGGGTTTATTTATTTTATTTTTTTTATTTGTTTCATGGATAACTGCTTGGCCTGATAATCACATTTTTAGTAAAGTAAAATTAAACATGAATAAAATCTAATTTGTTAAATGAGACCGCAAGTTGTGTTAACATACTTATCAATTAGGCAAATTAGCATTAAAAATATTGCTTTATTGATCCAAGCGCTACTGTTTGTTTCAGTTTGAATGTGTGAAATCAGTGAAACACTGACTAATCAGCAAAACAGTACATGATCAAATTATTACCTAATTAATATTCATGATTGAATCCTTCACTATTTTATGATATCATAACCAGCACATCTGTCCTCCCACACTGATGCAACAGACCCCACAAAGTGACGACGGCCATGGATCAAGGCTGCAGTAATGGCTGCTTTCAGTCAGCTTACAAACATCCCCCGCACACTTTCCAGTGTTTTTCTCTCTAGGGTGCATGAAGCAGGTGAGGCAGAGCCGCATGCAGACTGCATAGAGGCCACATCACTCTGTTACTTAGCAACTTGTCAAAAAGCCTGAGTCACTGCTTCTCTCTGCAGTACAATCTAGCTGACCAATCAAAGGTCAGGTCAAAGGTTGACCAAGCTTTTCTCAAAACACAATGGAACAAAATCACTAAAATGACTAAGAACATTTTCACTTTACCACGTTTAGACAGAATCCAGTTAACTGAGTTAGATTGTGGTTCGTTTAACGCAGTGGTGGATCAAAAGAGGGAACGAGCAGGCTACTGTAAGACCTAATACACATTCAAAAAATGCAAGCAATGAAATATTGACATATTAATTTGCATATAAGACGGATTACAAACAAAACACATGAAAAGCTAAATTAAAACACTGTTTATAATGCTCCCATGTTTAAACGATCCAGTGACATTTGATTCACAAAAGAAGAAATAAATGTTTTTGTCAAAATGAATGAAAAAAACAAATAAATAATTAGGCAAATGGATTAGGAAAACATCATGAAAACATGTCGCAACGTTGATTTGTGCAGCTGCATTTAAAATAACATTGATAAAAATGTTACTAATGTAGATACAATAGGCAATTGTATTTATAAATCAAACATTATTTATTTAATAATATTAAATGAATGCCTTTGTTATTAATTTAGTATTGCCATGTTAGCTACACTTTTTGAACCGTTTAAAAACAACTGTAGAATCAATTACTGTATTATATTTATTATATTTTATGTATAGCGTATGCATATTTTTGCGTATCAACAATATTTTAACATGCTATATTATATATATTTTTTATAATAATATTTTTTATATTTATACATTTATTTTAAAATTAAATGAACCATTTTAAATATTTATTTGATAGTTACTTAAAGTAAATTTTTTCAGTAATATTTAAACATTTCATTTATGTCATATTTTATTGTATATCTATATTTAAATGTCTCTTGATTTGTCTTTTTAAAAAGTGATTTTGTTTGTTTGTTGTCTTTTTAAAATATTAAATTGATAAGTGATTAATTTATATAATGTGCAGCAAAAAACAAAACAAAAAAACATTAAACAAATATAAAAAATATTTTGTTTGTACATTAATTTGAAGATTTAATGTGAAGTTATTGCAACATAAAAGTAAATTTAAAAATGTAAAAAAAAAAAAGTAAAGGGGGCTTAATCATGATTCATTTCAGAAAAGTGTTTTATTAATTAATTGTTTGTTTTCTTCATCTATCAACAGCTCTACAAAATACATATAGATGAATATTAAATTAACAATTTTAAATATTTAAGTTACTTGACTTAAACATTTCTTTTTATTTTTGTGTGTTTGTTGCATTTAAATGATTGAATTATAATGTGCAGCAGCATCATTATACCATTCAAATTTAAGACATTTATACACCTCAATTGCATATTACTGAGTTTAATAATATTAATGGATTTCATTTTAAAGACGTATATTCTAAACCGAAACAGGTTTGCTGCTTGAAATGCTTTTATTTTATTTGGCTTTCTTTATAGTGGCTGTGTTGTTTCAGCACCTGATACCCCCCTGAAGCAAAACCAGCTGAGATCCACTGATCTAACACAAGACACAACTTATCGCCTCAGGTCCACTAATTCAGCCACTAATGCAACTAAATGTAGCATTAAGTGACCATTGGCCACTTTTGCCTAATTAAAGGGAACAGCATTCCAAAGGTTTGTTCCTTGGCAGATAATTCATGAGATATAAATTATTCATCTCCACTAGTCCCAATGAGAATGCCAAGCTCTCCTGTGCTACAAATCTGTTGCTGTGAATAAACCACCTCCAACCATCTGTCGGATATCTCTTGATCCCCACACACACACAAAATATACACCTCGTGTAGTTGCCTACGGGGCCGTCCGGTGGCCGCTGGTGCTTCTGTCCTTGACTGAGGGCAACTTCAATGCCTTACAGCTCTTCTAGTCATTTCTAAATGCAATAGATTAGACAGAATGAAGGATGGCGCAGTTTCCGACCACATACTTCCTTATTTCAATGAAGTTAGTGATTCCATCCTTCACCTTCTTTCTGCGTTTCTTGCCCGCCCTCTCGTTTCTGAAAAATACTACAGCTGTGCTGAAGGGTGGAGAAAGATAGAGCGATGGAAAGAGAAAGAGAGAGACATGGGAAACTTCATGCATAATGCATCCATGTCCAGCCCAGCAATCGCTATTCCTTACCTCCGGGGATATATGAAGCACTCAGCTAAAATGGATTTCTTTTTTTGTAGAGGGGAGGGCAGAAATAAATAAGCATTTCAGATTTGAGCAAATTTCAATATTGATATGGAGAGCAACGAGAAAGAGAAAGAGCGCGGACGCATCTGAGAGAAAAGCTTGACACACTTCAGGCACTTTGCTGTCTATCGCTGTAGCCCAGCAATGAACGCAAAATGTATTAACGCTCCCAAGAAGAGGGTCTTAAACTCTGATTTGTCACATACATCGTGGAGGGATATTTCATTGTGGCTAAATGTAGCTAAGGGGAGGATTTGTGACCGTGCAGTCGGTGTGGGGCTTAGAAATTGAAAAGAACAAAATAAGAGCAAGCCGCAACACGGTGAAACAGCAGAACACTAGCCGGAGCGCAGCTGTAATTTATGACAACACTAGGGGGAAAGAGAAAAAGCTGCAAACATCTCTGAATACTGGGTATTATTGTTATTGACTAATCTATCTCAAGCTTACACTGAGTCATTTGTCAATTGTTCGAAGCTAGAATCAAACCGTGGAGCAAAATTGGAGATTTTTTGTTAAAAATAGCCTGATGTGTCTGAGGATTGTGCTCACAGCACCAGTGCAGATGAATAAGTCACTTCCTAAAGGAATTTTAATTCTTTAACCATGCTGCTTCGGGTCATCACTGACCAAAAATAGCCTGGTAACACGCTTCCTTCAAAATATCTTCTTTTGTGTTCAGCCGAACAGAGAAGTTCATACAGGTTTGGAAATACTCGAGGGTGAGTCAATAATGACAGAATTTTCATTTTTGGGTGAACTTTTTCTCAAGGTCACACTGAATAAAGGAAAAGTAGGAAAATAAAAGAGAGTGCTAGTGTTAGATAGTCTTTTAAGCTGGCTGTATTAAAAACTGAGGAGCGCCGTTTTGCGGAGGCTTGTAAAGAACAGTTCCTGTGGGGGCAAAACGACAACCATTGGAACGGATAGAGCACTGAACATATTACATGCTATGAACACATGAACTGTGTCGCTCACATGCTGCAGAGAAGTGTCACAGTGAGTCTTGCTGACAGCGGCTTTGTGA
>JAUCMT010000644.1:0-11461 GCA_032357475.1 Enteromius thamalakanensis
ATGTTTGAGAGAAATGGTAATATTGTGTATCTGGAATGAATTTTAGATCTTTAAGTCCATCTCATTAAAAATCGGAGCAGAAACAAAGGTGTTGCGTTTATATTTTTGTTGCGTGTAATTGAGTATGCAAATGCCCTGTAGTCTCAGTGGCTCCAGAGCAGTATGCACACATTTCGTGAACGTACGGGGTGAAAGGGACAAACCGAAGGGGAGAACTCGTCTGCTTGACTGTCAGCATCCTGAACTTCAGGTTTATTACTCTCAGCTGGCCTCCGGGGCCCAAGTACGCCTTTTCCCCCAGTAAGCCTCCTTGTACAGACCCTATGCAAGATCAGGAAGGACGAGGAGCAGGTTCTGCTGGTAGTGCCATAATGTCCGCACCGGGCGTGGCTCTTAGGTCCAAATTATAGAACCGTACAAAGGTGTGGGGGGTAGATTACCCCGCCGCGGCACATATCTGCTCCTGACACCTGACAAAAGGCCTTTAGAGGCCGCCACCCCACGCTTTGAGTGAGCTCTGACCCCCAGCCTCGGGGGCTGTAACTTCTGTAAGGGTACAGAAAGACCTTCGTTATGCCTGGGGTAAACTCGAGGTGGGAAGGAGCCACCGAAAGAGCCTGGAGGTCCCCCACTCTCCTTAGAGAACGTAGTGCAAGCAAAATAGAGCTCTTAATAGTCGACATATGATCAGAAATATCCTTTACGGGCTCGAAGGGCGGCCCGCAGAGCACTTGCAACACCACAGCCAGGTCCCAGACTGGCACCCTGGGATGCGCTGGAGGCCTCAACCTTAGTGCACCTTTGAGGAAACGTATAACTTTCCCCACTGTTTGTCTATTCACTGAGGCGTGGTAAGCCGAAATCACTGCCACATAGACCTTGAGTGTGGAGTGGGCAACCCCTGTGGAAAACTTATATTGCAGGAAATCCAGCACTGTACCGATCGGGCAGTTAACTGGATCCTGCTGATGTTCTCCGCACCAGAAGAAAAAGCTGGGGATATAGCTGGGGATCTGGAATGGAGGATGGTCTCCACAACCTCGATTGAGAGACCAGCTGCTATGACACAGACACAGTTCCCACAGCTCCGGGCGGTTCCCACAGCACCCAAGCCCCCAGCACCGCGCCCTGATCCAGGAACCTGGGTTCCCTCCACGTGTCTAAGGCACGTAACATTCGGCGTGACACTTTAATAATGCGGAGGGGATTTCCTTTCAAGGAAAAGCCCCTGTTCTTCAGCCACCACTGTAGGGGTTTCAGGTACAGCAGACAAAGAGAGATCACGTTGGATGCCGCTGCCATGAGACCCAACAGTTTCTGGAACTGCTTGACAGTTAGTGACCTGGCCTCTCTCACACCTGAGACTGCCGTATGGATCGACTCGATGCGGGCACGGGTCATATGAACGTGCATCGCAAATGAGTCCCCCACACAGAGATAAGTGATTGTCTGCGTTGGTTCCAATACACTATTTTTGGCGTTCAGTCTCAGCCCCAGACGTTGCATATGAGCAAGGACGACATCTCGATGTCTCCTCTCCTCCTTCGCTGACTGCGCTAATATCAGCCAGTCGTCTATATACACTCAACAAAAATATAAACGCAACACCATTGTTTCTTAAAGATCATTGTTCACTTAAAGATCTACATTTCATTCCAGATACACAATATTACAATTTCTCTCAAACATTGTTCACAAATCTGTCTAAATGTGTGATAGTGACCACTTCTGCTTTGCTGAGATAATCCATCCCACCCCACAGGTGTGCCACATCAAGGTGCTGATCTGACATCATGAGTAGTGCACAGGTGTACTGCCCACAATAAAAGGCCACCCTGGAATGTGCAGTTTTGTCTCACAGCAAAATGCCACAGATGCCACAAGCATTGAGGGAGCGTGCAATTGGCATGCTGACAGCATGAATGTCAACCAGATCTGTTGCTCGTGCATTGAATGTTCATTTCTCAACCATAAGCCATCTCCAAAGGTGTTTCAGAGAATATGGCAGTACATCCAACCGGCCTCACAACCGCAGATCATGTGTAACCACACCAGCCCAGGACCTCCACATCCAGCATTTTCACCTCCAAGATCTTCTGAGACCAGTCACTCAGGCACCTGCTGAAACAATTGGTTTGCATAACCAAACAATTCCTGCACAAACTGTCAGAAACCGTCTCAGGGAAGCGCAACTGCATACTCGTCGACCTCATCGGGGTCTTGACCTGACATTGTTCAGGGCAGATGGCAGCAGGGGCGGATCTACCGGGGTGGCACGGGGTGGCAATTGCCACCCTAAGAAAAAGTCTTGCCACCCCAGCGCTAGTGTCCTAGTGTTCGGAAATATTTAAGTTTCCTTGACCGATTTACAGCAGCGACTCTGTATTTGGATGGCATAAAAATAGCGTATAGTGTGACGAACTTCCCAATCATCTCTAAGCGTCGCCCTCACGTTAGTGATTGGAAGTTCGAAGCATCTTACAGATTCGTTCATTTAAGTCTCATTCAGCAAAATGAACGAATCTTTTTTTCCCCGAGTCATCTCGTTCATTTCGTTTATTTAAAAAACGAATTGTTTTTCCCCTAACACATCTACGTGCGCACACGCTGATCACACTACAAACAATACAGTACTGTAATGCTATAAGAAAAAAAAAAAATTCATTGTTAAACTGTGTCTTCAGTCTATGATTAGCTCACCTCACCTCTTATCTGAAAAGTCTTTTTGGGTCGTTCGTTCATAACGTGACGTGACGGATCCCTTCCCTAGATGACTCGTTCTACCCAAGTCACATTAAAGATTCGTTCAAAATGAACGAATCGCTCAAGAACGACCCATCACTACCTCATGTCATGTGACAACAGCGCATTTGGCCGTGTCCAGTCCATCGATACGCTGAAGTTGAGAAACAAATCCAGGTATTGAATTACTTTATTACTTAACAAATGAATGTTGAATTAAGTGTTGCCCCCCAAGGTCCGCTTCCACCACAACTCATCCTCGCTCCGAGCGGGTCTCGAACCCGGGTCTCCGGCATGGGAGGCGTGCTTGCCGGCCTCTGTTACACTTGTTAGTTACATCGCAACTAAATAGCAAGTTTTGGAATCAGTTCTATTCAACGTTTGCCTTATTAATTTGTTAGCTAGTCGAAATTGTTGTAGTGTATGTTTGAAAAGCAATAATGTCTAAACTTCATACTTGTTGCATCTCCCAGAATACTATGAAAAGAAAGACTGACAAGTTTTTTTAAACCAAAAAGAAAGGAAAATCAGAATCAGATACACTGTGGGAGTGGTGCAGATTAGACAGAAAAGGGTACAAAAGAAGTTGTGGAAGACAGAGGAGGGGATGTAGTGTTGGAAGAAAGAAATATAAAAACTCATGACAAAGAGCTAGAAAGAAGTGAAGAAGCAGAAGATATCCTTAGTTTCCACTCCTTGCAAATTTGTTGGTTTGCAAGGAGTGGTTAAAAGAAGAGATACTTGGACTTAAAGGGACTTTTGTTGCTTTACTTGTCTTGCACTAAAATTATTGAATTTGTTTTCATGTCTCATCCAAGATATTTGAATATTTTAAAAGGTCATTTTGTTGCTCTTCTTGCACTAAATACTGTGATTTATTTTATTCATTTTGAAGATATTTGCTGGTGATTTAAATGTGGTTTCTGTATATCTATTATGTGTTTTTGACTTAAGGAAACTTGACTTTGCATCCATATGCAGTCTGCATTGCTTGTCATGCTTTGTAAATTAAACTTGGCATAGACTTAAACTCACTACAGGTTTATTAAATATTAAATTAAACATACCGTTTATCTCATTTAATATATCTGACTTTCCAATCCAGATATCAGGTTCAAGTCAAGCACACATCAGCCTTCATTTCATTTTTAATAGGACAACGTAAAAATGTGCACCCTAGTGTATACACAGAATAAGAATAGGGTTCATTCAATCTACAAAAATCATGCTTGCTTCAGTGTTGCCACCCCTCATAATTTTAATGCCACCCCCTTGCCACCCCATAAATAATTTTCTAGATCCGCCCCTGGACTCTTAAGCTTTTTCTCGCAAGCGGATGTACCTTAGGATATAATTAAAAAAGCTAACTTTAATTTATGAAAACTTTATTAATGAAAACACTTCCATCCACTGAATGTAGGCTATAACAATGTGTAAAAATGTAAATACTAAATCAGATTTTATATTAAATGTTCATTTAAAATGTTATGTTAAACTGCGATAGCAGCGATAAGAGCGCTCCAGACTAACGAATGACTTACAGAAGGTGTACTTAACTAAGAAGGTTTTGGAAAACACGCGCTAAAGATAAGGTACAACTTAAAAACGATGTAGCGTTAAGGTGGATTGGGAGACGCAGCCCTGGTCAGAGCAGCATTATTTCGATTAAGGTGTTATCTGTACATTTCAATTAAAATCGGTGTATGCCACTTATGTTAATATAATTGTGCTTGCTGCAATTGTGGGCATAATCGCATTATTTAAATCAAAGTTAAGGTTTAATCGCAGTACTGTCAAATCTCATTATAATCGCATTAAGAGGGTCCATGTAAACGCACTATTACCTGTGGATACTCACCATTTATACATACCTGTGATCTGTTCCTCCTTGTGTTGTCACTGTAATGAATAATGTATAAAAGCCTTTATTTTCTCATGGCTTTATATTTAAAAACGAACCACAAGTGTGAGTTTGATATGAACTTAATTTGCAATCAAGGGATTTTTTTTATTTTGATTTTGCTGTTTTTTTCAGCTATAGCTGAAAAGAAAACAGCTATTTTTGTATTTTTTACAGACACCTGTAGCATTTTTAATATGGCCTCAGCTTATCTTAAAAACTAGAGGAAGGTCAATTCCATGGTAAAAAAAAATAGCTGAGGATGACAGTGAAGAAGAATTTATGGATGACCAGTACATGCCCAAAGTGGATCATGACGAGTCTGAGGCATTAGATGACGACATGGATCAAAAAATATACAGTGTTGAAGATCCTGACACAGAAGATGAAGCATTGGAAGCGTCATCTGAAAAAGCTGATGAACATGGAAACAGACTATGTAGTGACTTGGCAGATTGGGCAGTGACCACTAATCAGACACACAAATCCCTCAATGACCTGCTTAAAATTCTTCGTGAACATGGACACAGTGAACTGCCCAAGGACTCACGAACACTTCTTTGTACTCCAAAAGTAGTGGAATGCCAGGCAAAATGTAACGGCAATTACATTTATTATGGTTTGGAAACAGGTATATGCCGCACACTTTTGCAGTGCCCAGCTTCAAAAGATCACATTGCAGTCACCATTAATGTTGATGGTGTGCCATTATTTAAATCTAGTCCTGCTCAATTCTGGCCAATGCTGGCAAAGGTTGAGGGATTTGAGCCTTTTATCATCTGTCTGTTTAGTGGCATGGCTAAACCTGATCCTATGGAAGACTATGTCCAAGATCTGGTAGAAGAAATTAAGAGGCTTAAGGAAAATGGCATCCAGCACAATGGAAATGTCATACAGATTTGCATAAAGGCATTTATTTGTGATGGTCCAGCAAGAGCTTTCCTCAAAAACATTGTCTACTATACTGGATACCACAGCTGTGAGAGGTGTGAAGAGGAGGGTGAATGGTTGGGCAAAGTAGTATTTAACAGCAAGGATGCGTTCCCTAGCAGGACGGATGAAAAGTTCAGCCAAATGGCGTACAAAACGAAACATCAGAATGGGGAGACACCACTGATCAGAGCAGGCATCCCATGTGTCAGCTCCTTTGTGCTTGATTATATGCACTTAGTTTGCCTTGGAGTAGTGAGACGCATCCTTTGTTACCTGTGCAGGGGGCCTAATCCTCGCAGACTCTCTCCAAGACAGAGAGCTGAACTGTCCAGTGAACTAATTAGATTGAGGAACTCAATGCCCAGTGAGATGGCAAGAAAGACCAGATCTCTTCAGGAGTTGAAAAGATGAAAAGCCACAGAATTCAGACAGTTTTTGCTGTACACTGGACCAGTGGTACTCCGTGGAATTGTGGACTCCGATTTGTACCACCACTTCCTTTGTCTGACAATTGGAATGTCGATTCTTCTAACTGCAGATCACGAGCAAAGAAACCACTTCCTGCCATATGCAGCAGACCTCCTCAATCATTTTGTCATCGGTAGCTCTGAGGTCTATGGAAATGAATTCACTGTCTACAATGTGCATGCCATAAAGCACCTACATGAAGATGTTGCACATTTTGGTTGTTCATTAAATGAAATGTCTGCTTTCCCTTTTGAGAACCATCTCAAAACCATTTAGAAGCTTGTCAAGACCAGTCATGACCCTTTGGTTCAAGTGGCGAAGCGTATCACAGAGAAGGAACATGCACAAAAAGATCTAAAACAGAAGCAAACTCACCTGCAGCCAGTGTCAGCAAAGCAGAGAGACAGCTGCTACTTGCTTCCAGATGGCAGTGTAGCATTTGTGACTGAAAAAAAACCAGATGGCACTTTGGTTTGCAGTGTCTTCCCAGACCACCAGACCTCCAACCTCTTTGAAAAGCCTTGCCTATCTAAACTTATGAACATTTCTTTTGTTGGTAGTACCCGCAGCAAGACTACACAGCTATTTCATCCCAAGGACTTGAAAATAAAAGCTGTTTGTCTGCCACATTGTGGAGGATATGCCATCTTCCCTTTGTTACATGAAATAGAATGAAAAAATAAGTTTTTTTTTTATTGTTTTTTTTATTGTTTGTTTGGTGGGGGATTATTTATTTTATTTATTTGACAATGGATTATTTATTTACATCGCCCCCATAGTTTCAGAAATGGTTTTTGCAAGGGCTGTTTGGATCGAGGGTGACAAAAATTTTGAAGATGTCATCCCAAAAAATTGGATTGATGAAGACAACAAGGTTGTGAGATGGCCAAAGACCCATGTGCAGTCAGCACATAAAAAAAGGTTAGAACCAATGGAGGACTGGCTCACTTTCCCGCTGGTGAAGATAAAAAATTACATCAGGTACGGTGGCTCTCCTTAAAATTTGAGTATTTTTTAGTATATTTGGTATCACAGTTATTATTGTGTTGTGCTTCCTTTCAGTTTGTCAGTAAGTAAAGCCTCCAAATGGCACCTTTAGCTCCAAAGTGCTTTACAGAAGAGAAATTCAGAAAAATAAAAATACAATAAAAATATAAAAATCAATAAAATATGCATGTGCTTATTCACAGTATGTCTAATTGAATTAATAACTATAAAAGAATGCATGAAAGGTATTATGCGAAGGATTTCTTCGTGAAGCTTGTCAGAGCTTTGGTTTGTGATCTATATTTAAAGCAACCCCTGGCTTCCTACAGAATTGTCTTTTATCACCTAGAGTTAAGCAGCCCATTTTCACAAGCTGCAAATGGGCACACAGCTAGTGTTAAATACTGTTATGTGTTAGCTTACAATTACTTTATATTTCTGTTAATCTTGGTGATTTATTTTATAGAGAATGAGAAAGATTGTGAGCTTTATGACTACACAACATCAGCCCCGACTGACCACGAAAATACCACCACTGTGGCAGATAAGAAGAGGAAGAGAGTAGTAAAAAAGAGGACATATAATGATTTTATTGAATGTAAGTGCACAAATATTCTCAGAAATATTTTGTACATTATTTTACTTGGCAAAATATAGTATTAATGATGTAAAAAATTACAGGGTCATGTATGTCAGAAGATGATGTCTCTAGACTTGAGAAAAATCCAAGTGAGAACACATTTTCTAAACCTATTAGACGTAAGGTTTTTTCACAATATAGTATGCAGGGTGATGTATACATGCCCTTGTGTCTGATTTTAAATAGGTAAGAAAACAGGATTGCTGGCATTTCCTATGCCTCCTGAACTCCAGAGAAACCAAACCCTTCCTACAATTCAAATCACTTCTAAAGGTAAGTGAAGAGGGCTAGCTTAATAGCTTAACTTTTTGGGGCTTTTCTACTGACATCTTAACTGTTTAACAGACAGACAACAATATTGCTTATTGTTTAAATTTTCACAGCTACTGAGCTACTCCACCACACACCCCTGCATCAGATGTCCTTTCCACTTATTTCTATTCCCAGTCACTGGATTTTATAAACTGCATTCCCTTTTGCAACTGTACACCATGTTTGATTAAACCCACACCTGTTCGCATTACACAAACCCCACTTATACCCACCCTTATGTCTTTGTTTTTGTCAGGTCCAGTCATTTCATTTAGTTGTTATTTTCCATGGTTCCATGGTTTCCTCTTGACCTGGAATAACAGTGTGTGCATGAACTCCTGTGGTCATAGTGTAACAATAGAAGTTCTATTATAAAGGTTAAATACAAAAGTGGCAATTTTTTTTTCTTTTTCTCAGAATTACCCATAAATCAGTTGGCCTGGAGTAGACGGCTACCAAATTCATCCTCAGAAGATTCTCATAGTGAAAATCGAGGTCGAAGCCAAAAGACTGATTTAAGCAACATAACATGAGACTGGGTGATGTTATTCTAAAGATCATTTTGTGTTGATCAAAAGTAATAGAGGGCACTTCAGTTCTATTAGAAATGGTAAAAATATTATTATTATAATAACTACTAAATAACTTTTTTGTTGTTGATTTTTGTTTATTTTGTACACATTTCCACATCACATAGTAAGTTATTATAGGCATACATTATTTTACTTTAAATTCCACAAATGATTATGGTTATTGATTATAATACATTAATAACAATCAACTTTATTCTTGGGTCATTAAAATAAATAAATAAATAAAAATAATTTGTTGGTGGTTACAGGACATTCCAGCCTGAGAAGGGCCCGCTCCAGCTCCTCCAGTCACCACTCAAGCCATGGAAGCAGCAGAGGGCACTTCACCTCTACTTTTAGACATGGTAAGATAAAGAAACATGTTGGTTATCTGACTATGGTGCGAATTTCCTATTTATCTCAAAGAGAAACAGTAAGACAAAATAACACTAATGTCCGCCCCGTCATTCGTGGTGATGCAGTAGCTTCTTTATTATTAAATACTTTAAGTGTTATAAGCTCTCGTCTCCTGCGATCTCCTTCTCCATACGCCAAGCATAACAACTAGACCATATGACCAATTGTGTTGGCGACCCGTCGCGACCTGTCTTATCATATGCCCAGTGTACACAATTGGTCATATGCTAAAGAGACAGGAACTAAAACATGATGTTTTACAGACAGGGTTAAAAAGGCGAAGCAACGAAATAATTAATAAATTCTTTGAAATTTTATTTGCAAGTATAATTGAGGGCTTAAACAATAGAATTATAAATAATTTATCACTAAACAATGGGACGCTTTAAAGGACTGAAAAAAGGTATTTTTATGTTAAAATAAAAGCTATTGCAAATGTAAAAAGCTTTACAATTTCATGCTGTTTTTAATTTGAATTGTGCTCAAAATTTTATTTGGCTTTTAGACTATGATTTTCACAAAACTAAAAAGCTTAAACACTGTGTTCTTTAACTGTACCAAACTTTATTCTTAGTTCATAATAATAATAAAAATTGTGTTATAGGCCATTCTAGGCCAAGAAGGGAGCGCTCCAACTCTTCCAGTCAGCAGTCAAGCCATGAAGGGGACAGAAGGCACTCCACTTCAACTTCTAGACAAAGTAAGATAATTAACTTAAAATAAAATTAGTTTGCTTGCTATCTGACCTTGGCACAAGTACTCTTATATGCTGCTGCATATAAAAGGATATGTGGCAAACTGAAAAAAGCATTATTTTTTATTGGTATTTCAGGACATTCCAGCCCAAGGAGGGAGGGCTCTAATGATTTCAGCCACCGATCACACCATGAAGGGGACAGAAGGCACTCCACTTCAACTTCTAGACATGGTAAGATAATTAACTTGTTACATAAAATTTGTTAGCTACCTACCTGACTGTGGTGTGATTTACATTTTGGTTGTGTCACTAGTTCAGACTCATTTATTTACTTATTTACCCGTGGATGTTATTCATTTACACTTACCATTTTATACTTGCCTGCTTATACTTGCCTGTGGATGTTACCAGTTTATACGTTATAGTGAATGCTACTTGCCTTTGTCACCGGTGATTATTTTAGCCTGGATGTTACCTGTGAATACTTATCCCAATGCATCTTGAACGTTCAGTTTTTTTGTATGAACTGACATTTAAATGTTTATTTTAGAAACACCAAGAGCTTCAACTGGCCACAGAATGGATGTATTTCCAATGCCTACATCTAGTAAGTAGTTTCTCTTGTCTATTTGCAGATGACCATATGCATACTTTTATCTTCATATGTTGACACGGCTGACTAAATGTACAAAAAATCTGATTTCTGACAGCTTCTCCTCACACAAGCAGTATTTCTCAGGTCTGGTCTCAGGAACCAAATCAGTCCTGGATGGCCAGTGTTCTGCAGAGTTTAGCTTCAACCCTAATCAAACACACCTAAACAGCTAATCAATGTCTCTCTAGGCAGACTAGAAACTTCTATACAAAAAGTGTTTGTAAAGTGTAAAGTGTACTAAAGTGTTGAGCTAAGTTGGAGCCTCATAATTGTGCTTTGCTGGAAATACAGTTACTGACTACCATGTAACTAAAACTAACATTTTTGACCAAAACTGTTTGCTGATGTTTACTTTTTCTACTTAGATTGCCCAATTAAGTAAAGTAGGAGGCAAACACACCAGGGACTGCTCAACAAAGATTTTGGACAGGTATGCCGTCAAAATCAAGTGCATTCATCATAAAAGCTTTGATTTCTGATAGTAACAGAAATCCCTGTTGCCCTGGCTCATCAATTTATATACAGTATGTGACCCTGCCTGTGAAAGCAGGCTAAAATTTAAAATCTAATTCTAAGAAAACGAGCAGTAAAGATTTTACCTATTAATTTAACTATGTTTTTAATCTTTGACATGGTATCACTATTAAATATATTCATGTTATATACTCATATAATGTTATTTACATAATTTTAGAATAATTCTATGTATAAAAAAGGAAATCACAAAAAAAAAATGACTTCAGCTGGGCTTCTACAGGCATGGTCACATATCTTCTCTTTTCTTGTGGGGCTATGTAAGTAGATAAAATGACTGGAGAAATCAAGAATGCTTAAGTAAGTCACTGTCTTCATCTGCTCCTCCTTGTCTTTCTAGGCTGATGACCAACAATCTTATGTCGCAGCTAAACATGAGGGGCCACGGCACAAAAAAAGCCTTCCAGAATACATCACTCTACACCGCTGTGTTAGGTATCCTCTGACCTTATTGCTAGATCTCTGGCGTTGTAAAATCCATTATTTGAACATGTTTCACATTATTTCACATTATCTATGCGATTATAATATTACGGAAGCGTAGAGCTGCCACCCAGGTAAAAAAAAAATCTGAGCTTTATCACGTTCGTACAATATAATTATC
>JAUCMT010000645.1:0-11456 GCA_032357475.1 Enteromius thamalakanensis
CGCACTTTTAAATTCAGGTATGCCCAATTCTTTCAGAAGTAAAAAATGTACACTGTAAAAGTAGACTTGGAGACGCCGGTGACTCCTTTCAGATAAATCTCAATAACTTTTGTTAAGAAGGTGATATCAAAACAATTTCTTTTGTCCCTGTTTACTACCACCTAGTGGAATCAAAAGAAACTTTCTAAACGGACATAGAAAAAAAAGGTCACATTTTTTTATTTTAGTTAATAAAATATTAATTAAAAACAGTATCAAAAAATTACTTTTTATATAAGTTTATCATACAATTGTGAATTTATACAATATAATATATGTAAAATTCCACTACTATGTTAAAATTCAGAGTGTTTTCTGTAAAATGAGACAATTTTTATCGATTTACTCCAATGTATGTGGGAAGGGCGCTCATTCAGGTATGTTAAATCCTCAAAAAATTTCAAAATATGCTGCAGAGCTAAAGTGGTTAAAGAGAAAGAAAATAAACTCAGACAGTGTAACAGAATTAACACAGAGATGGTGTGTATTACAGCCTTAAGCGAAGCCAAGAAAAAGAGCAGCACACCAAAAAGAGTCAAGGACACTACACCCCCACCGCCCCCCTACTCCTCAGCAGGGCCAAAGAAAGAGCCTTCTGCTCCTCTGATGCTGCCAGTGTTTGACGTAGTGCAGGGAACTGTAAAAACTTCAACTAAACAAGCTAATAAGAATGGGGAATTTTAAATTACTCAAGGAAGGGTAGAGGTTAAGGAAAATCCAGGAGACCACCGCGAACGAAAGGCTATGATGCAGCAAATGATGGAAGAGGAAGTAAATAGGCAGGTTAGGCTTAAGGATGAGGTAGAAACATTACAAAAAGAGGTAACTGAGTCAATATCACTATGAGGTGCCTTTGGTGTCCTCATCACACTCACTCAGTTATCATGAAAAAGTGGCAGAATAATGAAAGTCTGATGTTTTATTATAAGTGCCCAAACACTTGCACACATATCAGTACAATGAAACGTCTCTTAAAATGTGTTTCCTTCATTTTATACACTTGTATTTCATTGGATGCACGTGATTTTGGCATGTCCCACTGTTTATTTAGTCTTTGTTTATTTAACCAACAATTCCTTTTTTATTTACTGACTAGAACTGTTTAAAGGAGCCGTATGTAAGAAATGGCCAAAACTGGTACTGCAATCACTTTCAAAATACTGCTAAGTGGTGTCTCCCCCTCCCCCTCCCTGTTGACTAGAGGTTGCCATAATAGCTGAACAGACAAGCGTTTTTATCATAAGTAACAAATAACAACCAACAGAATTTACCAACCAATTTGGCACAGAATATGCCTTGGGCCAAATTAGCCATGACTGCATAGGCAACAAAACCAATGGCTATCACATGTTTGTTTTTAGTCCCATCAAAAAAGACAGACTAACAACTAACGTTAGTGTGACGGATGGGCGAAATGGTTCTGTTTTGTAGAAAAAAGGGTACCCCATCACTTATTTTTTTTTATTTTTGTTAATATTTTTCTTATCAGGGTTGTTATAGGAGTTAGTCATATTTTGCATGTAGTTCGCCACCACACCTTTAGAGGGCGGTGTGGTGCTGTTGTGGGTTATTGAGGAGATCGACGTCTCGAGTTCTGGGTCACATTAAAACTGCACTCGAGCAAGGTAATAACGTGTCTGTTTCCTTATCAGAGCTTGGTGCGTGATATGGCTTGTGCCGGCACAGATTCCCCTAGGTCTGCCGCCGGTAACACTTACACAAACACATAACAGCAGCATTCTCAGACTAGGCTAAAGTCTTGTCTGTGAAACCAGGCATAGCAGTGAACATAGATTATAAAGCCTTAATATAAGTTGGCCACAAGGCCATGTCGTTGGCATAAGTGGGATTAACCTTCAATCCGTTCATTATAATCAGTTTTACTTGTGAATTGAATTTCAAATTCATGTCTTTGATCTCATCGTTTTACAAGAAAAGCTCATTGTCTGCTTAGTCTTTACCCACTAAACATTGGACGTCTGATAGACGTGCAGATCATGTCTATATTGCGTCGGTCGGCCCAGGAACATATCTGTACGTCTATACGATGTGCAAATCTGGTACGGCATCTCAACGTCCAACTACGACCTCATTTGGACATAGATATGCAGTTCAACATTTTAGAGAAGAAAGCTTTTTTTTTTGTAAGGAGAAAATCACACTTTATGTATCACTGTTCCAGTGGTCAGTGTGTGCTTTAGTTGGGCTCTTGACCCTTAGATTGTAGTAGTTAAGTGTTGATTTGGTTGCTGTATTTGAGTTATAACAGCCAGACAAACCTAGAGCAAATCTCATCAGGTGAAGATGATTGTTTTTGAGTCTCTGAACAGGGCCAGGACTCTGTTATCTGTAGTCTATGTTCTTTATAGTCAACGTCAGTCTTGTGATTATAGCTGAACGTCCTGTATATTCCACGCATCTTGATAGGGTTTTCAGGCTCTACTAATCAACAAAAAAAATCAAACTTTTTGCAAGGTCCACGCACAGACATCAAGAGTCAGCGTATGAATCTCGACAATGGTGACCATCAAATGTTGCAGTGCATTCTGGGGTGACCAATAAAAAAACTCACCAATAGCTCCCATCATGCATTGCAACATGAATAAATTATGAGCAGAGTTGTCTTTATTTTATTCTTAAAATCTTCTTTTATTCTTGCTGTTTTATGTGTTTATGTGATGTTTTTATTAGTGTGTTATTAGTATGTTCAGAGTTGATCTGAATCTGTGGTTTGTCACCGTTGTTGAGATTCATATGCCATCAGTGGTTCAACCTGCATTTAATGAAGTGACGGGAATACTTTTTGCACGCAATGAAAAAACAAATAATAAGTGATTTAACTGTTTCTCCTCTTATTTAAATGAGTAGTTTAAGAGTAGATTCGTCCAAGTGATTTTATGGCTTGTTTTGTGTGGGCCAGGTATGAGGTGTATGCAACAAACCTGTTGTGCCATCTGGTCCTTTTGTAGCCACTGGTAGAAAGAAATCTGGATGAAGTCCAATGGATCAGCACGTCTTAGCTCCCTTTGATGCTATAGTACTCAAGCTCCCATGAAAATGAAGTTTGGGCCTGGAACTAAAAGACTAATCGCCAGTTGTTCCTACGGACATGAACCCAGCTTGCATCCCCAAGGCCTCAGCACTGGTTACCAGACTGTTCCCCTGAACTCAATGCTTTCAGTCATGGGGGTAGCTATCGTGTGTGTGTGGGCTGCACATTGTGCTACAGAGGCCTCGTCGGTCAACGAGTCTGGTCCAGAGCCTCTAGAGGTGCCGGCTTTTGCAGTAGAAGTAGCTGCCACTCAAGAACTCACGACTGCACTGTCATAGCCAAGGACGCCATCTATGGGCTTGCCGTGGCTCCTTGCTCAGCCTGCACCACCACCTACTCCTAGAGGTGCAGTGGACCTCCGCTGTCCCACAGTCTGCCACTGCATCACGGCCTAGGTCTGCCATTCCCACATGATCAATTACCTGTTCCCCTGCATGGTCCTGGCCCACCTTCCCTCACCATCATTCTGCCTTTGTTCCACAACCCCCTGAACTTTTGTAGGGTTAGTTTTGTTTGGGCGTTAGAGGGACATTACAAGTTGATGTTTCATTGTACCAACCACAGCACTCAGGATTTTGCTTCCCCTTTTTTTGATATTCAAAATATTTGCCCATTTTCGTTTTTTGTTTTTATTCCTTAAAAACACTTACTGAATACCAGTATTAGTTCAGTCAAAGCTACTAAAAAAGAATAAAATTAGTCTAATAGTGCTATTGCTTTTGTATTATTTTATACTCTTAACCCAGAAATGTTCAACCCACAGAAATGTTCTTTGGTAAAATGTTTCTTGTGGCAAACATGACTTAAAATGCTTTCTCTTTTCGTTCCTCAAGATAAAGTACAGACAGTCATGCCTTTTAAAGAGAACTGTTCTGATTACTGATTTAATCTGTGAAAGCAAAAGTAGCAGATACAAGTCTTGTTGTTTTGCTGTTACATATATTGTAGGACTATGATTATTGAAGGATAGTTTCTGTGACGCATCATCATTCATAACTGATCACATTTTTAAAGTGATTTTTCATCTAAAATGAAAATTCGGTCATTATGTAAGCGTAACGACGATTCATGATTTTGTCAATTAAACTGATTAACTATAAAATCATGGAATAAAGCAGATCTAAGTCAGAAAACAAAAGTTGTGGATGTTACTTTTTTATAAAAGGACTGATTGCATTTGATGTGCCATATTATATCCTTAATTTAAATACAAAATATATAGCAATGTTTAACACAAAAAACTCAAACTGCAATGAGACACACTCTTGGTCAAACCTATTTTTAAATTGTGCAAAGTATAAAAATAAGTAGAAATGCCTCTGAAAGAGTTTGTTAAAAGGCACAATTAAAATTTCTAATTAAATTCAAATTTTAAAGTGTCCTTTGATCAAATAGTGGCATTAAAGCATAAAACACATTAAAATATAATATTGTCACGTGTTGTCAGAAAATAACAAGCAAAGCTTCACATTTCAAGATTATCCTTACTAACAAATAACAAGGAGGTACAACACATAACACCAAATAATAACAGACACTGGATAAAACAAACCCATGACTGTAAATACCAACCTGATCTCACGGCAATTCGTAGTTATTTTACGAGGTGGCTAATTCGTATGAATTTGTACGACCTGACTCGTATGAATTCATACGATTGATTCTAAAACCTACGTATTTTACGAGATGCCAATTCGTATGAATTTATACGAATTACCTAAACATAACCCCGCCCCTAAACCTACCCATCACATGGTTTTAGACAAATCGTACGAAATCTCGTATGAATTTGTACGAATTACCTAAACATAACCCCGCCCCTAAACCTACCCATCACATGGTTTTAGACAAATCGTACGAGTGAGGTCGTACGAATTAGTATGAATTGGCACCTCGTACGAATATGTACGGATTGCTCGTGAGATAGTGTTGTACATACACACATGATTAATGAGGGAACTAAACAGGAACAGCTGGGCAAGAATTAACTAATCAGAAACCACGGAGCTCACTGATCACTGAACAGGGACAAAACCATAGGACAAGGGCCAATATTATCAGTCCTGCGAGCAAGAAGGATGAAGCTAAAAAAAGAAAGAGTGAAATGATAAAGTAAAGATTAAAGTGCATTAAGAAATACTTGATTCGTCTATTTTTCTGTAACCTTTAATCATATGAACTTACCAGGTGCTATATCTTGTTGTGGAAGATTTCTTTGTACTTTTCTTGTCTCTTTGTACTTTTCTTGTCTCTTGGGAGGTGTGCTTCCTGAAATAACAGAATAGGTTTAGTCCAAATTATGTACTTAATTTGATCAAAACTATAGAATCTTTTTTTGTTGTTGTTTGGCGTGACCAAACGCCAAACGCTTTCACTTTTGCTTTAGTGATCTTGGTCTCGTGGTTTAAAAGAAAAAATTGCGCTTACGTCTTCACACCTTTCACTTTCTATGACTAAAACAAATGCGTGAAAGATGGATTGATTATTTTTCCAAATGAAAAGAACGACAACAATGAAATATCACAATAACAAATTAACTTACAACATTTATGAACAAAATAAATCATACAACTTGCATGACACCACATGCTATTCTATCATATTATGTCGCAATATGTTGTATAACTTTATACTCACCGAAGACACGGACACTGAATTTCTTGTAACTGGCAGCTCCTTTGTTGATGATCTGCATTGTATAAATTCCAGAGTCTGTGTTCCTGGCATCTCTGATAATAAGAGATCCAGTGTGATGATGCAGCTCCAGTCTGTCCTCAAATTTCCCGCCATCACCGGCATACGTTTCAAAGATTTTGAGCTTTGGTTTGATTTCAGCTAAGAGCATGCGCTCTTTTCCAAACATCCACAGCACTTCATCATCTCTCTGAAGATATTCTGAGAACATTTCAGTTTCAGAAAACAGCTCAACTCTTTCTCCTGCTTTCACTATAACTGCTTCGATTTTCTGTGTCTTCGCACACAATGCATCTGAAGGACAAACACAAACGGTTTGTGCATTAGTCCACAAAGTCCTTTGTATTCCCAAAATACTCATGCTTCTTAATTTAACATGTTAGAGAAGGAATGACCTTCATACCAACATTAATTCAGTGTTTCAGCAGTTTATGTGCTGCTGGCACGACACAGAATGTGTTAAACATTGTTTTATATTGTCATAAATGTCTGTTTACTCACCACTAACATCGAGACTGAACCTCTTGTTAATAACTGCTCTTTTGTGAACTATATGCATTGTATAAACTCCAGAATCTGTTGTTCTGGTGTCTCTGATAATGAGAGATCCAGTCTGACGATCCAGCTCCAGTCTGTCACCGAATCTCCCATCATCACCGTCATAAGTTTCAAAGATTTTGAGCTTTATGTTCATTTCAGCTATTAATTTGCCTTCCTCTCCAAACGTCCACTCTATGTCGTCATCTCTCTGGATTTCAGTCTCACCAGTACGCAGAGCAATATCTTCTCCTTCTATCGCTGAGACTGATTTGGTTTTATATGTCTCAGCACCAATAGCATCTGGAGAACACAAACGGGTATAAGGTATTTGAAAAGGTATGTATATTTTAAAGGTGTAAATAGATTTATTTTTACATCTTTTAAATCAACCCAGTCTCACGGCTGGTCGTGACAATATCACGAAATTAGCACGAAATCTATTTATTCGTGTCAGGGACACGAATATTTAATGATTTTCGTAACTCCAGCACGAACGTAAAACTACGATTCGATTGGATACATCTTTTCGTGCTGGCTACAATAATATCAAATACAAATGTTTATTTTAAAGTGCTTCTTAAATAATATATATTGTATTGACTAAGTCATAATAGAATAAATAAGCCAAAAAATAATCAATAAGCCAAAGGCAAATTAAGTGATTGTAATTGTAGTGTAAACGTGCTGACGCTTCTTAAAAACCATTTATATTCTCAAATCTGCATTATCTGTGCACTATAATAATTATAAAAACGCATTTAGGTCCCCCGAATTTAAACTGAAACCCATTTAATCATATTTAATAATTATTGAAGTATAACATGTTAAATCTGACAGCTCTTACCGTTCAGGAGCAGTAAAAGCAGAACTATTTTTAAAGTGTTCGTGTGTCCGTACAGTTGTAAGTTTAATAAAGACGATCTGGGTTTCATGAATTGCTCCATCTCTCTTTTTCGCGTCTCTGCGAGTGCTCGACGATTTTCGGTTTCTCTTATATAAAAGTGTTTTATGATAAGCAGGTTTCGCCTACATGAAAAACATGGCCTCAGATTTGGATTTTCTGATCCTCATACCAGTCGCTTCACACTCGGCTGCAAACCGCCCCAGTGCCCGCTGTAGGACCTGGATCGAAGGAGCTAACAGGACCCCATCATCCGCAAAAAGCAGAGATGAGATCATGGTCCCCAAACCGGACACCCGACTGCGCCTAGAAAACCTGTCCATAAAGATAATGAACAGGACCGGTGACAAAGGGCAGCCCTGAAATCCAAATATTAATTGATTGATGATTGATATAACTCATTTTATTAGTCTAATGGATGTAATTAAAAATAACATGTTAAAATTAATATTCAGAATTCTAAAATGAACCAAGAAAAAAGAGAGAGAGAAAGATTGTCTCGTTTATTTTTGTAATTAATCTTTATTCCCGTGTATGCCCTATATTTCGACGACCAAACAATCGCACTAAAATAACACAATGTTTCTTAATGTTTGTCAGTTGCCCTCCGTAATGTAGGCTACTCCGGAGTTTCGCGCGTCTTTTCATACAAACGCATCTGGCGCCATCTTGTGTCTCGTATTTGCTGTGTTGCCAGTAGGCTATAGTAATTGTGTAGCTTTTTTTTAAGCTAGATTTAGACTTCTGCTGTCCATTTATCAGTTGTAATTGCTTGTCTTTATCAATACAGTTTTGTCAGTCTGAGGTTCAAGAGTCTCTCCAAGTTTTATTACATTTATGACGTCGAGCGCCCTTTGCGTTAAACGCATTCTACATGAATGGAAGCCCCGATCACACAAAACGCGGTTTTTGTTTTTGCAGTGAGAGGATCGAGCCTTTTTAAATTTGTTTTAGGTCCAGATTTTTATGTTCAAATTTTTATGTTTTCATAATACAATATAAAGCAAGTATTGAAGTAAATCTAAAGAACAATCTTAGAATGACAAAACATACCTTTTTTCCGTTTTATATTTAACTTGCTATGATCAGTCTTGGTTCCTCTCAGTGTTTCTTCTCCATCTGCTGGAATATCTTTATTCATCCTCATTTATCTTTACTCTCTCATGTTTTCAGCTTGTCTGCCTGTTCCTGTCATCAGCAGTAACTCTACAAACTGTTCATCATCATCATATTGTTTGTTGGTGTGTTCAGCAAGGTTGTTTTGTTGTATTTATTTAGGAGTACTTGTGATAATAGTTGGGTAAGTGTATACAGGGATAGAAGCAATGCAACCTGGGGCCTGTTCCATAAAACAAGTTTACCAAATTATTTCAGTTAGTCTGACTTATTACCAGTTAATTTGTATTGAAATAAGTCCGACTATCTGCCATAAGCCTGGCTTATTTGGTAAACTTGTTTTATGGAACAGGCCCCTGGTAAAAGTTTAAAGGATAACAATGGCTGAATAAAAACAAGAAGAATAATGCTAAAATAATAATAACGATTATGTCTCATATCTGGTGGAGGTGTTAAAGCTTCTGCTTTCTTTAAACTAGTTTTGCATGTATTTCTATATTTCAGCACATTTATAGACTGAGAATTATTTATATTTTTTTGGATTGACAGCTGTAACGTAGTGTCTCTGGCAGATGAAGGAGAGAGTGGGAAACAAAGGTAAAAGTAAATAAAGATTTTTAATAACATCTTATCGTGGAGTAGTATCCATAAACTTGACATATAATACACACAAACTACACATGAAACGTTCTTGACTGACTACCACAGACTAACAGAGGAAAACTTAAGTAGGGGAGACAATGAACGCTAACGAGGGACACACCTGAACAGAATACATTAATTAACGAAACTGGGTCACAAAGCACATGGACACACACACAGAGCACATGGGGAAGGGAAACAAAACATCACATGACATGAAACAAGGCAGAACCAAATACAAATGCAAAAACATACAGGAACAAAACAAACCAAGAATGCTACAACAGCACTACTTAAAACAAATTAAAATATAATATATCAGGGAGCCAACCACACAACGAATAAAAGGAGTCCAAATGCAATAAATCCTGCAAACAGGAAGGTTGCAACTAAAAAAAGAAAAAGAGAAATAATACAGTATAGGTTACAGTTAGAACTATTTTAAGGTATACAGAAATTCCATTTTCCTGTAGTCTTTTAATTAATATACAATGTGTTTTTTGCAGCAATGTATAAAATATTTACTTACCAGTTGTCCTATCCCATGTCAGAGGGTTTATCACCCAGATTTTTTCTATAATAATGGAATAAGTGCAGTCCCAATTAGTTAAATTAATCAAAATGAAAGAAAACTCAAAGCCATAAACTTCATTTGTTAAAATGCTTATACAGTGCGAGGGAAACTATGACTTTTTAAATCATCCCTACAAAGAACAAGCTCAACTAACCCTTTCAGGAAATTGGTTGTGTCTGCTGTTTGAGAACCTCGTTTTAGGATCGTTTTACAGAAATTTATGCAGGAGAAAAAGTGACTGATGGCTTGGTCCTAACTCTTTACTGTACTTTTGCACACGCCCTTATAATTATCATAAATATAAAATTACAAATATAGTTTTCTGTTATTTAGCTGAGGTATTTGTAATTATAACCATTGAAAACAATAACCACGAATGGCTCCTGGGCGATATATTCATCGATTTATTCATGATCACTAGCGAGCTATAATCTTTAGAATCGGAAGCGATTCATTTCCGATTTTAAACGCGATATTGTATATAAAGCCCAGCGCTAGCGTCACACTGCTAATAGCTTTCACTTTCGCTTTTACGATCGTGGTCTCACGGTTTACAGGAAAAGATAATTATCTGAAAAGCAATGCTTACGATGTTGCTAACAAAAGGAATAAGATAATTGTAACTCACCATGGACAAAGACACTGAATTTCTTGTAACTTGCAGCTCCTTTGTTGATGATCTGCATTGTGTAAACTCCAGAGTCTGTTTTCCTGGCGTCTCTGATAATAAGAGATCCAGTCTGATGATCCAGCTCCAGTCTTTCCTTAAATTTCCCGCCATCACCGGCATTCGTTTCAAAGATTTTGAGTTTTGGTTTGATTTCAGCTAAGAGCATGCGCTCCTTTCCAAACATCCACAGCACTTCATCATCTCTCTGGAGAGGTTCTGGGAACATTTCAGCTTCAGAAAACAGATCAACTCTGTCTCCAGCGTCCACTAAAACTACTTCGGTTTGGGGTGTCTTTGCACCAAATGCATCTGGGGATAAACATAAACAGTAAGTGTTTGTGTTTCACATATGGTTATGGGTGTCAGGCATTAGTTCACAAAGACATCATTTTAACAGTCAGTTTATTAAGCAAAAACACAACACTAGGAGTGTGCCTTTGGTAAACATAATCCCTCAGAAAACGTAATTACATGGTGCACATCTTCAGATAACACCATGGCAGTCTCAAACTGGGCTTAGGTGTTGTTTGTGAAATTGGGCATAGGAGAAAATTGAGTATATAAACTGGGCACAGGCCTTGTCGTTGCCATGAAAAGTATTAACATTCATTACATTAATTTTAATACATTTTGTATTTGTACAAACATACTGGAAAACAGTCCTTTTCAGAAAGTCATCCTTCTTTCCCGATGGTAACAAGGTAACATGTGACTCACACACTAACAATCATTCAGTGGTTCAGCAGTATTGGTGTGCTGCTGGCACTTTATATTTGGTACAAATGTCTGTTTACCCACCTCTAACACTGACACTGAATTTCTTGTATATGGTTGCTCCATTGTTGATAATCTGCACTGAATAACCTCCAGAATCTGTTCTTCTGGCGTCTCTGATAATGAGAGATCCAGTCTGACGATCCAGCTCCAGTCTGTCACCGAATCTCCCATCACTGCTGCCATATGCTTTGGAGATTTTGAGCATTATATTCATTTCAGCTATGATTTCACCTTCATCTCCAAATGTCCACTTTATGTTGTCGTCTCTCTGTAGTTCAGTCTCACCAGTACGCAGAGCAACATCTTCTCCCTCTTTCACTGAGACTGATTTGGTTTTAGATGTCTCGTCACCAAAAGCATCTGGGGACAAACACGTACGGGTATTACTATATATATATATATATATATATATATATATATATGTGTCCTATATGTCAGGAATTAGTTCACA
>JAUCMT010000646.1:0-11431 GCA_032357475.1 Enteromius thamalakanensis
GGAGTAATGATGCTTTGTATCACAGGAATAAATTACATTTTAAAATATATTCACACAGAAAACAGTTATTTTAAATTAAAGTAATATTTTTTATCGAATAAATGCAGCCTTGATGAGCAGAAGAAACATCTTTAAAAAACATTAAATATCTTACTGTTCTAACGGTAATCTTACTGTTTGAACGGTAATATATATATATATATATATAATTGTTTTCTTTCAGTAAGGGCTAGATGTAGCTTCAAATGACACTGATTATTAATATCCAGTACTTAATCTTCAGATCTGTACTTTTTTGTAGGTATGCACAATATATCTATAATTGATCAGTTACTTTGATAGCTTTATTTATTTATTTTTAATAATTTGTACTATTTGCTGATATTGGAAACATTTCGGTCAGTAGTGCATGTTTAATTGTTGATGATAATTTCACCTATTTATTACATTTAGGTTATATTTGCTAACTTTACTAACGTTACTTAAATCTTAAAAACAAACAAACTAACCAACACTGTTAAATACAATCTTTAGTCAATCACATAATCAATATCCATTATTCAAAGTGTACATTAAAATGCTGTGATGCCTAAATTTAATTTTCGCATTTAAAAACACAGAATTACTGGTTAATTCATACTGTTGACAATATAGATGCGATTTTTTAATACCAATGCAGCTAGTAGACTCTACCTTGGTTTAAGTTTGTGCCAGACTTCTATGAAAAGTCCAAAAAGAAATATGAAGGCAAAATGAGCAATAAATCAGTGCCGGTGCCCAGCACCAGTCAATCAATAAGGCCCGAGTTGGAAATACACTACAAAGGGTCAAACAGTCAACCTTTTACAGTTCACAGGTGAGATGTGGGTTTGGTCCATGTGCAGTTGCTCGCTCACGCTAGCTGAGCTTTCATCTCTGGCCGTCCTCTTGAACGAAGAAGAATCCAAAGCAGAGCCTGGCCTGAGCTGTCTACTTATCCCTTAATTCAGTTTGTCAGTACATGGTTTGGTATGGCTCAGAGCAGCAGTGGGCCCTGATCTATCCCTGCCTGGGGCTTCACCGGCTCCTCCTGTGTTGTAGCTGTAGTTCTAGGCTAAAGGGCTATGGGGGGATTATTTTTCTGTTGCCTGCTGGGAGGCCAGCGAATGGGAAAAAATGTGACCTTCTCCCTCTAAGGTTTGTTTGAATTTATTGGTTTAAAGTGAAGCGGCAGCACAGCTTAAAATAATTGTTGACACAAGATGCAGACATAAAACAGAGTTTCTTTCTTTTAAAATGCCTCTTTGTGAGTGGATTGGCGTGTCTGGTTGGAATAAGGATTCACAGAGATGATTGTGAGTAGAATTAATGGGTTTAGAGCTTCTTAGCGCTGCGCCTGGTGCTTATTAACCTGCAAGGATAGTAGTGTTTGGATACTGTTTGGATAGGAGTTGTTGTCTACTCTGTAATTTTCCTTCTGTTATTACTGTTTTTGCCCATTTCGTTGCAAAATATCAGATAAATGCTATAATATTCTTTTGTCAGCTGAGCCTGCTGTTCATGAGCCATACGTAAAGCTGTTTGCCAAATACGGAGTGATTTTAGAAGTCTAAAAATGTATGAGGAATGCAAATTTTTTGTTGGAATAATCTGCGTGTATGTCTAGAGGAAAATGCTGCTCAGAGGTTAAGAAGACTTGTTGGCATGCTAAAGATTAGAGTAGGTCTCATTTGAGTATCAGTTTTGCCTGTGAAAAGCACTGTGAAATAGAGCTAAGAAAAAAAATCTGTACATTTTTGACAAGCCTAAATATTCTAGTAATTCCAGCACAAACAGAATAAGCAGACCTTAATTTGAGAAATTTTAACTTGAGTGCAACTTAAGTTGTTGCATCATTTTAATGAACTAAATTGAACAAGCAGCAAAATATATAGATAATTTTTTGCATAGAAGATCAATACATTATTTTTCTTCAGGTTCTCACACATAACAGCGAATGGACTGTGTGCTTGCAGTTAGTCTGACTTTGCTTATAAAAATTCCTCTCAAAATCAAGTTATCTGCATATTTTTAGCTTGTTCTATTTTTTTGTAAGGAAATTATATGCTTCGGTTAAGCCAGTGATTGACAGGGCAGTGCACGTTGCCATAGAAGCAAAGTGTCACTTTTGCTTTAATCTGGAAGTCATTGAGGGTGTTGCCTCCAAGCTAATTAGAGAGTTAAAACAATTGGCAGTTTTTCAGTAGGAAGTGAGAGAGTCAGTGGCAATGACACGGGGCCTCTCCTCGTTTAGGCAATTAGCATCTTCATTCCAGTCCAATCCTGCAGCCTCGGGCCATTCCTCAGTACTCGACACTCTCAGGGCCTCTGCAGGATGTTCGTTTTTAAAGACCGAACTCGCAATTATTTTTCTGAAGAGGCCAGCCAGCTGTTGTTTGCAGGGCAAATTATGTTGTAAAAATCTTAGCTTGTCTAAGTATACACCATTGCTTTCTATGAATACTGACAAAATGGATGTTTTTTTTAAGCCATGTTGAGTAAAGAAGGTCTTGCCCTCACTGAGCTTATGATCTTTGTACAGTGTGGAAGTCTGTCTCTGCACTGCTGTCTGATTCAGCTTTATACAAAGAGTAGACTTTCAATCAATTAATGCGTATGCAGTTTTGAGTGTATGTTTTTTATGTATATAGAAAGACACACACATACAGTAGATTTCTCAAACACACACAGCATACATGCATACAAGATGGGAGGAAAATATATATTTCAATACTTTCTCACACTGTAAAAATTAAAAGTTGACTTGACTTAAAATTTCAAGGCAACTCACTGCACAGCTTTTTTTTGAGTTTTTTCAACTCTGGACAAATTTGGTCATTCCACCCAAGTCCCTGAGTAAAGTCACTTGTTCAGATAAAACTATTGTCTTGAATGAAGCTTTCTTCTGATTTTTGGAAGATGATACACTCTAGACACACTAACCTAAAGAATAGTGGTCAATCAACACTTGTTAAAAAGACGGGCTCTTTACACCACTGCACAACAAATAACTAACAATAATGACAAAAAAAGTTAAAATGAAATAAGCAAAACAAAAATCCTAAAACAGTAATTGCTTAATTTATTAATGCATGCTCCAAAAACCTTAACATTTCAACAACACATTCAATTCTTTGTTCAGATAAGTGTTTTATTATTTGGAATAACATTTGCTCATGAGGAGCTGCAAATTGTCCTTAGTTATCTCTCCTTTATGCAGTCAGGGAAATTCTACTGTATGTTGGGCTTGCCACACACTAGAAGATTTTCAAATCTTAAATGACTGAATACCATGGGAGACCATAGACATGAAGACTGTTCAACCGATTTTAAGCCTTATAATCCTTTAAATGTGCACACTAGATGATTCGACCAAACCTCGAGACCACACAATTATTGAACCTATGAGCGAATTCACAGTGACACATGATCTCATGAAAACTTGCGAGATCAAACGTGACTTGAGAAGAAAAACAAACAATGTTTGTGCCTGCCAAGTTTCAGCTATAGAAGCGTGCAACATCCGGTAGGTGACGCTTGATCACTCTCATTGGCTATCGCGGGTATCACATTAGAAGCTGTTTTTGAACGTTAGTTATTTATATTCCTTCGTTTCAATCAGGATCATACAGGTAATAGTAATGACAATTTTTGTGAAAAAAACTTCCTTTTTTTACAACAAGCCTCAAATCAGGCCACAGCCCCCGATCATTCGGGGATGCAGACCACTTTAAAATCATCTAGCCTAACTAATTGTAATGTAGTAGTATTTTAAAGATTAGTTTAGACTACTATAGAGGAATAAACTTCAGTGTGTTATTGGAGTGTTTTTGTGTTTGGCTCTTTGTAGTTGTAAGTGTGACTGCATGCTCTAATCGTGCATGCAAAGTGTGTATACGCATGCGCGTTCCGATCAATCTGGATGTAGCCTATTTTAATAGGATACGCTCCAGCTTACCGGCTGGTTCCAGCTCTCGTCAGTATGTGTAACAGCAGCAGGGGCCTCCAGAGCCCCTCCGTCCCACAGATTAGCAGAGACATGCTGCTCTTTTCAATCAATCCCCATGAAGGCACTAAATCAAGGCTTAAGGTGCAGCATAGCACTCCATTCCGCCACCCTGTTTTTTCATCTCATCACCGTGCAAACAGTACGCAGGGCTCCTGCTACGCGCTGATGATCGACTGCGAGTTTAATCATTGCCAGTGACCTCACTCATCAATACCGCATTAAAAAAAGCTCCGCCGCCAGCTTCGCCTCTCCAGCACAGAGCTCTCGCTCTCCCTCACCCTTTTCAATCGCAGACCCCATCACCACCTGACCGACCTTTTCTGAGTCTAGCTCTGTTTGTTGTTTGACTACATTGCCCACTTGCCTACGCAGCTCAGCCTGGAAAACGATGCTCCCGGCTTTCTTTTGTTTTCCGCCAGAAACTCAGGGAATCTTCACTGTAGGAGAAAAGTGGATCTGAAGCAAAAGAGATGCGATTGTGTCAGTCTGTCATAAGCAGGAAATCACATTTTCAAATACAGATGTCAAGCAAGTGGTGTTTTTTTTCTATTTATTACTTCACACCAGGTGTGTTTGACCTGTTTTGGGTTTTTTTTGTATGTGTGGAAGATGAGTTGCACATGGATGAGGTATTTCATGGATTTGTTGATGTGTGTGTATGAGACAGAAATATCTCCTTTGCGTTTGGAAGCAAAAATGCACTGACTTTTGTGTTCCTTTGTGTTTCCCTTTACAAAACACTGATGTAATGAGTAACGCCATGCAACCAGAGATTGTGGACACAGGAGACACGTGTAAATAACAGGTGTAAATGTCCTTCTGTCTCCCCTGACGATTTGTGAGCGGATCCCCAAGGCAGGTTTTAGCAGGTGTAAACGGGGCCAGAGCTAGGGAGGCACGTGTGCACACCAGTGTTCTTATGTACTTGTGATAGAGAAGGGTATCGTCATGAGAGCAATTGAGAGGTAAATGGAGAAGTGCTCAGGGGCTCCGCTTCTATACCGTAGAACTCCGCACAAGGACTGTCATGTGAAAAAGTCAAACCTGAGGCATCATTAACAGATCTCCAGTGACTCCCGCTGTAAATTACTATGTTAAGAACAAAACCCTGAACAGTTAGCGAGTCAGAGTCTGTTATGAACATTCTTTCCCTTTACACTCAGTCAGATCTTCACTCTGCAGTGCTTGTTTTGAGGGAACTTTTTACATTTTACAGTTAGAGCTGTGGCCTGTCGGTTAGTGCAAATAAGTTGAAATCTTTTGTAACATTTTTTAGATTCTGCTTTACTTCTAGCAGGTGGTACAGTTGTGCACTATAAATCTATGGAGGTCCGCCATCTGAGAGCACTAGTGGAAATCCCTATGGGTGATATTTTTTTGTTCTTGTTTTGTTCATGGTTTACATTGTACATGACCTAGAATAGTGTCGAATTTAAAATATGTATATACATATATTAAAATATGTTTATGACATCATCATAAACGCGCCACAAACAAACACACAACAATTGAGCATTTTTCATTCCGCATCGCTCCATCAAGCTCTCGCTGGATCCGCTCCTCGGCTATCAACGAGAGACACGTCTGTACTTCCTCAATAGACCACGAAAGAGTCATTTTTGGTTAATACAAAAAGGTGCATTTTTTTCAAACAAAACAGTTGCGTCTGATCCTTCGCTGGCTGTGCTGACTTAAATCTAGCGGGTCTCGTGTTGCAAGTTCAGTGACGCAGTAATGACGATTTTCTCCGGCTAATCAGCGACCAGCAGAGTTTACACGTCACGTTTTGGTAACGGTACGGCTCGCTTGGAACCTCGACTGAGGTGGTACTTAAAGGACCAGGTACCAGGTACTGTTCCCTGTGGAAAACCCCCCAAAAGTGAGCTGTATGAAAAACCATACCGTACCGTACTATGCAGTGGAAAAGCGCCATACATGTCCACTAACTCTCAGAGTAGACTGTTAGGGTAGGTTTAGAGTTAGTAGAATAAGTTTCTCATAGTCAGTATGTTGAATGTTGTGGACCCACCGAATCAAGTGTTAGGAGATATTAAGCATACAGTCTACTAATACTCTAATGACTCTAAAGTTACTTACTTTTAGTAGAATATGTAAATTGGGATATCGAAATAAAGTATTACCAAAATATTTTATTATAGATTTTACGACCGAGACCACTAGTTCTTTATTTTATTTCATTTTTGATATCATTTGAAAATCTAATTTGACCATTTTTAAATGAGTTTTTAAAATTCCAGATCTCTAGCCATGTTCTTCATTTTTGTATAATTCTTACGCTGTTAACATTCACCTAGGCTGCAGCCCACCATCATTTGCTCCGTAAGCTGCAGAGGCCTACAGCGTGACTTAAGATTTAATGAATGAAAATCAATCACTGTATTCATAGATCTTCTTTAAATAGTTTCTGAAACATGTTAGCATCACGGTGAATAGACTGGGTGGGATCCCATCTGTATTGCTCTCATATTATTTAATTGGATGTCAGAAAAAGATTAGAGAGCTCAACCCATAGTAGAAGATAATTGATTTATAATACATTAGCCGGGTCGGTTGAAAGCACTTTCCGACGAGCAACCGATCCAAGAGCGCAGGAGGTCAGGGGGTTTATGGGAATGGATGGTGCTGGGGGGGTAGATTGGCCCCTTACAGTTGTACTCTCTGCTGGGTGAGGAACACTGAGTAATGAATCCCCCCTCCACAAACCCTTGGAGCACCGCAGTCAGTCCCACCAAGCCTGAGAGCGCGGGACAGGGAGGGTCCTCTGCCCTAGATCCCAGTTGATGTTAGAGGAATGCCCCCTTTTCGTTCCACTGCTGGGTATATAAACTTGGCTCATATCCGAGACAATCAGAGACTGAGAGGAACACTATTGAAGTGATGAGCCCATATTGCTTGGAGATGCTAATGGTGCTGTCTAGGATTACAATCTACTCTGTGATAGAGAGAGAATATGTGGCTGCCACTGAGAGATTCCTATTCACTCTAAATAAAGGAAATTATCTATCTTATCTTAAGTAAGAAGCACATGATTCATCTGCAGATACGAAGCAGTGAAACATTGCATTGGTTTTATGACTTCTCTGCCGGGAATTGTCTTACCAAGGGATTTCGAGAAATTGTTAGCAATTTGCAACGTTTTTACAAGTTAGCCGATGTCCTTCTGTAATTTCCTGAAAGTCAGAAAAGAAGAAGATGGAACAGGATGACGAAATGATGGAAGCAAGTTTTAAACTTACGTGACCTCCATAGTGTATTTTGAACTTAAAATTTCAGATCAGAATTTATCAGAGGTTTATTGATTAGAAAACCCTGACCAAATGTGTCACCGTTTAACCAACTGTTTTTGACATGGATGACAATGAGAAATGCTTGATGAGCGTAACCAAAATGACTTCGTAAAGAATCAAGTGAAGACTAGAGTAACGGTTGATTTCAGCATTGTCATCACAGGAATGAATTACATTTTACAATACATCCAAATTGAATGTTTTTTTTGTTGTAGTAGTTTTTCATAAATCGTTTTTACTCTATATATACATTATTCTAAACATTTGACTGCGGGTAATTATGTTTCATCCGCCTGAAGTAGTTCATATTCAGGTATTGCATATATTCAAACTCTCAGTGGAGGAACATGATGAAGTGAATTGCTGTAGTAGCTTTGGGCTCCAGTTTCAGCTATCTAGCCAGGCAATAGGCATCTCTCAGACGGGTTAAATAAGTAAACAGATCACGCCCCACATAATTAACCTCCCTGGGACTCGACACATTCTATAAATGTCTGTGCACTTGGGGGGAAAACAGAGGACCTACTTGAAACCTGAAAGGCTGAAGGTTTTGAAAAATATTGAGCTACTCCAACGCAAATTGAGGGTATTAATTTGGGGTGTTTTTTTATGTGAAATGCCATCTGCCTTACTGTAATCATAATACATTTTTGAAGTGCATGTTTGGAAAGGTGAATTTGATTTGACACGATTTTTTTACTTGTTGCTTTTAAATGCACAGAAGAGATGTGAAGCTATTCACAGAAAGCATAACTTGTAATTACCTAATTACCCTTCCAACACTGATATTATTTACTTACATGCAGTGTTGATGTTGGCTTTCTCGTTTTTTTCCTCAATTTAATTGACCTGTTTTAGAAGTGCTATAAAAGTAGATTTAATTAAAATGATAGAACCCAAGATGTAATGTAAGGTGTTGGACAAGTCCCGCTTCCTTGACCTTCTTCACACTCTTACATACTGTTCACCACATCCACCCACACAGCTCATAACAATACACTCAGTGCTATTCAAGTGGACTGTGATCGCAATACAAATTCAAATGCAGTCTTATCCCTCCAAGGATGGTATATTTGAAGGATGTTTGAAAAAATATGTATAGGTCTCAGAGATCAGCACAGAAGCGAGCATGAATCAGAAGTACTGTATGAATACTTGTAAACTCTGCCCGTTAGTCATAATACATACTAAGTTCTCATTTCTTGATGTGGGATTACACATTCTTATAAATCTTTTTAGATTTATGGCTTTTGAATCAAGATTTTACAGTATTTAAATGCATGGTTTTACTTAAAGTATAGATGAAGTTAAAAAGGTACACCTTTTTAGTGATCCGGTTAGGAAATCCTGTTTGGGTAAAAATACTAATTTTGAATAGGACAATACAAATCAGGAAAATGTGTATTTTATGAAAGTAGAATGTTACACTATATTATAGAAAATTACACATTTCATGTCATAATATTAAAATAAAAAAATACACATTTTTAAATTTTAGACTTTTCTTAAATTTTTAAGATTTATAGCTTTAGTTTTACAGTGAGTAAAATTATCATTTAAATTAAATTAAATATAACTAAGAAATATAACTAAAAAAAATTTATATAAATGAGATATTTTTATTTAAAATCTGGACCCCCCTTGCATTGGCAGGGGAAACAAGGGAGCTACTGCGATGGTGGGGTTGGATAGTGGGGTCACTGTGGTGGCAGGTTAGATCGGGATGCCGCCCACAGAGGCTGGGAAACATATTGGAGCCACTACTGAGGCGCAGCTGAATGATGAAGCCACTCCACTATTGTAAACTGGTCTGTTTTACTTAGTTTGATGAAAAAGAAAATGTCTAGGATAGATACATCTAAAATTGGATGGAGGTTTGTGTCGAAAAGCCTTTTGGATTGGAATTATGCACATGGCGAAATTTAAATGTAGTTGTAAACCAATTTCGATAGGAAGCGCGTTGAAATTCAACCCAGCTGCCAACAATCGCAACCCCCCTGCCAACAATCAGCTCCATTACCACCTCCATAGTTAATTAATCAGGCCACTAATTCCACTATAAATAAACCAGTTTCCTACCCTTCAGTATCTCGCTTAACATTCTTTACATCCCCTCCACCTCCCCTTCTCCCCCGTTCGTTCCTTCCGGGGGGGCACGCCGGGTTTGAGCTGGCCTCGAGCCCCGCCCTAGCTAGGGTTATCGTTACCAGGGCTCGAGGTTCACCGCTTATTATTTTATTGAGGAAGCGCAAACTCTTTAAATGCTCAAGACCTGACAACATTTCACACTTGAGGGTTCACTATGAGGGTTAGCTAAGCTTTGAAGCTATCAGAATGATTCTGTCGACTTTCTCTTTTGGGAGGGAAGCGAGAATTTTTTGTGTATTGAGGTTAAAGCCTAGGAATTCTAAAAGGGAACTGGGTCCTGAAGTCTTTTCTTGGGCAATGGGGATGCCCAGATCAGAAAAGACTTTTTGGACTTTCAGGAGATTGGCTGCTGGGATATCGTTTGGAGGGGAGATAATGAATAAGTCGTCTAGGAGGTGGATGAGGTAGGGGATTTGGTAGTTATTTGTTAAAATCCAGCAAATTGCTTCTGAAAGCATGTTGAAGATCTTGTGGCTGGTTTTGCAGCTGAAGGTGAGGCGGACTGCAAAATAGAAGTTCTTGTTCCAGCAGATGCCAAAGAAATGCCAAAAGTCGGGGTGCATGGGCATGACTGTGAAGGCTGAGATTATATCAACCATCCATGCTCCGTGGCTGGATTTTTTGATCATAGCGATTGCTTGATCAATATCATGATAGTTGAGGAAGAATTCTGGGATTTGAATGAGGCTATTATTACTGGGAATGGGGGAGACAGGTTGATGATGAGACGTTTTTCCCGAAAAATGTCAAGTAGCTATCCCAATCGGAAGGTGCCGATCATAAAATCTGCTTCCAACTACTTTAATCAGGAGATTTCGGGCTCAGTCTTGGCAGACTGAAGGTTGGGACAGATGTGAGTTTGGTAAGGAAGACAGCTGACTCCTGAATGGGAACTGTGCTTTAAGCCTGTTAAGAGATAATCAGAAAAGTTAGGATCAGGGTGATGAAACAATTCCGCTGCCAACCGAGAAAAATTAACGGGAGTTGAGAGATACTGTTTAGCATTTTTATTCATCGATTTACATACAGGACAAATGTATCTAGAGTTGGTTCGGGGCAAGGGGATATGGAGGAGTTTAAGAAAGGACAGGAGGTGGAGGAGTGAGAGATTGATTTGCAGACCGCGGAAGTGATATTGTGGAGTTCAAGTTCGAGAGCTCCCCATTACGGGCATTGGTTCCATTGTGAAACACAGATGGCACATTTGGCAAAAAGAGTTTGTGAGATGTATAAAAGTGGGAGCCATGCGAGCTGAGGGATGATGAAGAGGTAATTGCTGAGCTCGTGCCTCCTGTGGTGTGTGATAATATACAGGATGGATTGGTTTTGGTATGTTTGAGAGTAAGGGTGACCTTACCCTAATCCACTTGGTGGTCTGCAGAAACAGGAGAGATAGGGGAGAGGAGAGAAAAAAGGGCAATGTCCGCACCTGCTAGAATTTGTGCTCTAATGAAGTAGGAGACCGGGGTGGAATCCGGTGCGATGGCGTTAGAGGGCATGGGGAGGGGGTTAACAGTATAAAGTACAAGGAGAAAGGTTGGCGGGTAAGACAACCGAATTAAAGCATATGTTGCATATAACAGCATATAACAGTGCAGAAAGTAGGGTGAGTAATCTTAACTGATACTGATATTACAATAGCAAGTCTTAACAGTTTACGTAACCAGGCTCTTTATTTGTATTTATTTATTTATTTTATATATATGAAAATATATTAAACGTGCGTGTGGTACGAGCATCTACGGCATATCGTGTTGGCCAAAACACACAAGGAAACGTGACAGACATCGCATTCGGACTCTAGAGGTTGTGGGAGAAAAACACACACATGGCAGATTCGGATGGGATTAAAATCACCAAGTACATCTGTGAAATGATGATTAAGCAATTAATCGTATTTCAGGAGGAAGCACGCACGAACGATCGCAGCTGCCACCAATCTTCTATT
>JAUCMT010000647.1:0-11427 GCA_032357475.1 Enteromius thamalakanensis
TTGCTTACCTTGGTTGTTGTATTAATAAATATCTTCATTGAGTTTTACCCACCTGAGTCTGTCCCGTACGTTACAGGCTTCTAGTGGCAAAATTGAAGTTACATAAATGTATTTTATTTTCACTGCACTTTAATAGAATTTCTTTGAATACTATTAGTAATATTAAATAGTACTTCAAAAATAAAAATTTCAATTCTGTACCATGTTTGCTAGCTCAATTACAATCCAACAATGGAATGGACGTTAATAGTCATTCACGATTCAATTCTGAATGATGCACAATTGTGTTATTCTTCCAGGCTCATACGCAGGTGAGGAAGCCATGAAGGGTGACAGTAGGGCAGATTAGCTGCTTAGAGACCAGAGGGCACCTCTTTGTTTAATATAATTACACAGCAGTGCACAAATGTGACCTGAATTAAATCCCATTACCCCGCTGTAAAAGCTGCCCTTTCAACATGCCCCTGGTTGCATAGCATTTAATGTAATATAGCATCTCAAAGTCGCAGCCTAACCATGTGAGATGTCACTGATTCTTGGCGTGAGAGTAAAAGTACACACTACCTTTGCCCCTTCTCTGATTTTCATCAAACTGAATATGTGAGCACAGTGCTTAAAGGCATGATATGCTGTAAATGGTTATAATTTAACATCAGTGGTGTTGTTTTGTGAACGCCAAATTGGAAAACATGGATAATGCAAACTCCTCGATTTCTTTCAGCTGATCAATTAATAATTTAAGAGAGGTTTTTGTAATACTATGCCAGATAGTTCTGTACCTGGTTGGCTGCTGGTACGTCTTTGGTGATGCTGCAGGGCGCAAGTGTGAGCACTGGGAGATCCTGACGCTCCACTACACGCGATTCTAGACAGTTTTGTCTCTGCCGGATCACACCAGACTTAGCATCCGAATCATCAGGAACTCTAGATTCAGTTAATGAAACACCAGTGTTATGATAATAAAAACACACACACAAAAAGGGGGGAATGCAAAAAAGTCCTTAAAGGTTTAGTTCACTCCAAAATTAAAATTCTGTCATTAATTACTCATTCTCATGTAAAACCAGTAAGACATTTGATCATCTTCGGAACACAAATTTAGATATTTTTGAGGAAATCTGAGAGCTATCTGGCCCTTCATAGACAGCAATACAACTGAATAATTCCAGATTTACAAATGTAGCAAATACATTGGTAAAACTGTCCATGTGACATCAGTTTTTATGAGTAATTAATCTGTCATTAATTACTCATAACTTTCATTTTGGGGTGAACCAACCCTTTAAATATTTCAGTAGTTTCTACTAGGAAGCAAAGAGTAGCACATTATTAAAAAAATTGTATACTAAAAAGTATACTGACTTTTTATTGCAAACTTAAGCTAACCTGAGCACAGTTTGGGACAGTATTTCTCATCAAATGCTTCCAAAACCAATATATATATACAGTATATACTGTGTAATGTGTGAACCAAATTAATTTTATTTATCTATGCTCATTTTCAACTGAAGCATTAAAAGGAAATAATAAAATACATAATTGTTCAAGTAAAGATGCAAACGAAACATAATAATTGAGAACTGTTTTATCTCCTACATTAAGAGCAAAATCTAAATGTTGAAATGTTTTTTAGTCGGACAGTTTCACGTTCTCTCTTAAACGTCTGCAAAAGTGCATGATATCTGCGTGGGTGAAAAATCTTCCCTTCAAGACAACTAGGGTACAACAAAACAGATTTAGACATAGAGGGGCCTTATACTGCCATGCTAAATAATAACACCGGCTTTACAATTATCAATCACCACCCACAGACACTCAAATACACACACCACACTGACTCCTCAACTCACTTGAGCTCGGGGTAGACATTGTCCAGATACCACTTGAAGGATTTGCACTTGAGACTCTCGCGGAGCTTCTGCCTGCCGTGAATGCTGATAAGAGAGGAAGAGAATGAGCGGAATAAGAGATGAATCTTTTCCCTAATGCTTCCCCATTATAGATACACATAAACACACACATGCTATCAGTCACTCACTCTCCGTAGGATTTTCCCCTAGCAGCCGGTCGAGCTGAGTAGTAGAACAGTTTGAACTCATCCATCCAAACCTCAGCAGTCCTTCTGGTGTTCCTGAAACAGAAAGAGCACTGAATGTGAAAACTGAAGTGTGCTATACTAAACTCTTCACTGAGAGATACACACTTCAGCCTCAAGAAGATCATTACGATGACCTGCCATTTCACTACAGCTACTCGAAATAGTGTACAGACAGGTATTAAACAACTGTAATTCTGAAGAAAATCTGAGCAGAAAACTTCCTGTCACATTCTAGGGAGTTGTGGATATTTAGAGGGAATGAGGGTGTTATATACACATCAGTCACTTGGTTTTTTTGGACGTCTCGGTTCGTTGAGACATTTTATTGCAGGTTATACACTAAAAACTACACATAAACAAACCATATCTGATTTCGATACTGTATACTGTATATCTAACAGAACTCTGCTAACAGATGAAAAAAGGCCATGGTTTTTAAGACTATCTACTAAAGCCAGCTAATGCCTTCAGCAATTATTCATTAGCGCCTCTGAACTATATGAGGAAACAGATTTTGTTGACTGAGCACACTGCATACCAATTCAGATTCAGAAAGAATGTTGCACTATGCCCTTAATATTTCATACGGTTTCATGCTGAGGTTTTTCCCCAGAGGCAAAACGTGATAAAAGCAAACAAATTTTACACAGCAGATTTTCTTCCAGGCAGAAGTTGAAGTATTATCTCTATCTTTGGCAAGAGGAATCCAACAAATAACATAGAAAAACATCCAATAGATTAACATATTCAAATTTACAGGTTAACAACCCCTCAAGGACAAAACACGGTCTTCTGATGTTGATAAAAAGAGTTAGATCCTTTATCAGCAGGAATATATTATCAAAAACTCGGGGATATGAATTATTATTACAAGTATGTGTACTTCTTAGGACTCTTACTTTATGTAGGTGTTGGCATTGCCCTCTGGGAAGATGTAAGGATGTTTCTTGCGAAATACGTGGCCGACCCTGCTACAGGGAATAATTTCCAGGCTTCCTCCACACATCCAAACTCGAAAAGAAATCTCTACAAACACAACACAATATACTCCAATCACAGTGTGCTATAGATCATTTTAATAGCATTATAGCCTTAAAGAGTATACTCTAGCAAAAGATTTAAATCAGTAAGACTTTTTTATTTACCTACCTACTAATGCTGCATTTATTTATTCAAAAATATTATTATTATATATTTTTCAGCATCATTACTCCAGTTTTAAATGTCACAGGATCTTCAGAAATCATTTTAATTTGCTGATTTGGTGCTCAAGAAATATTTATGATATTATCATTAAAGAAACCACTTTTTATTTTTGTGGCTATAACTGTGATAGATTTTAAAGTAACCACATTTTTTTTACATGTTATAAACATTATAACATTATAAATTTCCCATAATTTGATCAAATTAAGTATCATTGCTTTTGCATTAATAGAAATATATGTGTATATACGATTTAAAGGAGCCCTCCAGTGTACAACTATCATGCCAAAAATGAGATCATACGGTTGAAATGTCCAAATATGCCACTGCCCAATGCTCATTTGCAATTATGAGCACAGTAGCCTACTTAAGTCTGAATAAACCAGTCCTGCAACAGCTCCAGTCTAATTCTGTCACATATGCTTGGTTAATGATGGTTGAACCCAATGCAGAGAAAACCATCCAATTCCCCACAATGCACTGCTCTTATTTTACAGAGCCGGATTAAAAAAACATTAGCTGTTAAATAAAGGCACCAAAATTCGGTTTGAGAAAATTGATTCCAGAGCTATTTCTAAGTTCAGATGTCATTGCGTGCCATTTCCTCACTGTGATGAGACAACAACCCTAAGCTTCCCCTGTCAGAGGACGATCAGGGGGAAAGAAAGTGATTGAGGCTTATACGCCGTCAGACAGGTGCTCTCATGCATAGTAATAACTCACCAAAATTCTCCCCTCCCCAGATGTCCATGGCCGTGTCATATTTTCCCAAGCGATTGAACCAGGATCTGTCAATCACAAAAAGTCCTCCTGCGATGATGGGCGTTCTGAGGGTGGAAAGAATGAAAAAAGAGTGAACATTAAGTCTTGACACTAAACACTTCAGTCCAGGTGACTGCTTAAAATACTGCTGTCACTCAGAATGGATGTATGAAAACATTTCCCTTTCGGTGAAGAGTCTTGGAAGGAGGAAAGAGAATAAAAGGTCACTGAAGTGAGGGTATGTGGAAACAGTACAGCCCAGTTCTCATTCTCCTGATGAAGCTCAGCTTGCCCTTCAAAATCACTGCACCCAGAGAGCTTCTTCAAACGCTAAGGACACTGGAGGAAACGGCTTCTGTATTATCGGAAGCATTTGAATTTCATCAGCCGTAATCTCTCATTGTGAAGTGGTAGGACGCATTGTTTCATCTGCTGCTTCTCAGGGCCACTCACGTACTTTCATTTCAGATTCATTTACTCTTCACACGTCTGTTCTCATCTCATTGTAGAAGGCAGAAACAAAGCTCAAAAGCTTCAACAATTGGGCTCAGTAAATGAGTGGAAAGTGGACAAGCCTGTCAAAGGTTTAACAGATTAGAGAGTGTGTGAATGCATTTTAAATAATAAAACAAAATTAATTTCTAGAGAAAAGGTAAAGGCAAATAAATCGAATGTTATTGCCATATTTGATGGTACAGTATGTAGTAACTGTAATCAGATCAATTAAAAATGGTGCACATCTCCTATATACAGTAATAGTGCACAAGTGGCATGTTTTGAGATATTCATACCACAAACGTAGGAATGAGTACAAGTTTGAACAGATGCCAGGTACTGTACAGTATGAGCAAAATCAATATTTGCTTTTTGAAACACCACTTATAATAACTATCTTACGGGATTCAGGAACTACTTTTAGTATCACCAAAGTATCACCTGTATATAGAAGATTCCATCACAAGAATAATTAGTATTTTAAAAATATTTAAAAATAGAAACTGTTATTTTAAATTGCAATATTATATAGCAGTATAATGAGACTTCTTTAAAAACATTAAAAAATGTTACAATCCCAATCTTTTGAACACTAGTGTATGTAACACACTAGAAACATATACAATCTTGGAAGTGTTCCAGTTTGTTCGTTTAAGAAATGTAACACTACACACTGCAGTAAAAATAATTGTTGCAAATCACATAACATCCCAGAAACATATCAGTTATTTGCAATAATCATCCAATCCTAGACTCTTCTGTATATTTAAGTATTCACAAAAGTTCCAGTATTACATCACAAATATGCACAAACTGACTGTCAGTCAGGGGTCATGCTTGTGCTGTCCTTCTCACATATCATCCTGAAATACACACCACCGCTTCCCATCTGCATCCACACACACACACACACACACACACACACACACACACAGCTTTTAGTGACTCAGTTATCACTGATCTATTCTGCATCTGTTGGCGGATGGGCTGCGAGAGACCCAGGCCGTCTGCAGTGCTGCACCGGTGCACAGCACGCACAGGAGCAGACGGGATCTGAGCCCTTCTCAGCCTGACTGCCTGCTTATCTGAGCTATTAACAGCCTTCATTACAACAGCTTCTGAGAGTGCTAGGAACAGTGTGAATTACACCATAACAAGAGGAGACAGAGAGAAAGACGATGGAGGAGAAAAAACAAGCAGGATTAAAATGTTGATGTTGCTTTGTTTATAATCAAATAATCAAAAACTGATTAATGAAAGAAATGTATAGCAACTTAACATTTTAATTGTGATATAATAATTTAATTCTTAATGATCAACCAAGCTGAACTTCTAAGTAGAAATCCATACTTCAACTACCTTTTCTCCCTTCAAAAGCAACATGAAAATTTAAATACTATTTATGTTTCTAATAGATTCTAAGAAATGACGGAACAGTGCATGCTGTTCTTTAAAAAGAAAATGTTATCAAAATGTAATAAATCATCTTTAAGATTCATCTAAAGCTTTTATTTTTTGTGTTACCAAGGCTGCACTGGGGAGGAAAACAGTATTAATCAAGTAGATTTTTATATTTCCGGGAGAAAACATGAGTGATTCTTGCCCTTGTAAAACTCACCCCCACAATGTGTAAAAGAGGCTCCAGTCTTCTCACTCCCTGTGTATCTGAGACCAAGCCAATTCTCACCATAGCATAATAATCAACAAATTGTAATTAAAAATGTAATCCGTACATCAAATTGAGATGGAAACAGAAATTATTCACTTCATAAAATTTATCTCAAAAATATTTGCCTCCAGTTAACTTCTTTCAGGTGTAAGTTACAAAATAGAGACCACCTCCAAGTTTCTATGACATTTTGAAACCTAGATATAAGTACTGCAATGATTTTGTTTATCTTTGTAGCATAATGTTGAGATTTAATAAATGAATAATACTAAATAACATTACATTTAAGTCATCCTGCTGCCCCCTTTAGAATTTTTCTGAGGCTTTTGAAGTTGTAAATAAAACAGCTTATTGGATTATGTTTTATAGTAAAATACTATCACAGCCTTTCTGCTTTAAAATGTTATGGTTAATTGATTTCAATTTCTTGGTAGTTAATTGTGAGGTTTACTAGGAATATCTTAGTGTAGTTGAGCACCACTGTGCTAGTTTACTACTATGGTTAGCAGTTTGTTCAAGTTCCCAAGTCTAAACACAAACACTTTCAGTAAAATTAATCATCATTTTAAACTTGGAAATTCTGTTTTACATTATATGACACAATTAAATGTGAATGCCATTTCATAAAATCTTTAAAACGCTTTTCCTTTGAATGTTAACTGGACTTGTAAACAAATAAAAGCAAATTAAAAATTCTCTACATATTTTAAACATGGTGCTCAAAGCCCAATATGCGCTGGACCAAACCTCTGTCCTGATTTAGTAGAATAGTTACAATTAAAGTGCTTTTGCTTCTCTTCACCTACTTAATAGGCTCTGTAGGCTCAGCTCTCTTGGCTCGCTTTTCGGCTGATAGTTGCTCCCATTTAAAATGTAAACTCCAGTCAAATCCTGAAGCAGAGAAAGAGAAAGGGAGATCAATGAAGATCTTTTTGCTCCATTTTCTTGTAACTTAAATTTTTATAAGTCATAATTATACATCGCCATGGTGGTGATAATTAAAGTGTACTGCCGATGATAGGCCGAGGCTTTCATCACAGCTAATTGTTAGATTTGTTTCTGTGTGACACTGCTGATTGGGGACTGTGACCGGCGCCCCTTGATGTCAGCGGTGGGACAGCGAATGAAGGATTATAATTGCAGCTTTTACCTCCACGCAAGTCTGAGGAAGCGGCGACATAGGCAAACGTGTCCATATTAATGATGTCAATCACAGGGCTGGCGACACAGGTCGGGTCCTGAAAAATGAAAATATTACAAAATGAGACAAAAGAACACAAGAGATTTAATAAGGAATGTGAACGGCTCGACTCTCTGTCTGTTCAGCTTGATTTCACAACAAAGGAGGTGGAAAATCATTGAGCACTGGGATTATCTGTGTTACTAAGAGCGACTGAATGTGCTCTCACACTCTCAAACACACTCTCGTCCAACATCATTACACCAGATGCTCTGACCTCATCACTCAACTCTCTCATGCCTCACAATACTGTCGTGCTGAAAGAAAGGAATACTTGAGATGTGTCAGCACTACAGACTTTTCAAGCTACGTGATTTTGTGAAAAACAACAACAACAACAACAACAACACTTTTGAGCTAATGTCTGTGAGGAATGTGAATAAAGTCACCATTTTATGTGATGAAAAACATACTTTGGTAACACTTTAGAATAGTTGGTAGTTGTTAAGTTTAGGTATTGGGTAAGATTAGGGATGTAGAGAAGGTCATGTAGAATAAGGCATTAATATTGGCTTAATTAGCACTAATAAATGGCTGATATTCCAGTAATATGCATGCTAATAATCAATAAGTGTAAACATAAAACAGAGTGTTACCCATTTTAAATTTTTTTGTGATATGTGCTGCTTTATATGCACAAAATATTTCAAAAGCTTTTAAATGATTTTTTTTGTTGTTGAAATATGCTGCTAAAATACGTCAAATAACAGTTCTGCTAGCAGACAGAACAAAGCATCAGGATATTCATGCATGTGCTTGGCAAGTGGTGCTGCATTCAGTGACGCCTCCGTTCTGCCTGCTGACTCTCTTCTATTGAAAATGAACTGAAAAAGAAGACAGTTGCACAGAATCCAGGTAGAAATGGTACTGACACAATATGAATAAGTCTAAAATTGCACCTCTTTGACCCTCTGCAGCAGTGGAGGCAGCCAATCTTTGTTGACCTCACAATGACTGTCCAGAAAGGTCAGGATCCCGGCTCCTGCAGCATCCGCTCCTCGAACCCTGGACCGGATCAACCCTGCAACAAACACACATACACACACACAAAAAGATCAGACACTGGAGAATTCACTATCCATCAGAGCTGCACATTACATCTGTTGAGAAGCCTGTTAAACTGACAGATACTCTCATCTCAACAATCTCATTCACAGAAAAAGATACGAGGAGAGCCGTTTAAATCTGATTAGTTGAAGGGACAATTAAAGCCTTATGGTTATTATCGAATCAGAGCAAGAAGCTTTTCCATGAAGTTGAGGCTGTTAAATCGGTAGAGCTTGACTGAGGATGCATAATAATTGTAAACGTGCAAGACTCGTGCAAAGTTTCACGCTGCACAGGAACTTCAGCCAATTAAAAATCCCATTTCATCCTCAATAAGGCTGTATTTTCCAGATGGGTGAGCGCATCCTCTACAGAGTTGTTGAGAGCAGGCTGTGTTTGTGTGTGCGTGCATATTGGGCCAGTGTTGCCCCTCTGTGTATGCGCTGGGCAGATGGAGAAGGAAAGAGAGAGCGAGAAAGACAGACAATGAAAGAGAGAGCGAGAGAGTGAGTGAATGGCAGAGATTACATTCACCTACAGCTAATAGAGTTAACATAGCAGAACCGCACACCCTGTTTGTAGCTCTGGGACGACAATAGGGTTTAAATGCCTTAAACCTTTTAACAATTTTCTCTTGTACAGAGTTGGCTGCACAGGGGTTTTATGCATTAATCAATGCTGTCTAAGCGACAACGTGTGACAGTGTGTAATGGAACCTTGGAGCATTGGAATAAACAGGGAGGGGGCAGCGACTGGATGATTATTACTAATAAGAACTTTTAATAAGAATTTTTCTTGCCAATGATGACTGAATTTTACATTATTATTATTCTTATTAATGATTTCATTATTATTGCTGCTTGCTCAAACTTTGGTTTAGAGAACAAACCCTAAGCCCTGATATTAGACTTTTGAGCATAACTAGCTAGGGACGTGACTGATTAGCTTATTTGCAGATTATTAAGAAGAGCTGTGCTATTACTTTTCTAAATGATTGGACTCTGCATGGCGGATGATGAAATTAGCAAATAAATCCAACAGGAATCAAACCTTATCTAGGGAGAAGTACTGTATATCATAGAGACTTACATGATCCCCTAGCAAACCCTCAGAAACAGTGTTGTTATCTAAAACTATATAAAAAATATTGCTCACAGTAATAAAAACAATGGAATTAAATTAAATACAAATATTTTACTTTATAACTTAAAAATACTAGAAATCAAAAATGTGTACTTGGCAGCTAAATATATATATATATAAAGTACAGAAACACTCAAAATAATAAATACCATAATAACATACAAATAGAAACACCATCCATTCATAACAGTGTGGAGAGTTGTATTGTTATGGTTTTTGAATGAGGAAGCCTTACTCATATTACCTTCAGAATGAATGAAAATCTAGTTATTAACGTCTGAATGCATTTGGCCCAGTGACATTAAAAGCATAGTGCTAATAAACTAAATGAGAAATTTAAATCCAAATTGGACATGGAAATTTATGTAAAACCTGACCTGGTTAATTTACTAAAAAGGTAACAAGCCATAAAGATGACTTAACCTTTCAACATCCATAATGTTGTTAAACCATGCTAATGGGATTTCATTAAATATTAAGTGGCCATTTTAACCAAAGTCAATCTCTAAGGGCTTGGACAGGCATTCCAAACAAAGGCCAGCATAAAATCTGCCAGAGGCTGTACAGCAGTGGCAAAATCAATATTTGCTATAACAGTTTAAGACCAATGTTTTCAGTTAGATGCACACCAAAATGCTCTGCTTACAAATGGATTTGTAAATGTTTTTATTTTTATTTTTTATCACGCATATAAATCTATGTCTATGCGAGCTGTTTGCAAACTAATCCATGCTCTGTCACCCTCTAGATTCAATATATCTGTTCATCCGAATGGAAAGATATGGATGACAGTATGAGTGTGTGGTGGTAAAACTGTATCGGCTCTGTTTTCCACCTGTGCGACTGGTACATGGAAGGAAGTGTGAAACACTGGCCAGAGTTTCAGTCAATGTGCAGTAATCTTCCTCAAAGTCTGTTCACCGGCACCCTCCCAGTAACGCACCGCCTGCTGTTAAAACACTCACCAGCACATGGGCGAAAAGCAAACAGCTGCTTTTACAGTCTGGATGGTATTACAAAGAGGCATGCTGCCAGCCCAAAACGAAATATTTAATTCATAGGGAGAGGGAGAGAGTGACAGAGACGTCATCACTGGCCTACCTTCTCTGCGTTTATTGCGAAGACACTTTACTTTTGGCAACTTGGTGAGAAGAAGGCAGTCATTTGCTGAAAGTAAAAAATGATTCAAATGTATTTATTTAAAATATTCATCAAATACATTATGTGAGCGTGTATTTATGACATTGGAATTTTTCACAATAATGCACAGTACTCACGATCTTCGCTGAAATCGTCTACCATTATGATTTCATGAATCAGATGCACAGGAGTCCGATTCAACACACTGAAGAAAAACAGAATCAACACTGTTAGAACTGATGTACAGCAAAATAAAATAGTTTTCTGTAACGGAAATAAAGCTGAAATAAAATTACATAATTAAATACTACTGTTTTAAACTAAAATGAAATAAAAATGAAAAATGTTGGAATCTGACAATTTTTTTTTTTTTTAAAAGGTGAAATAAGTATTTATTAAAAACACAAAACTAAAATTTTAAGCTAAAATGAATTAACCAAATAAACAATGTCATTGTATATAAATAATATTAAAATACCACAGGCCTACGTACATTTTTTATACACATTTTTATTTTAAATATAGAAACTGTAATCAAACATATAGAAAGTTGTAATTCGGAAAATTCTTAAAAAATTATTTGCAAAGAAAAATTAGTTCATAATATGCACAATCATTTAATGATGG
>JAUCMT010000648.1:0-11426 GCA_032357475.1 Enteromius thamalakanensis
AAACACACCTGAAGCAGCTAATCAAGCTCTTACTAGGTATACTTGAAGCTTCCAGGCAGCTGTGTTAAGGCAGGTTGCAGCTAAACTCTGTAGGACACCGGCCCTCCAGGACCGAACTTGGTGACCCCTGATGTACAGTATCGTTACCCCATTGATTATCAGATGATATTATGAATTAATCTGTATTGGGTGTTCATGGTCCCTATTTTTTATCTGCCAGCATCTAGTAAATCTAGTAAATATATTTCATTATTATTATAACATCATTATTTTTTTTATTATGTTATCAGTTTTTTATTATGTTATTATGTATTGTTACAATTACTATAAAATTTCTATAAATATTGGATAATTTCATTAACATCCAAGAGAATGTTTAGTATTTTAGTATTTTTTCTATAATATCATAGTGTTTTTTAAATAATCTTTTATTTGTTTATTTCAGTTTTTTTAAGTTTTAGAAATTTTCTTTTACCTTTTAAATAGTTTTGTTGAATTTTTTTTCTTTCTGTTTGTAGTTTAGTATTTATTTTATTTTACTTTATTTAGATTCCAAAGTGATATTTATTTTATTTTAGTGTTTCGTTTAATATTTAGCTTTATTTAGTTTCTGATTTATTTCAACTAACTTATAATGAATCAACTAAACACTTTTTTAGTTAAAACAACAACATTCCCATTCCAAATTGCTATTGTAAATCCTGCAGCAGATGTTGGTGTCTCCCATTTTTAATTAGTAAAATTATCAATAGCTTAATAGTCGTATCAATAAAAAGGGCTAAAGTCAAACCATCAAACATTCTCTCACAAGCACGCAACACATTTATCAATAAAATGACTGAACAGAATGAAATAAGGGCAGTAAGTCATTATTAGCAAGAGTAGAGCACTATGGCACCATTCTTACCACTATGGCACCCGAGGGGCTGGCATGCTGTCAGCTTCATTTACACCCAGTGACAACACACCAAGGGCCATCCCTCAACTAAAATTGTACAACCAGGCCTGTCGGCTGCCTGTAGCTAAACCCACACTTCTCATTCCCATTAACAAACCAACAAACATGCTGCAGGTCAACAGACTGTCACAATCGGAGCTGCAAATATCAATCCTGCCACTTCTAGAATGTTGTGCCTACTGCTGCGCTATCATTTAAAAGACTTTATCTCATGCAATGATGCCATCTGCAGTGTTTCTGAAGCATATGGCCTTGTGGTGGTGAGCATTTAGCAACCACATGAGACTGCAAGGCCATCAGTACCATGGACAGCACCCCGGCTCACAAACATCAGCACCACGGACAGCTCCCAAACTCAGCCCTGTAGTGATTCTGCTAGAAGGTCAGTCTGAATCATCACAGACCTGATAATGAGCCAATTAGAATGGCAGCATAGGCAACAGTGTCATCCAAACAGCCACACTTCACCCTGAAGATCAATATAGCCCGATAGAAAACCTCCAAAATTGCTGTGCTCGTTTGTCTCTGTGGCTTTATCAGGGTTTGTGCTCTATCCGAAGGGGCTGCAACTTCATTCACTTAACAAGCTTTGTGGAAAAGAAGATTTGTAATGGCATTATCAAAATTGCTGTTTTTCTAAGCAGACTGATATAACAGCGCTTTTTTGAACTCTAACTTCTATGCTTTGGATGAATTTACCTGGTCGAAGAGAAATGAGCCTTTTATGTCACAAGCCTCTATACCAACAATGAACGCACTCAATTAAACAAGAAGATGTCTAGCAGGCAATTAGCACCTGTTTAAAATGATAATAACTTGATCTTCCAGGCCGAACATAAGAGTAAGAGTAATGTCAGCATGCTTTTATCTTTTTGCTTTGCATTTCAGTCTACAGAGGAACAATGTAGAAGCCAGTAAGTCAATTAAAATACGTTAAAATATGGTTATTTTTAATATAAATATAAAACATTAAGATGGATCATTAGCCAAACCATGATTAATCTAAAATATTTTAAAAAGCATTTTCCAAGGGTGTTTATACTGTAATTATTATGCAAGTAGAGTATAATTATTATGCTTGTAAATATAAATAATCACAGATTTGGTCACATCTTAAAAGCACTGAAAAAGAATTAGAAACCAAACATGTTTCAAATTTGTTCATATATAATCAACATCAAGACAATATTTGTACATTTAATAAAAAAAAAAAACTTTAATGATCCAAATTAGTTTAGATATTTAATGAATGCAGCTTTATGAAACATTATTTGAACATTAAATATAATACAAACAAACAAACAAATAAATGGTCACATCTCAAAACCATTTAAAATAAACTGAAATTAAAAGTAATCCAAATTTGTTTTAATCTAAGTAATCTGCCACCATCAATCATGCAAAGTCACAGGATGTGAGCGGAAATGCAATACGATTTGAGGACTGCACTGAGACTAAGCAACAGACGTTCTCTCCTCATGCGGGTATCCCATTAAATCCCACAGGATTAGCGTTAGCTCACAGTCAGTTTGGAATAGATTTAACTGCTCTGCTCTCCTCTCTGACCCTGCCATAGGGATATGAGTATTAAAAAGACGAGATGCTACGACAACCTCTCACCTTGTGGCCAGGACATGACCTTCTAGCTTCTTAGAGTCTGGTTAACTTCATTAATAGCCACCACAAGGTGATTGTTGAAATAAACAGATAAACGTGTGTCCATCCTGTATACATCACGCCCAGAATACAGGGTGTACAGCAGCTGTCATTCAAACTGAAAGAGGCGGAGCTTCTATTGAGCTTAAGAGCATGTATGTGATGTCAAATCAGGGCTGAATAGCTGCCACTGTACAAAGAATAGGCTTCATAAAAGAGTTGTTAAGTGTACTTGACGAAGAATATAAAAAGGAACACATTGGAAACCTCAGAAATGATTTTTGGATAGAGAAAAACCATTTGCGCAATACCTGCGAAAATGTATTTTTAGCCTCACGGTGACTAGGCTTTTGATGACACTGGCTAACATTAGAGATCAAAGACTAAATGAACCTTTAAAATAACTTCCAAAAAGGGCAATAGTGAACATTTAGGATTTTCTGTTTGGATTTCAATTTTGTGCTTCCCTCTCCGACTTTGCAAAAAGTTTAATCTGAAATCCAAAGGATTAGTGCTAACCAGCAGTGAAGTGTAAATCTGCTGTAAGATCACAGAGAAAGCAGCAGATCTCTAGTGCTGCTGTGTGCTAGAGTTTATTCTCTGCACACACATTCAGCACTGCAGAGGAGACTCTCTATTTAAAGAGTCAGGCCACATATTAGAGATCTTAGTTATTTTAAATATTTCCCTATTTAATTCCCTCATGCCATTACGATGCTACAAACAATGTGCTATTTAATTTATTTGTTATTTAAAATGTATTTGCTACTTTGAGTATTTTAAATAAATACATATGAATAAATCAATCAATCGACTAATTAAAGAGAGAAAGGAAGAAATGGTATGAATAAGAGACAGCAATAATACTTAACTAAATGTAAAAAAATATTTAAATAAATGTATAACCAACACCATTACAAAACAACTTTACATTATAATTATTATTATTAATAATAGTAATATATATTTATACACACACACACACACACACACACACACACACACACACACTAGCAATAGTACTAGTAAGACAGTAATAATAAGAAGAACAACACTAAAAATAATAATTAGAAGATATTATATTGTATTAGTATGATTATTATTGTTAATATTATTATTATCATTATTACCTCTTATTAACACTAAAATATTTAATCCATAATATGTATATACATATACTCATACACTCATTTTTGGCAGGACATTATCTATTCATTTTACAGACATTTCTGTTAATTTTATAAAATATATCATAATATGTATATACATTATACGTATAATGCATTAATGCATATTATCAAAGTTTCATAAAATTATGTATGAAATGTGTGTGTGTCGGTATATATACAATATATATATATTTTCATTTTATACTCATTTTTGGCAGGACATTATCTATTCATTTTACAGACATTTCTGTTCATTTTAAAATATATCATAATATAGTGCAAACTTTAGAATACAGGTAAAACACCTGTTTAAAAAAATAGTGCCCATTTAATTTTTTTGATTAGTGTTTCTTCTGAAGGTTTGAAATATACTGTAGTGCCACTAATTTCTTTCTAATGATATGTTTCACAGGAGAAAGATGATAGGTGATACAGGTTTGACAGCACGAGCGAGTAAACTAATTCAGATTTTTGCTTGAGTTACTGCTTTAAACACATAAATGAAAAGATTGCACTCCAGTGTTTCGCTTCAACAATCCCCTGTATGAGCGAGTGCTCAACCCTGTTGCATTGATGAACCATTACATCACTTCCTCTCCCCCTGCTTAGCACTTGTGACATGAGCCTCACACCTAGAGCAAGGTGTGTGTGTGAGAGAGAGAAAATATCACAAGAACTGTAAAACAACAGCTAGGAGGCACATAGCGACAGCAACTAACATAGAGCTAATTTCTTTCCTGAGAGCCACTCACGCGCTGTGCTAACAGCTTCTTAAACGGCCCCAAACACGCCAGCACTCCACACAATACCCTTCAGAAAACACTACATCAGCGGGCCCCATGCATATATTCATAGAGATATGCAAAAAGCTTTATGCTTGTGAAGGTTTTTTCTTTTCTTTTTTTTCTTTTTTCACAAAATCCTGCAGAAACACCTTTGAGAGAGCAGAAATTGCTAATGAAGGGGCGAAGACCTGCCCCTCACACAGATGAGACACAAACATATTGCAGTACACCCTAAACTGTAGACACTAGTATGCTGCTGCTTTTACCCGTGCTAGACAAATTGGCCGTGGTCTCATAGAGTAAACACTGCTGATATTAGTGTGTTAGTCAAACAGGGCCGCAAGGCACACAGTCTCACACACACATCCAAACGCGGCTGATAAACTGGCCTGTCAACACCAACTTGTGTGCTGAGCTGCTGGATTTGAGACTAGCAACAACACAAATGGATACACAACGTCATGGGGCGAAACTGCAGAGGGCGACGAGAGAGGACGGGAGCCCTTTCATCACTTGAAAACTTGAAAGTCAAATAAAAAGATTCACCGAGCTGCTGTACGTTTGGAAGGTGATCTGATTCACAGCTGTTGTCTATTAGAAGAGGCTGAGCGTATATCACACAGCAATGAGCTGGAGTTAATGTGCTGTAACCGGTTTGGGGATTTGGGTGTCTGCTACCTAGGCAACGGAATCTAGAAGGCACAGTGACATGATGTGTTCACAGGAAGACTGACACTGTGTCGCAACAGGCATGATGCAGCATCAACAGCCAATCAGAACAGCGCATAGATGGGTGTTATCTGTTTGATCGCTGTAAAACACGTGATGTAAAATACACACTGGACTTTCTTGTTTGGACACTTGCAACAAATGATCAACACCTCAAACACCTCAAATTACACATTTAAGAAGAACTATTTAAAATGACCTTCTGACCAGATAAAAGTAATTGAAAAAGGGCTTAGATAAAGAAAATGCCATTCAATTTTTTATCTATGCATGTACTGTATGTATGCTTTTATTTATTTTAATTATTTTAAAGAAATAATTGTACTATTTGTTTTTTAGCAGCCGGCATTCGAACTCAGGGCACCCATAGTGCAATGACGCTACATGAAATATCATCTTGCTGCCATAAAGCTAATAATTGTAATATTTAAAAAATATTGTAATATTTAAATGTGCAGTAAAAGCATACATTTTTAGTAATGAATTAAATTAATCAGAAGTGGCATTAAAGATAAATGTCTAACAATCCAAGAATGGTAAAAATACTACAATCCCTTTCACAACAATATTAAGCAGAACGACTGTTTCAATATTGATAATAAGAAATGCTTCAGTAATGTTACTGAAAACTCAGCTTTGCCACCACAGTAATAAATTACATTCAAACAGAAAACAGTTACTTTAAATTGTAATAATTTTTCACAATAATACCATATTGTATTTTTGATCAAATAAATGCAACATTTTAAATAGGGACTACTCCTGAGAATAGCATCACTAGGGCTATGCCTCAGACTGTAAAACCAATAGCCGACTTACTGCTATAAGACAGGCTTGCAGCTAGTTGAGACAACTTCCTTTATCAGATCTGATAACGACACTTCCAGTATGTTCTGGCATGACTCTGACTTTCTCAGTCTTATCCAGGTTCATCTTCCTCAGCCTAAAAACAAAACCTGACCCCTATAAGTGACTTTAGACAAAAACTGATCTTAGGTCAGAGACTCACCGTTTACTGTGAGGTGCACCCAGCTGCCGTTGTGAAAGGTGTGGTACTGTTGTTCCAGCATCAGGACCTTGCACTCGTACCAGCCCTGGTCTTCCGAGCGAACCCTCTCAATGCGTAGAGATGACTTGCCATGCAGGCTGGCTCGGCCTGTCAAATTTAGAAACAAAAGATGTGAGAGACGCTCTAACGCTATCTGTCAACTACAAAAAAGTCTGTTCGAGACACAAATACTACTTTTATACTACGAAAATTCTGTCATTATTTTCTCACCCTCATGTTGCTCCAAACAAGCAAGACCTTTGTTTATCTTAGGAACACAAATTAAGATATTTTTGAGGAAATCTAAGAGCTTTCTCACTCTACATAGACAGCAATGCAACTGATGTGTTCAAAGCCCAGAAAGATAGTGAGGACATCGACAAAATAGTCCATGTGACATAAGTGATTAAATCAAAGAAAACAAAAATAACAACTTTATTCAACAATTCTTCTCCTCTGCATCACCATCTATCGCCATTCATGTGTACCACGACGCATCTCGTAGCTTCATAAATTATGGTTCCACCACTGTTGTCACATTGACTTATTTAGCAGTGTCCTTCCTATGTTTACAGGCCTGGGATTCATGAAAAATATCTTTGTGTGTTCTAAACATGAACGAAGGTCTTGTGGTGAGTGATTATTTACAGAATTTAATTTTTTTTAATTGAACTAACCCTTTCATTTTAAAATTATAGTTAACAGATAATTGAAACATTTTATTCAATAATTTACTTTATCTAAATTAAATTTATTTTTTTATTAATAATAATAATTTTTATACTTTAAAAAAAATGCAAAAATTTCTGTTTTGGTACGCAAAACAGGCAAAAAAGCCATAGGCCATTTACCCATTTAGTTCAAGTTAATTAAATCTAATAGTTTATTTTCGCTCTTGCAATAATGTACACAGCCCGAGTCCACAGACACATCCCTCATCCCTGTTTTGGCGACAGCAGTGTCAGGTCCAAAAGGCCATGACGGCTGAAGTGAGAGCCGAAGTGGCCCAAAGTGGCTGTCTTTGAGGGTCAAGCAGAGAGGGGGATTTATGCCTTTTACTCTATATTCTGGCAACAGTACTGGACAGATGGCAGAAAACAATACCAGCACAGGCAGAGGGATTGCAAGACAGGAGCGTTAAAGGCTATTAAGGGCCTGTGTTCATCCTCAAAAAACATTTTTTTTCAATGCAAATGGAATTGCCACAGCCAATACACAGTCTGAAATGAATTTGTCCCACAGTATACAAAATAAAAAATATTTAGCAGATGTTCTCATCAATATAGTAGGAAAAATAAAATCTTGACTAAGGATAAGTCAAGCTAAAGAAGCAAAAACTAAACTAATTAAACTACTTTATTGTTTGAAATAATATTACATTGTCAAACTCTTTCACATACTCTTCATTCACACAGAAAGCAGCACTATTGTTGTGACCGCACAATCAAAAAACTTCAGGAATATTCCATACACAGCAGCTTCTGTGAGGCCCTGCATATCAATAACACTGAAGGAGAACCAGAAGCAAAACGAGAGCGGTCAAACGCCTGGCCTATTTTTTACAGCTGTGCTGTTGATGGGAGCACAAGAAACAACACCGACATGCGATGCGACTAAAGATAGTCCTCAGGAAGCGACATGCTGGAGGTCAATACAGTGTGGAGGCAAGAAACTGCCTCTCCTACTTTCATATTCTTCTCCCCTTTTCTTTCTATCTTTCTTCCTCTCTTACTGCACATTTCAAACCTGTATGCAGAAGACAAAAGCAGACAAAAGTTTGACCCCACTGACCTTCATATGGTCCAAAAATAGGAAAAACTTCAAGCAGGTTTGGAACGACATGAGGGTGAGTAACACTATTAAACTAAAAGTTAACTATTAAAAATCACCTTTTTTTATTCACTGAAATACAGCTGCATTAAAAAACAAATAAAGCAAGACTTAAAATCACAATACATTTATACGTCTGTTGATCTAAAACTAAAATAAAAATTGCTACATAGAAATACATTTAAAAAAGAAAATATTAATAAGGTATTAGAAAAATATATATGAAAACTAATAAAATACATTACTTCACACATTTGAATTAAATAGTTGTGGTTTTTGGTAAAGCTGTAATTAACAGGATTCAGACATGCTTCCTGTTTCCAGCATTTAATTTTTTTTGTGCAGTTTCTTTCTCAAAACTAAAGAATCACTATTTCAACTCCATCTAGCATTAATAAATAATACATTGAGTCTCACATATGTGGCCACTTTATCTTCTCTCAATCTCATGCTTACACAAAGACCCAATACATGGGATTCATATATAGAGTCATTTGGTGACAAGCAGGCTTTTTGTGGTGGACATCGGATATGAGTTATGCTGGACCAGTTACCATTACAGCAGGGGGCTCGCACGCTAAGACACAGAGTTACTGTATATTTGCTGAGTAGAGCTATTAATCTGAAGGAGGTGATGTCTAATATAAGGCCAGAGGTCAGAGGAAATACACTGCTGAATGAGGCCTCATGCAAGAACTCATGCAAATACAGGTCACAAGGCCATCTATGGCAATTATGGATTCTGCTCAGTGGAGCAGATAAAAGACATGTGGAACTTGTGCTTCCTGTGTGGAACAATTCAAACAGAACCGTATTTACAGTCCATAATACTGCAACAAACTAATGTGTTACTGGTATGTGTGTTACACAGATATTAAATTAGGCTGATACTGATAAAAAAAAAAAAAAAATTATTTCAATTTTAAATAGTTATGCATTTTTATGCATATTAAAACCACAATAATTGACCATTATTGAAATTACAATCTATTCAAATTATTAAACTATACACTATATATTATAATAATTATAAATCAGTAATTTTGTAAGTTTTTTATTCTTTTCTTTCTTAAATAATATTTCAAATCACACACATCCTAGGTTTCAAGCACCAGATGAGCAACTGCCTTCAATATTTTTTAATATCTTAATCTGTTTTAAAAATACAGCTTAGCTCTGCACGACGTGGTAAAATCACTGCTGTAAATTTAGCTGAAGATTCAGGATGCAAGAAAGTAAAAAAGAAATTTCCAATCTCATTACTATTCACTCTGAGTGAGAGCTATTAAAATTGCATATCTTGCCCTGAGCCACATCTGATAAACTATCACAGTTTCTTTGCTTTTATAAATCTGACATGCTCTTAAATTATGCTCTTTCTGTTACCATTCCTTATCAATGATGTAATTTCCAATCTCAATTAGGAAGAAAAGGATCATATTTGATCTCCTGCGCTCCCCTCCACCCCATCCCAAAACCTTTTTCATCTGTTGAGCTGATGCTTTGCTCTTGAGATCAGCACCTCTTCCACCTGTTTGGACCGCCAGATACACTAAACAAAGATAAGAGCTTTCTTCAAACCAGCCCGCACGTTTTGATTTACAATCTGTTGACACGGTCGGCTCTTGTGCTGTGATAAAGCTTTCAACCTCCATGAGCGAGATAACGCATTGAGATCTGGACTGGGCTGATTTTATAGACAACTGTAAGATGTCTCTATGTCAGTGAGTCAAACATATGGCTAAGAGACCGGCTGTGATTCGTGCATATGAAAAAAAGAAAAATTAAACAGGCGAGCCATCCATAAGAGATACAGCCCAGCCAGATTACTGATCAAATTAGAATTGTCACTTTACAGGCCTAAAGCAAAAAAATGCAGATACTGATGGATTTGCAAAGGGTTGTAAGCAACTATTTTTTTTAATAAATGCTAGTACTTTTGTTTGCTAGACAGTACCTGGATAAAAAATTTTATAAAAAATTAAGTTGAATTAAATTAATATTAAATTTAATAAATTAAATAAAAAATGTGTTACAATCAATGTCAGTTTTATGTCTTATACATTGTCTCTTTTGGTTTAATTTCTAGTTCCCCACGTGTATGCCCATATTTGGTCCTTCCTGTGTTTGTGTGTGATTATTAGTTGATTCTTCCCCGCCTGTGTTTCCCCAGCTGTGTCTAGTTTAGTCATTGGTTCCATTGTTTAAATACCTGTCCTTTGAGTTCTAGTTTGTCGGTCAATATTAATGTTATGTTTGGATTCAAAGTTTGTATTCTCCTCGTTTTGATTTAATATTAAAAGACTTTGTTCGGCAACTTTTAGATCTCCTGCGCTCTCCTTCACCGGCTAACAATGTAACAAAATGTTACACACATCTTAATTAGTAGTGTTGAAATGGCTTTTAAACCTCATTAAACAAGTTTTTTCCCCCGCAGTAATACTAAAAACCTGAGCATTTACCAGCGTGTCTGGTGGGTAAGAAATATTTTTTTTTTGCGTGCATCCAACTAACAGATCCACCCATTAAAAAGTAAATGACTAAATTTTCTGTAATATAAACCACCATGTATTTCTTTGTAGGAGCGCAATTTCTTTCATTATAAATCAAAAATAAAACTGAAAAGCAAATTTAAAATAGGGTTCATATATGGGTAATTTTGTGAGAATTACACTTGAGATGGAACAATCCAAGAGCTGTTTGGATAAATTAAATTGGACTGTTCTATCTGACAAACACTGCAAATAATGACCTTGGACCAAACATGCATTTACTGATCACTAATTTCATGAGACCAAAATAAAAAAAAAAACAGTACTTATCTCAAAGCCAAATTATGTTTTAGTGCAATTAAATGTGCACATTGGTGCATGAAAAAGCTTAATTAATCATTAACATATTTTAGACATAAATGACATCTTATCACCTCTTTAATCAGGGTTTAGGAAACAACATAGCACTATTTCTGCAGCACTAAAGGTGATAAATGATATTTCTGAGGCATTGGATAATAGGAAAATATGTGCTGCGCTGTTTATAGATCTTTCGAAGGCATTTGATACGGTTGATCACTGTATTCTTATGAATAGTCTTGTGAGCATCTGTTTGTCTAAGCATTTGGTAGATTGGTTTGCAAATTATTTGTCAGGTAGAACCCAAAGTGTTCGGGCGGCTGGCTCTGTGTCTCCATTTTTGCCTATTTCTAAGGGGGTTCCTCAAGGCTCAGTATTAGGGCCCATATTATTCTCAAT
>JAUCMT010000649.1:0-11420 GCA_032357475.1 Enteromius thamalakanensis
TGGGCACTACTCCCTGACTGGCTTCCCATCCCATCCCTTGATGCTGGACTGAAGTGCTACAGTTAGCTTCAGCAGAAGCACCGTGTCTCACAACAACTCTCTCTGGGTTGAGCTGAAGAGGACATTCAGCAAGAGTACCTGTTAAACACATTGAAGAACAAAGAATAAATGTAGGTCTAAAGTTACCGACAGACTGAACACCGATAACCAATTATTAATACTTTTAGGTGAGAATTTGATTTTTTTTTTATATATTTTTTTTGTTTATTGACCAACTGTATGAAACAAGACATTTTTGTGTTTTTTTTTGGCTATAGAATACCATCTTTTAAAACAAAGGTGCTCATGGATTCTTACCAGTTGGGAAATTAAACTAAGACATTCTCTGACAGAGCAGGGTCATATTCTAAAGCTCCATGTGTAACATTGTTGGCATCACCTGCGCTGTTATCTTTTCTAAAGAAAAATCCAGTGCATTCATTTTCAATTTTTCAGTTTTCCCCCTCTATAAGTGGACTACGCATCCCGGCCCAACCTTCTCAGACTTTCCTTTCTGCTTTAGCAACCATGAACATGTTATCACAGGAAACATTTCCACTGGGTGTTAACCCCCCGTTTTCATCATATAGTTGATGTAATCTACATATTTTCTTAAGATAAAAGTTGTGACACCTAATAATCAGTGTTTGAGTTTGGAAAGGCAAGTGTTGGTTTGTTTTTCTCTTGTAGGAATATCTAAACCCTGTAAATAAAAATATTTGTAGTGATATCAGGATTAATAGTTTATGATAAACAACTTTTGTTAGTATTGTCATCGACTGTGAAGATTAATAACGGCTAAAGGAACTGTAAAACTATTAACTTAAGCTACTTTCTTTTTAAAACCACACATCTTTACTGATCCACAGGTCACATAAAGTGCTGAAGAGTTAAAAATACTGTGTACTCGAGCAAAGGTCATATTACAAGTGCTACTGTAGATAGTAGCGGCTCCTCAGTGTACAGTAATGAAATAACTCAAACACGTCAACATTTTAACGATAGAGGTCAACTACGCTCGCAATCACGAAAGTAAACGTTTAAAAAACATTCGAGGTAGTATGCTAGTTAATGATTTTTTTCGCTTTATGTATCGACAGAATACAAAGGATATAAATTTACAAACCTGTGAGAGTCCCAAACGCTAAAACTGCTGAAAGACTAACAAGTCTATAAAAACACTGCAGCATATTTTAACAGGAATAACATCGACCAGGCACGTGCAAATAAATAAATCTGCCTTCAGGCTCTTCAACGAAACCCCACTCAAGTGAACGTCTACTTCTTGTTTCACTTTCTTCTTCTTTGAATGATAATATCGCGGATGGCAAACCAACTTCTGGTGCATTCATCGCCACCAACTGGACTGGAATGTGAAGCAAATAGAAACTATTGATACATAATTAAAAGAAAAGAAACAGAAACACACACAACTAAATTCTTCCATTTAAACCTATCTTTTAATATATTTCATAAAAGCACCATATATTTTATCTTTCTCTGCAAGTTTTTCCAATAGACTTGTCAAATGAAATAACTCAAAACCAAAATTTTAACCTTTCTTTTCCACACACACACACACACACACACACACACACATATATATATATATAGTTTTATTAAAACATGCTCTCTTGTTTCTGCCTGATAACTGTACATACATTTATTTAATATTATGCCCTATTTGTATGCGAGAAATTATGGTATCTTCTTCCCTGTTCCTAAATATTCTCTAATATTCTGAATATTCTGCTTAATATTATACGTATGTCTACCCTTGCTATTGCAATTCTATACTTCTTGGCATTTGTGGTCATTTTAGCATTTTTTCTTTTGTTTAAATAAGGAATCTGGACAGAATCACTGTCGGTCAGCAAATTCTATGAAATGTATATCAACTCTTCACTGGATATTAAAATCCAAAATATAGTGAAAACATTTAATTAACACAGTAACAAGATCAACAGTTTAAGACATTAACTTGGAAGCACAAAACACAAGATACTGCTCTTTTCTATAAAAATAATCCTTTATTGTATTTATCTAAGACATATAAACTAATCTTACATAAACACACGCTCACACACTGATACAAGTTGCAGGAAGTGAGAAAAGAATGAGTGTGAAGTATAAAACACATCGATTGATTTTCGACTGATGCAGACAACAGCAATTTCTAATTGGCCACGATTGTTTCACGATGCCAATCTGGTCTGCAGCACCTGAAAATCATGCAGTGCATCTCGGTCTTAAGAGAGTGAAAGTTTGAACTACCAAATTTATGTGTGCTACTGCTTAGACCTGAACAACCTTCAATCGTCTAATTAACCCTAGCATTGTGCTCCTCAATGAGGCCCTTATTAAATGCACCAGTTCAGCTCAGATAGAATCTGGAGGTACTTGCGTTCACTGTATATAGGGTCCTTTCATTGCAGAAAGTGGTTTCCCAAGGTTTGATTCAGTAGTCCTGCGAGGTAATATCTTGGGAATGTTGCGGAGTCAGTGGCTGGTTGAAGTTTGCATTTTTACTTGTTTAGAAAATCCTTCTTGAAAAATTTTCAGATGTTTTGGCAGGAAACAACACAAAAAACCTAGGCTTAAAAAGCATTTTTTTCATAGTGTTTTAGTCACATGATCCAATTTTTTCCCCCACTCTTGCAGAGTATTATTTGGATGTGAAGCCAAGAATGAGAATATAAAGCATTTACATAATGCAAGTATTGACATACACATACTAGACATGATTATAAAGCTATACCTTATTCAAAATGACGTACACAATGAGTGATTAGAACATGATAGTCAAATGTGTGAATAACATACATATCACAGAGTTATGAATAGAATTTTTTTTTTTTTGCATAATTTAAGTGCATATATACATCTAAAAGCTTTCTTTGTGCTATTCTGAGAATGTGAGGACATGTTCTGTGAAGAACAAAAGGATTTAGAAGAAATCTCAGTCTGGTTCATGACTCTAGGTGAGGAAAGTCAATCTGAGGTGTTTAGCTTGTGATTCTATCGTGGATTTACATGTGATGGTCATACTATGTGTTTCCTCCACAATTAATCTTGGTTACTAGCCCCAAATTCCTCCTAGGCTGGAATTCTCAATTAAGTGCTCTTTTATTTTAATGCTTTAAAGCTGATCAAAGCTGCTAGTTGGTATACTTGCTTCAGAGAGCCAGAGTATTGTGGACAGATTTAAGGTCCCGATGTACTTTAAACAAAATTGAAAACTGAAATGATGTCATTTCAAAAAAATCAGGACAAAATTAAGATCATTTTGGCAGATTGAATCAGCTCACCAAAGAAAATTTTAAATTTATACAATAAATAAACCTTTGTTTTTTTTCAAACTTATAAGTTACGAGCGAGCATTTTGAGTCATGTTTACATTAATTTAAACCCCGCCTCCAGCAGCACAGGGGTGTTTGAATATTCGGAAACAGTATACCATCACTCAGCCTTTTTTAAACTTTTTGACCGAAGAACGGAAAAAAAAAACAATTATGAAGTTTATCAGGGCCCTTATGATGTTGTCTTGGGCCTCTTTGTGGAATTTGGCCTTATGTGTGATTTTAACACCAAATCTTAAATTGTCTGATTTGCTCTGATACGCTAGATTGTTTATGGGATGTTTTGCATTTTAAACATTCGCATTGTCTTGAAGAGAGGGGCGGAGCTGTCAACTGATCATTACCTTGTGGTAAGTTGGATCCGTTTGCGGAGAGGAAGCCAGACTGGCCCAAACGTACAGTGAGGGTCTGTTGGGAACATTTGGCCCCCTGTCTTCAACTCCCACCTCCGGCAGAGCTTTAACTGGATCCCGAGGGAGGTTGGAGACATTCAGTCTGAGTGTACTATGTTCTCCACCTCCATTGTCGATGCGGCTGTTCGGAACTGAGGCCGCAAAGTGTCAGGTGCCTGTTGTGGCGGCAACCCCCGAACCCGGTGGAGGACACCGGAAGTAAAGTGAAGAAGGAGTGCTATATTGCCTGGCTGGCTATTTGGGGCTCCTGAGGAAGCTAATAGGTACCGGTGGGCCAAGCGGACTGCAGCCGGGTGGTTGCAGAGGCAAAAACTCGGGTCTGGGAGGAGTTCAGGGATGCCATGGAGAAGGACTTTCGGCCTCAAAGAGGTCTGGCAAACTGTCTGGCACCTCAGGAGAGGGGAGCAGTGCCCTGCCAACACTGTATACAGTGGGGGTGGGAATCTGCTGACTTCAACTGGGGATATTATTGGGTGATGGAAGGAGTACTTTGAGGATCTCCTCAATACCATGACCAAAAGAATGAGATCACGGATACAGGCGGCCGAAATGAAAAATTGAAATGAAATCTCTTGGCTGGCCTGGGAACACCTCTGTGCTCCCCCGCGAAGAGCTGGAAGAAGTGTCTTCCATTGAGGAAACAGAGGCCGGGGGGCCAAGGGTGGACTCGACCATTACCCTGGCTGAAAATGCCGAGCTAGTTAAAAAGCTCCTTGGTGGCAAGGTACCAGTACCTAAAGTCTCTGGATGCCGTTGGGCTGTCTTGGCTGACACACCTCTACGACATAAAGTGGAGGATGGGGACAGTACCTCTGGACTGGCAGACCGAGGTGGTGGTCTCTCTTTTTAAGAAGGGAGATCAGAGGGTGTGTTACAACTATAGGGGGATTACACTCCTCAGCCTCCCCGGAAAAGTCTATGCCAGAATTCATCCAATGGTCAAACCTCGACTCCAGGAGGAACAATGCAGCTTTCATCCTGCTCATGGAACACTGGACCAGCTCTTTATCCTCTAAGGGTACTTGAGTGTTCGTGGGAGTTTGCTCAACCAGTCCACATGTGTTTTGTGGACTTGGAAAAGGCATTCGACTGTGTCCCTCACGGAATCCTGTGGGGTTGCTCTGGGAGTATGGGGTCCGGGGCCCTTTGCTAAGGGTTGTCCGGTCCCTGTACGACCAGAGCAGTAGCTTGGTTTCGCATTGCTGGCAGCAAGTCACACTTGTTCCCAGTGCGTGTTGGAATCCGGTAGGACAGCCCTTTGTCACCGGTCCTGTTTATCATTTTTACGACTGGATTTCTAGGCGCAGTCGGGATCTGGAGGGTGCCCGGGAGGGATCACATCTCTTCTTTTTTGCAGATGATGTTGTCCTGTTGGCTTCTTCAAACCAGAACCTACATCGGCCACCAGGGCGGTTTGCAGCCGGGTTTGAAGTGGCTGGGATGAGAATCAGTACCTCCAAATCTGAGCACATGGTTCTCAGCCAAAAAAATAGTGGCCTGTCCCCTTCAGGTTGGTGGGGAGTTCCTGCCTCAGGTGGAGGAGTTTTAAGTATCTTAGGGTTTTGTTCACAAGTGAGGGAAGGCTGGAACGAGAGATTGACAGACATATCAGTGCAGCTTCTGCAGTAATGCGGTTGATGTACCGTTCTGTCGTGGTGAAGAAGATGTTGAGCTGTAAGGCGAAGCTTTCGATTTACCAGTCGATTTACGTTTCTACTTTCACCTATGGTCATGACCAAAAGAATGAGATCACAGATACAGGCGGCCGAAATGAGTTTCCTCCGTAGGGTGGCTGGGCACTCCCTGAGACATAGGGTGAGGAGTTCGGAGTAGACCCGCTGCATCTCCACAATTGAGAGAGCCCAGCTGAAGTGCCTTGGGCATCTGTTCCGGATGCCTCCCAGACGCTTGGGGAGGTGTTCCGGGAATGTCCCACTGGGAAGAGACGTAGGACACGCTGGAGGGACTATGTCTCTCGGCTGGCCTGGGAACGCCTCTGTGTTCACCCGCGAAGAGCTGGAAGAAGTGTCTAGGGAGAGAGAAGTTTGGGTGTCCCTGCTTAGACTGCTGCACCGCTACCCGGCCCCGGAAACGCGGAAAAAAATGGACAGATGGAGGGATGGATGCATTTTGTAAATCCTCATGATTTTGAAGTTTCATTGTTAACACAAACTCTTTCCAAACTTATTTCCTCTATTGAAAACTTTCCTGATTCCCTTTTCAGTAAAACTGAGTTTTCCACATTATCGGCAGCTAAAATTATAAAATATATAAAAATAACACTAATGTGGACATAGAAGTTTTCTTGTTGGCAAAAACTATTTCCACATTGTTGGCAGGTGTAAGGCTTTTATTCATCATGACATCTCATGTGGGTTTTGAGGCCTCCTTTTCGAGTGAAACTATTTCCACACAGTTTGCAGGTGTAAGGCTTCTCTCCGGAGTGACTTCTAATGTGGCTGTTAAGGGTTCCTATTTGAGTGAAGCTTAGTCCACATTGAGGGCAGACAAAAGGTTTCTCTCCAGTATGAATCCTGTTGTGTATTTTAAGGGCTCCACTTTTAATGAAACTTTTTCCACATTGTTGGCAGGTATAAGGTTTCTCTCCGGTGTGAATTCTCATGTGGTTTTTAAGGTCACCTTTTTGCATAAAACTCTTTCCACACTGTTGGCAGGCATAAGGTTTCTCTCCAGTGTGAATTCTCATGTGGTTTTTAAGGTCTCCTTTTTGCATAAACCTCTTTCCACATTGTTTGCAGGAGTAAGTCTTCTCTTCAGTGTGAATTCTAATGTGTCTGTTAAGGGTTCCTTTTTGAGTGAAGCTTAGTCCACATTGAGAACAGGTGTAAGGTTTCTCTCCAGTGTGAATCCTAATGTGAACGTTAAGGGTTCTTTTTTTAGTAAAACTCTTTCCACATTGTTGGCAACTGAAATTACTAGCTCTCTTTTGTAAACTCTGTACATTTTGTGAACTTTCTCCAGTGAAATCATGTTTCTTATACAGATCATTGTCTTCCATTCGTTCTTTACTTTTCTCTTTCAGCGGCATCAGGTCTAAAGCAGAAAGAGACCAATATAAGTTAATCACATTTTAAAGAAACAAAGTACATTAATGCATTTTAAAACAGAAACATGTTTTCTTTATATTATCCATCAAGCTGGTGATTCTTAATTTCAGTCTTTATGAACCCCCCAACTCAGCATATTTTTACTCTATACTGCTGTAAATCATATTGTACCACCACAACACTAAGATTTTCATGGTTTACATGTTACTCTTGGTAAAATTTCTATATTTCTTCACGACCCACTGAATCATCAATTTGCAAAACTAACAAAATGCATGGTTGATATAAAAAGAAAACTAGTAATTGCTTACTGCTAAATTCTTTGTTTGTATCATGTTAAAAAAACGCAGTGGTTGGTTCAAATTTTAAATTGCATTTTTTATAATTAAATATATTTAGCTGTAGTAGTAGCAGCAACTGCAAAAAACACAACTTATCACAACTTAAACACAACAAATCTTTATTGATGGTAAATTGTCACCAAAACTTGCTTGTCAAAGTCACCAGCCACTGGTAAATGTGGCAAAAATTGGGCACTGCAAGTTTAGAAATTACAACTTAATTATTGTAAGTTTTTTTTTTAATTATTATTATTATTATTGTAGAACAACATAAAATAATAGCCTACATCTACAGTAAAATTCTTTAATTTCTTATACTTTTTATTTATTTATTTTTTATTTATTTGGCTATACAGTCAGAGGAATAATATAAGTTATTAGTTTTATTATATTTTCAATTTTATTACATTTATTGTTGGGTTTCCAAATTTATCAGTGTAATTTAGATCACAACTAGAAAGAGGATTTAGGGTGCTTCCACACTTGGTTCACTTGCCTGGTCCGAACAAGAGATTGCTTGTGTGTTCCTGGCCACAAAATTTGCTAAATTCACTCTTAAGCAAAAGAAGCAATCTGTTTGAGCATGTGGCACATTGTAACACATTTCTGTTGTCATCACAGCATTACACAGTCAAAAATGCATAATGCAGAATCTGTACAGAAACTTCCGAATGTAACTTCAGCAAGTTAAGTTAACAATGTTATGTTAATTTAAGTTTCCTCTTAGTTGTGTTACTTATGTTCACGACTATCCTAAAATGCCTGTTGCTGGCAATCTTCCTCGGAATATAAACACTGTAGAAACGTTTGACGATATTGAGCTTTAGGTTTTGGAGGCTTATTGCCTTTCTTTTAAGTTTGCATGTCTTACCATCAGCCATGATTATTGCACTCTGTTAATTAAAAGGCTTTTTATATGCATTTATTTTCTTTTTACGAGAATCATGTGGAAGAAAAAAAGACGTGATTGCAGTGCACTAAGTGTGATTATACTCCCAACACTCGTAAACCATTGACATGCACCTATAAAGTGCATATTCATTTAAATTAACATCAACGTGAATGAAAAAAGAATATGATGAGTCACATAATCATGTAATAAAATGTTACAAAATTGAGAGTAATTTCATTATTTGAAATGTATTGATTCAGTATTTGTCATATTCTTTCAATTTACGTTAAGTTGTCGAGTGGGACAGTAATTTTTCTGTGCCTCATCCATTTTTGTTAATATACATATGGGTCACAGCTTGAGTAAATGTGAATCCCATGGACAAATATATTGAGAACCACTGCTTTAAAAAATATTCATTTCTGTAGATTTGCACATTTTAGCAAATATCAGCAGCTTTCAGAATGAAAACCAACCTGTTTGTTGCTCATTATCTTCATGTTTCATTCTGAATGTTTCTTCACTCTCTGTGTCTTCACTTTCCTCTTTAATAACCACCATTTTTGTTTGTTCCTCGGTATCTTCATGTTTAACTCTGAATGTTTCTTCAATCTTCATGTCTTTATTCTCCTCTTTAATAAATGTTGTCTTTTTTTGTTCCTCAGCATCTTCATTTTTGACTGTGAATGTTTCTTCAATCTTAATGTCTTGACTCTCCTGTTTAATAAACGCCATCTTTATAATATTGTCACATCGATCTCAGTTGCTCCAGAGTTTGCTGTGCATTTGGACCCCTTTTCCTGTTTAAGAAAAGAGAATAAAAAATAAATAAATCCCAAATAAATCTGTTATTTTTCTTTGAACCAGCTGCAGTTTAGTAGTCAGTGCACTGATAAATTACCTGACAAGCCAAAGAAACAACTAAAACTAATACTCAAATTAATAAAGGGACAAAAGTTATATGAAAGGTTAATGTATTAAGCTTCATATTTTGTATTTACTAATTTGTATGCTATATTTAATAACTTCCACGTTAGCAGTTGATTTGTAAATGTCTTTTTATTGCATTTTCACTGTTTTAAGCTGCAGGTCGCGTCAGCGCGCAGTGATTCGAGCGATTCAAAACAGTGAATCATTTCAGCTGACTCGGTGTTCCGAAAAGCTCAATTCTTTATCAATTGCCAGCGAATGAATTACATTTTAGTAACAATAAATTCCCTTTACATCGACAGCAAACACTACAAACTAAGTTACACTTAACACATTATTTCAATGTAAACACTGACACGTTAAAACCACAAACCTTTCTTCAGCTGAAACCATCCACTGTGAAACAAACGAACGACGCGTCTCCACTTCCTCTCACGTCACCGTCAGCTGGAGCGAGTACGGTTCCGCCCACCGAGTGACTGACAGCGAGAAATCCGCTAAACACGTTTAAAATGGGGAAAAATTGTTGTTAGACAGACAGTGCTGACAGATTCAACAAGAATTTCAGTTATTGTTTTACAGACTGACAAAAACACGACAGGAGGAGTAAACGGATCGCTGCACTTTGGAGAAACCCACCTGGTATACATGGAACGAAACGAGTCACCCACATGATACAATACTGCAGTAATGTATAGTAATTTTTTTTGTTGTCAATTTCAATGGATATCAGGTCAAAATAGCTGTACTTCACAAACAATATACCTACATAAAATTAAAAATAAAATAGCAGAAATGGATGGTAATTTCTTGAAGGTATCAAACTTGAACAGTATAACATTTTAAATTTCGAGGTCTTTGTTTTTAAAGACTGCATGTTGTTTTTAAAAAACGAAAAGCAAACTAAAACAAGCTTGCCCACCCCATCCCATGAGATCATTTTAATTGGATGGAAATGTCTTAACTAACTAACTTAGCAACCCTAATTTTCACTCCACACTCACAAATTCTTGTAAGCCAGGGCTGTCCAAACTCTGTCCCTAATTAAACACACCTGCAGCAGCAAATATAAACATTTTGTTGATGTTCAGTCCTTTTTTATTGAACGAGCCATAGTCTAAAAACTTAAGCATAATGTGAAAAAAAAAAATTGCAGTCATCAAATAACACAAACCCTATTTATGTTCATACAGTATATTTAATTAAACTGCATAAATGATCTTTTTTATCATTTATATGGTGTCATGATATATTTGGATAAAAACCAAGGTTTGTTAATGCATTCATTTTACCCTCTTTAATTTATTATATATATATATATATATATATATATATATATATATATACAGTATATATATATATATATATATATAAATATATAAGACAATATACATAACAATAACATTTATATACCGAAAAAATCTCAATCTGGTCAGACTAAGTAAATAAAGACATAAATAAAGGAGTAAATGAAAACCCCTTGGCCTCAGATTGCGATGTGCCCACTTGCCATGCCTCTTCCCATATGACTTGGGAGGATGCCTGTTCCTGCAGCCCTTAAAGAAAGCACTAACAAAAACGTTTACTCGCTTCGTGACACGCTCGTACCCTGGGGATTCTGCGAAACACACCGGTGTCACTTAAGATCACTTCCCTTTGTGCACGCAATCTGGGTGGCATCATATCATGCTTAGGATCAGACATGGACCATTAAAGACCATTATAGGGATGCATTAATGCGAGTGACATGCGTTTGCTGAGTTTATTCCATTACAAATGGCTGGGTTGTTGTTGCTGCTGCTGCTGTTGTTACACTAAACCTCTAAACTCAGCCTGTTGTATTTTTGTGATTGGTAGTTTTGTTGGGGTTTATTCATTCCTGTTTGAAAACATTTTTAAAAGCTGAAAACCAATTAAAACATGTTTATTTAGTCCAGATAATTTTGTATCGCTATAGCCTAACCTAAAAACATAAAAACAAAATACAGTGGTTAACGAAAATAAATTTTTCACTCTTTGTTCTATTGCAGCCATTTGCTAAAATCATTCAAGTAATTTTTTCCCTCATTAATCTACACACAGCCCCCCATAATGACAGAAAACTTTTTTTTTAATAAAAAAGGAAATATCACATTGTCCTAAGTATTCAGTCCTAAGTATAAGTATTGTGGAAGAGCCTGTCAATCATCTAAAACCAAATGTTTGCTTTAAGCGAAAGCATTTTATTCATCACAGTGTTTGCATATACAGTAGTACTACCTCAATGAATTCATCTGTTGCTTCACAGTCTTTGAACTGTGGTGTAAGAATCTATAGTTTGCCTCGACCCAAATTCCACTCCACAATATGTGTTTGATCATGCTCATCTACCAAGAAGG
>JAUCMT010000650.1:0-11416 GCA_032357475.1 Enteromius thamalakanensis
AAGGCCAGGAAAATTGTGAAGGACTTCAGCTACCCCAGCAATGGACTGTGTCTAAACATGGTCTCCCTCTTTCCACACGTTCACCTACCATGGCGGTAGCAGCCCTCGACGGCGCGTCACTCAACGGACCACCATCAGTCCTCCTTCGCCTTCGATGTCTCCACATATGTCAAGAACTGCCACACCCATCTAATCACCAAATCCTCCCAGCAGCGGCCAGCAGGCTTGCTCTGCCCTCTACCAGTACCCCACAGGCCATGGTCCCACCTATCTATTTATTTTATCACTGACATGCCACCCTCCAACCACAACACCATCATTCTGACAGTGATATATCGATTCTCTAAGGCATGTCGCCTCATACCCCTACACAAGCTACCCACCGTCTGGGAGACCGCACAGACTTTAATGGAACAAGTGTTTTGTTACCATGGGTTACCAGAGGACATTGTGTCGGGGGCCACAATTCACGTCACGGGTCTGGAAGGCGCTTTGTTCCCAACTCGGAATTAACGTGAGTCTCACGTCAGGATATCACCCCGAAGCCAACGGCCAGGCAGAAAGGATGAACCAGGAACTAATACGTTTCCTCCGTTCCTACTGTCATTCCCATCAGCAAGACTGGAGTCAATATCTTATTTGGGCCGAATACGCACAAAATTCCCTTCAAAAGGCTACCACTCAAATGACGCCCTTCAAGTGCATTCTTGGCTATAAACCGCCATTGTTCCCATGGTCAGGAGAACCGTCCGATCTGCCCACTGTGGATGACTGGCTCAGACGAAGCGAGCAGACTTGGAACAGCGCTCACGTGCATCTCAGAAGCGCTGTCAGACGTCTCGCACAACAAGCCAACCGTCATCGCAGACCAGCTCCTGCCTACGAACATGGCCAGTGGTTGTGGTTGTCAACCCAAGACCTCCGTCTCCGTCTTCCCAGCCGCAAACTCAGTCCAAGGTACGTGGGTCCTTTTAAGATTCTCCGTCAAATCTCACCAGTTTCATACCATTTAGATCTGCCTTCCAATTACTGTATCTCACCCACCTTTCATACCTCTCTCCTCAATCCCGCTGCTGCCCCCGAGGTTCCGGAGGACCTAGACGAGGCTGCGGTACCGGAGGTTCCCCCCTCTGGCCGCCGAACCGGACAACATCTACCAGGTACACGAAATCCTGGACTCCCAGCGCCGGGAAAGGATCCTGCAATACCTGGTGGACTGGGAGGGATACTGACCTGAGGAGAGGTCCTGGGTGGACGCGTAAAAGCCGCGTTTGGACGATCGTTCTGTGCGAAGTTTTGTTTTGCCTGGCTGACAATCCTGAGCGTTTTTCCCTGTTGTTTTTCTGGATATTATTTGGACTGTTCTCTGGACTATTGATCGATCGCTGCCTGCCCCTACCTTCCGCCTGTTCCTTGATTGTGAGTTTGGATTACCCTTATTGTTGTTGTTTGCCTGGTTCTTGACACACGCCTGTACGACTCTGATTGAAAATAAAAGCCTGCAAATGGATTCATCCGACTCTGAGAATACATCACACATGGTCGCATCTCAGTTATTTGAATCACATTAGTTCAAGATCATCGGGCCATAGTTAATGACGTCACATACATATGGTGGAAGAATAACTTTGTTGTCCTCATATCATACTATGAGAAGAGGTTTAAAGACTGCCATGGTCATGGTCTTGACTTATGTCAAGATATGTTCTTTTTTGTGACATTATCAATTGTTTCACTGCAGTGACGCTGCTTCTTCAGAATTTAAGTTAACTTACATCGTATAGCTGTCATAATCCTACTGTGCACGCATTCTGCAGCAGCCAATTAAAATAATATTGTGTTGTTTTTTTAATTGAATAATGGATTTCAATACCAATATGATATCAACTAAAATATTATACATATATAAATAAAAAAAATAAATATAAAAATTTAATATAATGTACTCTTGTGGACCCCATGCAGCCGCTTAGTTCGTTTATGCCTTGGGCCGGCTCTTGGGGCATGGATTCATAATTTGGTCCCTGATTACTTTCAATTGCTATCCCTGCTCTGTTTGTGTGCTGATGACATTAAATTCTTCTGTGCTAACTTACATTACGTTACTCTGAATTAGTTATTCATGCATTATTGATGCTATGTTGTTTAGATAATTAGGTGGTTATGGTTTTATGACACTGAGGCTGGATTCCATTTGAGTGTTTCTAATTCTTTCACGATTTACTGCTGTCAACACTAACTTACTGTATATGTGCCATGACTTGCCCTTGTTTACTTTAACCTGTGTATCTTCTCACATGTATCACTTCCTTGTACTGTACAGTCTATATAGACTGTTACTAGTGTTAAGAGGTTAAAATAAACCTCTTAAATAAAAGAAACAGAGGCCGGTTGCACAAAACGTTTTTAGACTTAGTTATCTAATTTTTTTCTTTAAGACAGGTCTGAACTTTGTAAGCCAGTAGATTACCCTGTGGCTAACTTTTCCTTACAATCTATGTTATCATGGGAACCAGCTGTCAAATGTCAGATTCAGAAAAGTGGCCAGACTTTTGTTTACCTTGTGCCATGGCAAATTTGAATCTTTGGTTTTATGAACATGCCATAAGAAGAGAAAAGGTTTGCAAAGACTGTTAAAATCCACTGGCAGTCCTTTCTGAAAAAGAACTGTTAGAAAAGTGAGATTTCCAAGACATGCAATTCAACATAAAAAAGCAGAATAGTTCAAATTAAACATTAGGGAAAAATATGGTGGCAGCAGGGAGGATACAACCATTCGAGCATTTGCCCTGTGTTGCACATGTTGTACAGAGCTATGTAATGTCACTTCGGGAAGGTGGTTTTGATAGTGCACTGGCCAAGTAACGTAAAGTGGTCTGACATTTCAAACACAGTACGGCCAACTCAGACGAGCTGAATGTCCAGCAAGTTATCCTGCCTAGGACAAGCTCAGGAGCCACTCATGCAAGATGTTCCACACGGTGGAAATCCACCCTTGAGATGATCAAGCGAAACACATCAAGCGTTTTCTCTTAATGATGGTATGCCCATTTGTTGGATGATGTGGTAGACGAGCAAGGTTTAATACTTAGAAATGAACAAAAATAGATAATAGATTTGCCTTGAATTTAAATTATGACTTACGCATTCAATTGGTCCAGTATTGTTTGCCAGCTCTTTGTTTTATTATAGCAGCTGTATTTCCTTTTTACATATTATAATTATTATATGTTTCACCTCTATGGTTCCATAAGAAGTATTCTGAACGCGTTTTATCCATTTTCACATCATTGATTCTGTGATCAATCCCATGGCCTGTTTAAGAATGCCATGAACGAGCACTCATCCCAGCTATTTACACCTGGCTTGACATAGCTGAACATTCTTATCCTTAGCAAACATGCAACGGACTAAGCCAAGATGCACTGATTAAAATTGGTAAAGCCACGCTTTTTCTGTTATCCTGGCTTTCTTAATTTTACTTTTTTGCAATACCCATCAGGTGTTTTGTGTTAATTAGCTGACTAAATTTGAACACAGGGAGCCTACAATGATATTCCAATTTGGTTGTTTTTTTAATCTTTAATCCATAATCATTAAAATTTAAACAAATAAAGGCTTGAAATACAAGTTTTAACTTTTTGAAATATTGAAATATTTCATTTTTTGGCACATACCTGTATTTGGTATATACCTGTATACCTCTATACTTTCTTTAGATATATTCCTCATGTATGTGAGACGCCCCAATTTTAAATAGTTTCTTTTCTTTTTTCTTATTATTAATAAAAGAGGCAGCTGCCTCTCCAACGAATCATCACCCTCCCGAGGATGAGAGGAGGGGAGCAGGACTGTGCACATCTGGCGTCCTGGGTCCTGGAAGGGTGCGGAGGAGTGGCTGCGAGATGCCGTGAGCCGATGGAACGGACGTAAGCCATATGCGGCCACCCGAAGCAAGCTGCCAGAAAGGAAGCGAGCCACCAGAAAGGTAAAGCCGCTAGGAATGCGAACCCCTGAAAGAGCCAGCGCCAAAGAAGCCGCACGAGAGAGGTGAAAGCCGCTGTATGATGCTGAGAGCAGCTGGAGGAAGAAAACTCCGCCCCTTGCCAGGACTCTCTTCCCGTCTGCACTCCCTTTTTCCCTCACCGTACTCAAGCAGCACTACGAGGACACCAGTTTTCCTTTTATTTGGACATTTAATTTCCCCCTTGTCACTTTATTTTATGTATATTATTTAATAAAAACTGCGAGGCATGACGTCATTCCCACTGTGTCTGTGTTGGCTCGCTCGGAAATGTTAAAATAAATTAATTTCTAAAATGTTATGATAATGGAAACCCTTAAACTGTTAAAAAAATCTATTGGAGGTCTCCTTTTGGATGTCAAATTGACGTCTATTAGATGTCTTTAAGATGTTTATGATTAAGAATGAATGTAAAACTGATATCTGAAAGACGTCTGTCAGACCTTTGTGGACAGGAGATGCTTTCCAGATCAAGAGATCTTTAACAGACATCTTGCAGAAATGAATGTGATATCTGGGTCAACATGCTGGTCCAGATGTTTCCCCAGCAAAAAATCCCATGGATGGAGCCATTTTCAGCGCAATTTTTGATTAACAGACCCAATACAACAGGCATCACGCACTTGCAAGAAACATCATCAAGCACACTTTAGGGATGTTAAAGTTAGAGCACCTTTTTCTTAAAGGCCTTGGAGATCAGGCCACATTTTGCACACAGGGATAATGGTGACTTTAGCATCCTCCACAACATTTGTGTGATGGGAGGTGATCTCCTGGAGCAGGAGAAGGAAAGAAATGGAAAAAATGGCAGTGAGGATGATTTGGAGAATGCACCAGTGGATGAAAGGGACCTGAGAACCAGCTCCAAGGACGCCTTGGCGCTGAGCTTTCTGGCGTCATGAGTGAAAATGACAACATCTAGACAGTAGCCTAAACCATTCCAAATGTTGTGCAACTACGGATGACGTTTCACAAGTGCAGACAAGAAAAGTAAATCTGTGTTCTTGGAATTGAGAAACAGCCTTTTGCCACCTATGCACTTCCAAGAAACAATCTGAAGTCTACATAAGTCACGTGATGATCAGGAAATATGCTGTCGCTACTCTCGCTCTTAATCTCCATGGCTAAACCGAAAATAAAGTTCAGTCAAACTTGAGTTTTTCATTTGACAAGACCCAGTCGATATTTCTCAGCCAAACATTTCTAGACCAAATCTTACAACTTCTGTCTTATTTATCGGTAAGTATGTCCTACTCTTAGCTAAATGTCAAATACTGCTAAATACATAAATGTCACAATTTTGTGTGTGCATTTGTATGTTTGGTATACTTCAAGTCAAAGCAATAACCATTGGGGGAACCCACGTATATATATATATATATACAGTATATATATATATATATATATATTTAAACGCATACACAAACTAGAGGGGTATTTTTTGTTTTAAAAGGGGCTGTCAAGTGATTGTTGTTGTTTATTTAATTGCATAATGTGCCAATTAATTTATCTCAAATTAATGAGAGTAAATAATTAACATGCACATGTTCTGAATAAAGAAAGATAATCGAGTGAAAAAAAAACAACTGAATAAACAGTACAAAAAGTAGCCGAAATTAGTAGCTTTAGAAATTTTTTATAAAATGCGTCATATGTAACGTGTTAATAACTTTACTTCAATGGAATTCTGCTACACTCAGATATAAGTGTTGAGGGTGCTACTCCCCTGAGTGATGCTACTCCACCAATCACCAACAGAGCATATAATGATGCCGTAGAATCCTCGACTTGTTACAGTATTGAGGTTCTCTCATACAAAGCGTTTCCTGGGTTTCTTGTTCTCTTTGTTTTTCTTTCCTCCATGTACCGGCCCTTCTATTGGATTTGCTGCTCTGTCTTGCCCCATTTTGGACATCAATCTATCCCACTAACCAACTGGACTTTCCTTGTGGTCTGCCTCCGACGTACCTGTTTGCCATTGTTTTTGACCCTGCCTGGTTGAAAGTGCCTCTTAATAAAGCTCTGCCCTTGTCCATCCCCTTTGTTACAAATGCACTCTAAAATGGCAGAAGACGTAAATAACGTGAGAAGAACGTTAGAGTTAGATTGTCATTTTTGCTTTCTTGGCGCATAAAAAAAGTATTCTCGTAGTGCGGCGAACTGAAGTTGATCCAGTAATGTCACATGGACTGTTTTCCCAATGTTTTTTCTATGTTTCTGGATCATTGATCATTTGAGTTCTGTTATAAATGGTGTTATTTTAATGAATTAATGATTTACTGCTTTTTATCATCAGAAAAGACTGGACAAATGACAATAGGAAATAGTTATGAGCTCATGAATCATATGTCAGCATGGGAGTGTTTAAATCACTTTTTTATAGTCCTATTGTCTACATGTTTGATGCTTTTGTCCAGGTCAGTTGGAGATTGAGAAAGCAGAATGTCTCAGACTGTCATACCCACAAACTCTTCGATTCTCATCATCCAGCTGCAGCCAGCAACACACACAGCTCCTGTGACGACGCTGACCAATGCTCCTGCGCCTGTTTATGTACAACAGGTGACTGAATCTTCACCTCATCAAGGACTTCAGGCATTTCTGAAAAGACAACCGAAAGCCCTTGGGGTGAGACATGTCTCATAAAAAGAAACATTATAATCATCAATTTTCAATGTTTTTATTAAACTTGTTAACACTTTATTTTGATAGTCCACTTTAGATATTCTACTAACAGTGACAACATGTGAACTAGCAGTCATTAGAGTTACAAAGTTACTTATCGTGAGTAGAATGTCTAAAGGAACTGCTGGTGCTGGGACTTGAACCAGCCACATTTGGGTCACAAGTCCAACTCCCTACCCATTGTTGTTTTTGTCTTTCACAGACGGTCCAGATAATGATTGGTCTGCTGACTCTCCTGTTAGGCATCGTGCTCACAGATCAAGCACCACCTATCTTTGTTATAACTGGTCTTCCCTACTGGGGATCTCCCATCGTAAGAAACTGTTATATAATTAAGTGTTATTAAGTGAATCTTCTGATTCAAGCCCCAATTTTGTCCTTTCTCTCTCTTCTAAGTACATCGTCGCAGGTTCACTCAGCATTGCTGCAGAAAACAATAATAATTCCCGCTCCAGTTTGTGTTTGGTATGTACTACACAACACTTTACTGTTAATGTTCCAAGCACTGTGCTGGAAGTAAAGAAATAGAAGTTCTTCTGTGTTTCTACAGATTTTCTGAATTGGTTTATGCTGATTCTTCTTTTTCTGTCCTAAAGTATATGAGTATCAATGACCATAATTTGTAGAGGCTTTAAACTTGTCAGAAGGTCCCAAATGTGCACACCTATTCAGACATCTATTCATATATTATCAAAACATAAGTTATGCATATGTATAACGTATATTATAAATAAATAAATAAATGTTTTAACAGTGTTGTATAATTCATCATCAGTTTAGTTTTTAGAGCGGTAGAAACCACATTTTATTTAAAAAGACAGGTTGCAATTTCACTTCATTATCCAGATGAGTCACTGGTGTTTGGACCATGATGACTGCTACTTAATGTTTCATTTATTTATGTGAAGTATAGTGTAGTTTTATTAGACTTCATATACTTTTCTATGTGCATTAACTTGTTAGCACAATGTTTTTGAGTTCTTGCAAATTAATATTTTTTATATTTGATGTTGTTTTTCTGCCTACAGGTGAATGCTTCACTGGTAATGAACATTTTCAGCGCTATAACTGCAGGATTTGCCATTACTTTCATATCAGTGGAATTTGATCCACGCCCAAACTGTGGGGACAATGACTGTCAATATAAGGTAAGTCTTCAGCTTTTATATTCACTAGCTGTGACTAATACTGTGTGCTTTATTCTATTCTCTTATTCTCTTCTGTTAAAAAGAGGTGCAAGATGTCCAAAGAATAAACTTGCATTCTGCTAAAAATCACCAGAAGCCCAAAAAGAAGCCCTATAGAAACCATAACAGAAATTCTAATGGTTTTGAATCAAAATATCATTATGAATCATTAACTTTACAACATTACAAACCATTACAAAATGCTCTTTTGTAGTGTGTTTTGATTCAGGATTTAACGTCCCACCAATAGAATCCATTGATACGTAAACCAGCCTTAACACAAACAGTATAAATCATTTACTTGACAATAACGCACACAACTGGCCCAAATGATCAAAACACAAAGAACAATCTTTACTCAGTCTCAAATGTACACAACCTAAGCCAGTATGACGCTAACAATAAGGTATCCCCATCAGTTACTTGTAGTTTAATACTGCCATCTGTTGGTGCGTTTGTGTCACTTTGTACACCAGTCAAATATTTGTGCCATAAATTAATGCTTAAATGTGTTATTTTATCACTTTTGAAGTGCATGTAATAATATAACCGTCTGTTAAATTATTATTGATTTTGTTCTGACCATTTGTGTTAATGTTGATTTTTCCTCTCAGACTCTTTTGGCAGGAGTCAGTGGTTTGTTGTTGGTTTTCACCATACTTGAGTTTATCATCTCCATCTGTCTGTCAGCGTTTGCCCGTAAAGCAAACCCCAGCTGTTGTTCTCAGGTGAGTACGGAGCCCAACTTCTCTCGAGTTCAGCGTTACATTTAAATGTGAATGTAAATAAACTCAGTAAAGCACCTGCAACGCTTGTAGAGATGGAGTTCTGAGAAGCATTTTTACTGTCGACTGAGCTGCCCTAAATTTTCCAGTGTTTTCTCAGAAGCTGTTGCTTATATGTCAAAATGTGCTAAATGTGAACTTTTAGTTAAATGGAAATGTTTTTTTTTATTATTTTTATTTTATTAATTTAGTGTTGAGAATCCACGGGCCTCATTTTTTCAATGTTGCACAGAAACCATCCTAAATCTGATCTCACGATATGCGTACATGTGGTTCGTAGAATGAATATAATATTCAATGAACATAATCACAGAAAACTCGTTCCTCTTTTTATAAAGTGAAATCTATGAATCGTAAATTATCTTGAACTTGCACGCAACTGAATGTTTTCAGCTCTCAGCCTCGTAAACGACTCATAATTAATGTGATTAAAATATAAAAGATCACCAGTCATCATCCAGATCCATTCATCGACAACAGAGAGCTGCAAGAACAGCTTACATTTACAGAAACCTGTAGACTTTTCAGGACAAAAACTTCTATTCAGAAGAAAAAGTATGTACATAAGCACTTTTAAGGCCGTTTTAGCAAATAGCGTTTGTTGTGTATTTAAGCGCACACACACACACACACACACACACACTCTAAAGGCTGATTTCTATTTCTGGGTCGGACCTGTGCCGTAGTCTTTACAGTGTAGGCTACACATCAGATTTATTTTATACTTCTGCGTCTTCATCCGTGTAAAGCACTCAACTATCAATTTGATCATAAGCATGTTTTTTTTTCTTACAGATTTCTCCAGACGCTCCTCCACCATACAGTGAATGTAATCAATATGAATAAGTGGAAAGTATTCTGTCATGAAATATAATGCAATATATCAAATAAAACAATACAAATGAAAAAGAAATAGAGTGCAGTATATTCATGGGCCACATATAAAAAAAATAATAAAAACTCATTTTGAATATGTATCATAATTAAAATCTATTTTTTTAAATCACATTTGCTTAGTTACACATTTCATATATATGAAAATATTTGTGATGTATAAAGGAAATCTGCAATGAAAACAAATAGTAAAGCTTTGTGATTTTCAAAACATTGGATGTCTTAAAAAATAATGATTTTAACATTATTTTATTGAGTTTAAATGTGTTTATATCTATATATTACATATTACAGGTGGCAGCAGTCTACCTCTTTTCCTGTTTCTGGGAAAAAGACAGCAGCTATTTGCAATGGTGTAAAAAGCATCTCATTTTTAATACTTAATAGCAATGGATTCTATTAACGCTAAGTGAAAACGGCAGCGTTATTTATTAATATGTTATTTACACTAAGTGCAAAAAGCTTTAGATTCTTTTTACACTGTTATAATAGTATTGTCTGCTATTACTTGTTGCAAATAATTGCAAACTTAATTGCAGTGGCAATTATCTGCACTTCAGGATTGAAGTACAGTATCCTAAAAATCCTTCACTATACGTACACTAACCCTATCCAATACTTTATTCCCTTCCTTTTTATTTCAAATAAATGCTTTTCTGATGTCCTCTTGAAATATGTGAAAATCACTCTGAAATCATGGCCTGAGACCAGATGGGAAAGCAGGATAAAAAGCAGGGAGGCAGTAAGGTATTAGGCTGGTCAGGTCAGAGAGGCTTTTCTGGAGGTGAGGGCAAAAACTGCAGACCCTTTGGTGAGAGTTGAATCCCAGTCTTTGGCTGAGGAGATTGGATCCTATCGCTTTTGCATTTGTACAGCCATTTGGTATGACATTCTTAGCAAGATCCAGCATGTCAGTAAACTGATGCAGTCACCCTCCAGCTTGATGTGGCTGTCGACTTGCTGAAGAAAATCCCTCATCAGTTACAGAAACACTGGATTTTCTGATGCACAGACGATTGCAAAGAAGATGTGTGAAGAGATGAATGTGGAGGCTGAACTCAAACAAAAGCGTTTGAGAACCACACAAAAAAGGCACTTTGAGTCTCCAGATGCACTACGAATAATGGAAACCACGTTTTTTAATGTGGTCGTGGATACTGCCATCTCTTCACTTGATGAGAGATTTTAGAATCTTGGAGAGGTGAATAACAACATGTTTAGTGTGCTCCTCGATTTCCCCAACTTGGAAGAGAACCTGCCACACATGTGTCTAACCGTAAGTACTGCTCTGACCCATGAAAGCCAGCCGGACATTGATGGCACAGAACTTAGGAAATAAAGAATTTCGGCCATCAAACAATATGACAAACATGGAACTTTTTGACCTTCCTGCAATAAAGTGTACCACTATTTTGTTATCAGAAGGATTGCATTTAACAAACTTGCTTCAAAAAAGTAATATTTCAATAAATATAAAATGTTAACTTCCTGTATTATCGCAAGAGTCTGCGAGACCCACTGTTCGGTTGTCGCGGGAAGTGTGGTCGGAAAGGAATCTAAATGGATGTGTCACGCCCCAGGTGTTCCTTCAAGTCCTGTATTGATGTTTTCTGTTCTAGTCCATGTGTTCTGTGTTTTATTTTCATTTGCCCTCATGTGCTCCTGTCATTTGTAACCCTGCCCAGGTCCTTAGTGTGTAATTGTCTCCCCAGGTGTTGTCAGTTTATCTTGTGATTGGTTTATCTATTTAAGCGTGTCTTTTTCAGTTCCCTTGTCTGTCGTACACTACGACGTATGTCGTATCGACAGACTGGGTCTTATACCTGAGAGCCCTGATTCGC
>JAUCMT010000651.1:0-11412 GCA_032357475.1 Enteromius thamalakanensis
AGAATGAATTTATTTGAGACCTGAATAAAGTGTTTTGGTAGTTGTAGTGCATTTTGAATGTGAAATGAACTGCTTTGAAAAGCTAAAAGTCAGTTAGGAGAATTAAAGAGTTTTCAACTAAGTATTGAGAAATGTACGGAAGTTCTAAGCGGCCATGTATTATCATTTTTTTCCATCTTGTTTTCTCGTGATCACGACTTATTTTCTCGTTATCTCGACATAACAAGGTGATTATCAAAGATTCATTAAAAGACATTATACTCACTGCTTCTGTAGGTGAGACTGGATCATGAATGATTCAAGCAAACATAAACGCATTTCGGTTGATCAGGGGGCGTTTCCCTTCAGAAACAAACGTAACGTTAATCTCCTGCGTCTTCAGTCACTCAGGTGTTGGGAGTAAATCACTACTGCTATGTTCATTAATACATTCAACATACAAAACACCTCAATCTCTTAGGAGTCTTGCTTGTCTCTGCTAATAATATCTATGCCAGAATCTTCCGAAACAAGTGTTAGTTTTCAGTTTCAGTTTATTTATAAAGCACTATTCCAACAATATCAAAATCAAAAGAAATATTTATTTCTATTACAGTTGAACTAGTAATAACATTAACAGCCCCACCCACTAGATCCAGGAAAGGGAAGCTGGAGCTCTTATCCAGCATCAACGATCCCAGCACCAGTAAACCAGAGTCTGTGAATTCCGTCAAGGGTGGGTGGGTAGGTCGGTCGGTCGGTCGGTCGGTCGGTCGGTCGGTCGGTCGGTCGGTCGGTCGGTCGGTCCGTAGGTAGACAGGAGACGAGTGAGCGTCTAACCTTGAGCTCAGCCGCTGTCTTTCAAGGCTGCGCTGATTGTGAACAGGTGTCAGAACTCAGGTGATTTCGATCTGGTTGATTGGGACTGTGTTGCGTCTGTGGTTGCTGAACTGGGACCAGGCTGAAGTGACGGTGTGACAAAAACAAAATGCAGGTTTTATTTTGTTCACTTCCAAAAAAAAAAGCGAAACTACCAACACCCACTGAAAAATACTGGAGGCGATGAGATATAACTAGAGTGCAGACAAAAAAACAAAAACAAAAAAAAAAATACTCGAGTTAGAAACTTCATAAAAATGCTGTCTAGTTTAAATAACACTTGGTGAGAGGACTAAATGCAAACATAGTTTTGATATGACAAGATAATAACCTAAACTAATTAATATCGTGAAGTAATTAATATTATATTATGTAAAAATATTTAAGATGAGAGTGAAAGTGAAATTTGTTTTAAATTTGGTATTTCTTATAATCACTCCATTTATCTTCTAGAGAGTGTGAGTCATGCCCAGCGTCAGTGAGGGGGGTGGGCCTAACCTTTGGTGCTATTTCTGTGTAAGAAGTAAGAGATGGAATAATATAAAATAAAATCCAGTCACCTAACCATATAAAAAGTTACACCAGTATAAATAGTATGTATTACTATACATAAAGCACAAAGCCTGGTTTATCTAACAAATCACAGTTTAGCATCACAAATATGGAAAGATTAGGATTTGTGCTGAATGAGAGCTGAGGCTAACCTCTTTTCACCTTTATTGTTTTGTTTGTTTTGTTTTGGGCCTTGTTCAGCTATGCCTGTATTATTATACTACAGTTTATTTACAATCATTTTTGCACTACTAACAGACTCTTCTTTTCATTTTTCAAAACACATAATTCACAATCAATGATCAAAATGCACACTTTTCAAAACACTTAACACTTTTTTCAAATGCTTGGATACATTACATAAAATATGATATCAGTAAATTCCACATTACAATATTTCAACACCACTGTGTCTGTACTTACTCTCTAGTCTACAGTCAAATAATAAAACCTCAATCACATATTTTGTACACATTTAATGATTGTACTAACAAATACACAGTTAAACTTTCTAAGGATATCTTGTGTATGGGTGATCTAAAGTAATGTTCCTATGATATTTCCTAAATCATTTTTGAAGCAATGCTTCTCTAAAGATTTGAATGCAATATGCAGAGTTTTAAACACTGGACAGCCTGTGTTACAAATAATGACTGTTTTGAGTAAAAAAAAATGTAAATGCAAAAATGATTGTAAAAAAAACTGTATATAGTGCAGTTACAGTACATTATAATTTATATTATAATAAGGTTACATAAAAGATTTAACTAAGCCAAATTATGCTTTAGAGTATGCTGATAGTATTATTTCTAAACGTAATAAAAATCATCTTAGGATTTATCTGTTTTCTTTTTCTTTTTAAAAACTTAACATTTGTATTTAGTGTGGTTTTAAAAAAATGCTGCAAATGATGGTATAGGCAATTAATTGATTAAGATTTCCTACTGTCTGTTACATGAATAGTTCACCCAAAAATGAATATTTGATGTTTATTTGCTTAACCGCACAGCATCCAAGATGTAGGCCTATAGGTGACTTTGTCTCTTTAGTATACAAACAACGATTTTTAACTCTGTTAGTCATAAAGCCTAATGGAAGTGTGACACACAGCTTTGAGAGTAAAAAACATACACTGTCAGAAAAAAGGGTACGGTTGGGGTGCATTTGTGACACTAAGGGTACAAATTGTGAAGTTGTACCCTCAATGGGTCATAGTGGCACCTTAGGGTACTCATATGTACCATTTAGGGGTGAAAAGGGTACAAATATGTTTCCAACTGTCAGAGGGTCCATTATTGGACCATTTAATCCCTAAACAAAGGTACAATCACTTGTGTGACAAAAGGAGTTGGAGTATAAAACAGTCACCTCAAATAGATTAAAGAGAAGATAATAATTTTCTTGAGTTGTTGGTTATTTGGAAGAGATAACCAAATATGTTGAAGAGCATATTTTAATATTTTATATTAAGAGTATTTCTGAACAATATACAAGTACATTACATTTTGATTATGCAGATCATGAAGATAACCTTTAAACAAAGCACATGCATTAAAGGATTTTGGAGTTTTTAATTGTATATTTCAACTGATATAAAAGTGGTTTTAAGTTTTGCTTTTAGAGTTAAACAAATAACGTTACATGTACTAGTCTTTCTTAGCAAATCTCAATGTATTTAACGTTTATTTAACATTACATGGTGAACTACTTTGCCTCGAATTCAACTACGCATTTTCGCAGCCACTCTTGTCGTCCAATGGGATTGTACCACGCGCGGTGCATTTTATGCGCGCGAAGAATTTGAGATTGTGCACGACGGTTATTCGACATCATGGCTGACTCTCTGCTGATGCTGTCGACGGAGGATCTTCTTCAGAAATTGAAAGAAGCTGGAATAAACGTCACCGAAGACGAAGCAAAGAAATTCAGAGGTAAATTTTGCTTTAAGGACGTTACTGTGAAAATCCGTTGATTCAAGTTCACATGACATTGCGTCTGTAGAACGGCCTAGGGTTAACATTAAGTTACCTGAGCGAGGGAAAACCTTCTGAGGAAAACACTGACCTGAAAAAACCAACGCATTATTGCATTTAAGCTTATTGTTTTTTCATTACAAATGTTTATTTTATTATGTAGACAGAAACTAAGATGTACTTTCTGTACTCTACAACTTATAACTTACTACCGCGAGACAATGCTCAAGACGCTGAACAGGTCATAAAAAAAATCCTGTTTTCTGTGAATTGGCAGATCTAATATTCAGCTTTACAGAATGTTCTTACTAACGTAACTGAATTTAACGTTAACTTATATTGCCCGTGTTCACTCCGGACGCGAGCCTGTCCGGTTTTATTTTTTAACGGCTCTCCTAATCAGTCGTTGATTAATATCAGTTTTATTTGGTTCTAAACATTGTCCCGTCACGTCGAGGAGTAACGTTACGTCGACATTAAGCGCTTCAAATGAAGTGAAATGTGTTTGACGATACCGTTATTTATCAAATCTGGTAACGTTACACTTGTGAAATAAGTTCTTTGAGCTGCTAATTTAAAAAAAAATTCTAGTTAGTCACTCCAAAAAAAATGCATTTCTCTTTTATTATTTTAAGTGTACATATTGGTACCTTTTAGCTTTTGTACCTTAGGGTACTACCCAGATGACAGTTTTGTACCTTTTTTTGTGAGAGTGTGACGTTATGCTAGAGGTTCTCAACTCTGGCTGGCCGGATACATTTTCCTGCAAAGTTTAGCTTCTACCTTGATCAGGCTCACCTGCCTGTAACTTTCTAGTGATCCTAAAGACCTTAATTAACTTGTTCAGGTGTGTCTGATAAGGACTGGAGCTGAAACTTTTGTAGGAAAATTAGAGTTGAGGACTTCTGGCGTATACATGCAGTTATTGTGGAATTTTCATTTATTGTGGATTGAATGTTCATTGAGAAAAAAAAAGATTTTATTGTTGCTGTTTACCTCAAGCTTACACAGATCATTATTTTTCTTTTTTTCTTTTAGAAAATGAAGTGGATGGGGAAACAATAGAGTGTGGCCTCACAGAGACAATGGTCTCATATTTATTTCAAGGCTCCTTTAAAAAACAGGCCAAGTTTAACAAATTTGTACACGAGCTGAAGGAGGTGGTGACAATAACACTAGAACCAGTGCCAGCAGAATCTTATAAACAAACTTTGACTACAGAAATGTAAGTATAACATTATGTATTGTGTATTATATTTGTCCTATGTTTAGTGTTTGACTGATATAGATTGTTTTATGCCTGATGCCGATATCGAAACTCCGTAAACATGCTGTGCTAAACATTCAAAATGTGGATTTCTTTTATATTATTTAATTTACCTTGATTTTTGAATTATATAAAAAAAACCTGTACAAAATCTGTAAAATTAACAGATTTTAAACATTAGAACTTGTAGATTTTAACTTCTTGATTCCGTAATTTCCAAAATCTAGTAGTTGATGAAAAAGTATAGTGTTTGTCTTTCTAAAATTAAAGTGAAAAAGTAAACTCCATTATTATGTCTTTGTTCAGTCGATAAGAAATTATGTTTCTTGAGGAAACCATTTCAGGAATGAACTCCAAAATCCAGTTTAAATGCAGCTTCAAATGGCTCTAAATGTTTCCAGTCAAGGAAGAGAAAAGAGAGGTGTATTTATATACTTTTTAACCATTAAACACTCATAGACACAACCAGGATTTGAGGTTAAAAGTATATAAATTGACAATTTTTTTTTTAGAAAATGAGTCATCATTTTGCTAGATAAGACCCTTCTTCCTCAGCTGGGATCATTTAGAGCCCTTTGGAGCTGCATTGAAACTGCATTTTCAGACTTCCAACTATTAAAAGGCACTATTTAAGTCCGCTATATGGAGATAATTCCTGAAATGTTTCCTCAAGAAAACTAATTTTTTTACGATTGAAGAAAGAAAGACATGAACATCTTGGATGGCAAAGGGGTGAGTAGATGATCTGTACATTTTTGTTCTGGTAGTGAACTTCTCCTTCAACAGTTCCATCTAGTAATTTATTTGACAACTGTTTACTCAGATTACTCTAAATTGAAATCTTGACCTGCATTCTCCGTAAAGCTGCTTTAAAACTATATGTATTATGAAATGCACTATACAAATAATTGTGAATTGAACTATTAAATGTAGGCAGAGCAGTGCAAATAATCAGATACGATTATCTTGTGCATCTTGTAAGAAATGCCGGTTCTGTGATTAGTTGTACATCTCATTCACAAAGCGGCATTTACTACACAGAGCCGTTTGTTCACTAACAAGCTATGCAATATTGTGTGCATTATCAGAGATGTATCGCCTGGTAATCTGTATCGTGAACTATGGCTCTGCGTGGTAAATGCCGCTCCATGAATGACCATGTGATTGAGATTTAAGACTAATCATAGAACTGGCATTATTGAAGGTATGTGCATTGTAATCACATCCGATTATTTGAAAGTTACTTATCTTCATCGGTACATGAGTAAATGTATATAAATGTCTGAGTAGAAATGTTCAGCATACTGGCTAATCATCAGTATTACAATGCGAGTTCTTAACTACTACCCCATTCTCACTGCAGAAATGCAACTAGTGGAAGATTGCCTGCTGGATTTGCCATTCCTCCCTTTCCTAGAGAACTTCAGGCCAAGCTTGATAACAAAGAACCATGCCAGAAGTCCTCTAAGGATAGACACAGAATCATTAGAGTTCTTCATGAAGCCATGATAGAACACACAATGTAAGTCAGCAGCTGGTAAAGCAATATAAATACTTTTAATATATATCTATAAAGCAATGCTTTGTTTACATTTTTGATTGACATTGAAGTATTTGTTACTTAAAAGTAATAAAACTTATAGAATTATTTTTTATTTAAATGGAATTTCTAAGCGGCCAATTAGTTTTACTTGAATATTTCAGGTATCCAACCAATGCAGAATATGTCCAGGTGGCAAAAGCACTTATTGTGAAATATCCTTTCCTAAAGGACCTTGAAGGGAATGGCTATGTAAGTTACAAGGAATGGCAGACTTTGCATTAAGTGTTACATTGTCATGTTTTGTGTCTGTCTGCCTTGTCTCCCCTATCTTTGTATTTTTGGTTCAGTCCTGTCTGTCTTTTTGGTTTCTCCCTGATTAGTTCATTATATTTACCTGTGTTTTTTACCAGCTGCCTTCACTTTGCTCATTAGTTTCTCTGTATTTAAGCCCTGTGTTTTTTCAGTTCAGGTTAGTCTGTATTAACGTTACATGTTGCGTTGAAGTTCTTGTTGCTTTTGTTGTCCTTTGTTTTTCTTGTTTTGTGAAATAAACGTTTTTGAAGTTCAGTCGCGCCTGCCTGGTCCAAGGGAGCATTAGGGGGAGTTCGTTCAACCGGTTGCGTGACCCATAAGATCATTGTTCCATAAATGATATGGTGTTAGATATTGTTTACATCTCAGTAGTTTTAACTGCTTTAATTTAATTTACAAAAAGACATTGGCTCAAAATCTCTCTTCTAGTTTCCCTGAACTGTACTATATTTTTCCCTCTTGTGTTAGCACACTTGGCACCAGTCCCTCAAACGCAAATTTAAAACTGAGCGTGCACCCCTGGTCCATGATGATGAGGTAAGGAGGAGTAAGGAGAAGTTTGGGCACAAAAAAGTGAGACTCTCTGAACAATCACCAGCAGCCTGTCACAGATCTGAGTCGGAGGTAAGTACATTCCTGTAGTTCAAACAGCTTTTAGTCAATATCTAAAAAAGTTGAAGAGTAATAGAATTAGGGCTGCACAATTTCCAAATCTGAATTTTCAGTTACTAAACAGTAAATCACTGAATGGGTTAAACTATAGAATTATTTTTATCTTGTCTACTGACAAAATGTTGCTATGGTCCTCAGTTAAATCTTTGCAATTTCCTCAGTGTCTTTGACTGAGGTGCCCTTGAGCAAGATACCAAACCCCCAATTGCTCAATAGGGGGTTGCCCACTGCTCTGGTGTGTTTTTACAGTGAGTGTGTGTGTGCACTTGGATGGGTTAAATGCAGAGCACCTAAGGAATTCATTGTGCAGCCTTAAATTGAATATCTCTTTTTATCATCACTAAAAAAATATAAGCTAAGGAAACCTTGAGTGTATTTGTCATGTATTTTTTAGGTTTAACTTTTACTATTGGTAGTATTAATATTATGGACTTCTACATTTGATCCACTAGGCGATTGCTGTCATTGGTGAGGATGCATCCTCTATTGAGGGTCATGTAAATGTCCTCCATATCCAGTACAGCAAGATGCGACCGGACACCTTGGTGGTCAAAGACCGAATGCAGCGAACATTTGCGTGGAGAAGAAGGGAAATAAGAGATGGAATGACTGTGGAGGATACACTTAAGAAATACCCTTTCTTGAAAACACCCTCAGGGGTCAGTGGTGTCACAGATTTTAAATCGGTTCTCTCAGCTTAAAATAAATGTTGAATGGTTATATAAACATTAAACAGTATGCTAAAATGATAATTTACATTTTTTAACTCTTTTGTAAAAACATTGTAATTTTCAAAACCACTGGTTCTAAATTCCAGTCCTGGGGTCCCCCCTTCTCTGAGCTTTTTACATGTTTCCCCTCATTAAACACACCTTCAAGAATTTTTAGTTAATGTGAATAATTATATTTCTCTTTTTGTCAATTTTCAGTTGAGTGATGAAGTTGACCGAATGCATTCATCACCTGTCAGTTTAAGCCAGCGCTTCAAGGAAGGCTTTACCAGTATTGTGCCAAAAGTGCTTGAGCTTCAAAGAAATGCTGCATTGGCCAAAATCTACAAAGAAGCAAGAGAAGAGATGCTTGCTGAAGATCTACCAGGTATTGGCAAAATGTTTTGTGATGAGGTGTTTGAGCTTTTTTTTTTAAGAGCTGATAGTTATGTCAATTAAAATTATAGGTGCTCAGCAAATATATTTGTTGAAAATGTGTGCTTAGTGTTCATACAGTATGTCCATAAGAAACTGTCATCTAGCAGTGGGTGATATGACCAACATCTTGTATCACGATATGAGTACTTGTATTTTATGATATTAACACATCACAATATAGTTATTTTAGCAGGAAATAAGTTAAATTGAAGAAAGAAAGACATGAACATCTTGGATGAGAAGGGGATGAGTATGTGTTCTGAAAGTTAACTTTTCGTTTAGTCATAAAGAAATAGTTTTTTGGGAAAACATTTCAGGATTTCTCTCCATATAGCAGACTTCAAAGGACTGTAAATGATTCCAGCCTAGAAAAACGGTTTGCTTATTTATTTTTGCTTGTTTTTCCCAAAAACATAATATCTTTAAGACTAAAGAAAGACATGAACATCTTTGTTGATAAGGGGGCGAGTACACCATCTGTATCACCATCTAGAAGTGAAATTCTACTTAAAACAAAAAAAAGGTATCTAAAAAAAATACTAGTTTAATGTAGAGTAAAACCTTTTCAAACCCGAAGTAGAAAATAATAAAATATGAACTAAATATGTAAAGCTGTAAAAAATATGGACAAATAGAATAGAATAAATAAAAAATAAATGGAACAAATTAAATTTAATAAACTTTTTTTTAGATGTGATTGCTGTAGATTATTAGGCTGCAGTTGCTTTAAAGTGTTAGTTCATGAAATATTATCAATTAATCAAATCGTTCAAAACTACATTATTGTTATTCCTTTTTGAAACAGTTATTTTAAATCTAAGAGCTTTTATTTTCATTCAACTACAGCTTTGTTACTTTGAAAAGTTCATAAATTGATAATAAACGAATCGATAAGAAACTGTTTAGTCTAAATTTTCTGAAAAGGCTTAATGGCTTTATATGATGATCTGATTTAATTTAAGACACTGCACTGTAACATGGACGTGTATAGCAGTGGAGACAATAGTTCAAGTTTTGTTCATTGCCAACTCCTACTCTGATCAGCAGTTTATGGACCTTATAAATATTTTGAAATGTAAAAAAGAAAACAGGCCATTTATAATATAACATTTTTAAAAAGTACTTTCATTTATTTTTACAATAGATTCTGACTTTCGTGCAGCACTGATTCTGCTGCCTCACATCTTTAAAGAGAAGGCTGAGAGCTTAATCACATTGGGAGAGGTATGGAACTATTTGTTAAACTCTCACTTTGTAATAATCTGATACTGGTATGGTTATGAAGTTGTGACAGATGTTGCAGTTGTTTTACTAATAGATGTTTAACATTTTGTTTTCTTCACACAGTGTGATGCTGATGATCCATACCCAACCATACAGTTGGTAGAAACTGACTGGAAAATGGCTTTCTCCAAGAGGGTTCAAGTCGTTGTCAAAGCAGATGGTGTAGAGGTGTGCAGGGGAATAGGAGTTGAAGAAGGGATACTTGCAGCCTTCAGTGCATACTATGTTTTCAACTTGGCTTATCCACCCTACATGAAGAATACACTGACCTTCCTGCAGCATGCCATAGCAAAGATTACTGAGGTGGGTGCCAAACCCCTTCCAATAACTGTTACCAGAGTACTTAATATCCTGTGCTAAAAATGCCACAACCATATCGATGCACAAGGTGTAGAAGAAAAACCTTCACCTTAAAGAAACTAGTTCAACATGTTGGTCTGGTTCACAACCATGAACCCAATTTTAGCATCACCTGTGGACTGAATAACTGCAAGTCATCTTTTACAATATATGAGTCTTTCCGGCGTCATGTCTATCGAAAGCATAGGAAGCTTGTTCTACCTCCTGATGATATGGATGCTACTGAAAACATGGACAATGACGATGATTTTGAAAACATGGACTGTCACAATAATCTGGAGAATACTGATGAGCTACAGCCTAGGGCAGACGAAATGTATCCACCTAGTAGGAATGAGCTTTTGACAAATTTTAAAGAAAATCTCTTCAGTTTTATTCTTAAATGTAGAGAAAAAAATCACATTCCACAAACTGTCCAGCAGGAAATAGTGAATGACATAAATTTTTTATTTTGTTATTTTAAAGAGAATTACGACCTTTTTATTACTTACCATCTTCAAAAAAATGGGTTCAACATTTTAGAATGTCCTGAAATAAGAGAAATGGTAGAGTCAAGAGATTTCTTTGAAGAAGCTTCCAAAATCGTTAGCTCTCCACACATGCTGAAAGAACACTGTAAATCTAAACTAAGACTGGTTGAACCGTTACATCAAATTTTGAGGTCATTAAGTGGACACAAAATAGGCTCATATTCATATGTACCCATCGCTGACGTTTTAAGTAACTATTGCTCCCATGAGGACATATTTGATAAAATTCAGACAAACAACTATCTAGACAGTGATCCAGATTATTTAAGTGACTACACAGATGGTACTTGTTTCAAGGAACATCCCTTCTTTAAAGTTAATCCACATGCCTTACGTCTTCATTTTTATGAAGATGAATTTGAGGTCGTCAACCCTCTAGGTGCAAAAAAAACCAAGCACAAGCTTTGCGCTTTTTATTATACGGTAGGCAACCTTAAACATCGCTCAAAACTAAAGCACATTCATTTGGCTTTATTGGTACGACAAACGTTTGTAAAAAGCTGTGGTTTAGCCACAATTTTAAAACCGATGTTAGATGATCTTAAAAAACTTGAAAGTGAAGGGTTTGTGGTAACAGTAGGTGGGATTGAGCAGACTATTCACGCTGCACTAGCAACATTTTCAGCAGACAATCTTTCAGCACATATGCTGGCTGGTTTTACGATGTCGTTTAACTCTGCTAGAGTTTGTCGCTATTGCATGGCAACCCATACAGAAATAAAAGAGAAGTTCAGAGAGAGTGATTTTGTTTTAAGAACCCCAGAGGTACATCAGTACCATCTAACGTGCATTGAAAACCCTGAGGATCGAAGAATGTATGGTGTAAACTATCCTTCACCATTTAATGACCTGAACTATTTTGATGTGACACAAGCATTTCCGCCAGATATAATGCATGACTTATTAGAGGGAG
>JAUCMT010000652.1:0-11403 GCA_032357475.1 Enteromius thamalakanensis
GACCCAAAACGGCAGAAAAATGCTACAATGTATCATTTGTTGCCCTTGGTTCGGACCAAATGAACCGAACCACAGATGTGAAAGCACCCTTAGGCGTGGACTTTAGATTGGTGGGTTTAGGAATCAGGGGGTGGAGACAGTAGGTGGGAGGAGTTGGATCTGGATCCAACCATGCCCCCTGGATCTTGTGCGAGGACCATCTCCCATACTTCGCATTTACTGCGTTTTGCTCTTTTGGAACGCTGCTAATGGAATTTTAATATTGAATTTTAATATTGTACTGTATTTGAGCATTTAATATATGTGGAAGACCTTAATCAAGGTGTTACTGTGATAATAAAAATAGTAATATTTAGGCTATATCATGAATGAAATCCTAGCAGGCTAGGACCCCTGACCGGTGTCCAAATTAATTCTCGGGAAGTGTGTGAAGTGGGCTATTTCATTCAAGTTTTTTACCAATGTAGGCTAGTTCTTAAATGTACAATTTGTTCAATCCTAATGTGGTTATTGTTATTTTGTACTTTACAACAGTCTTGCATTTCTATTAATAAAAATGATCTATTTTTAAGTAAAATCTTTAAACTCTCATATTTTCCTGTTCTCCAGTGCATTTATTTATTTATTTTGTATTATAGTATTGTGTTAATTTAGTGATCAGGTAGGCTATTTTATAGAATAGGACATGGAGACTGCAGTCATGTGATGTTTTGTGATCGTTCACCAAGTGATGGCGCCACAGCGTTTCAAATGTGGCACAAGCGGTTGGTTTGGGATGCCAGAAACAAATCATATATGAAATATTCAACAAAAGAGAGGAATAGCTCAGACATTGTTTGAAAGGTTTTATTTCTTTTTCATTGATGAAACATTACAACTACTAAAAAGAAAACAAACATTTGTTTTCATTTTACAAAAAAATCAGGTAGCCCTTTAAAATCTAAAAAAAAGGACAGACAGTCCTACCAAGACAATCCATATTCAGCAAGTCTGAATGTTCAGTCTAAAGCCTTTAACATCACTAGCACAGGACATATTCCACAAGAACATGACATCTGCTACATTGTCTAGTCCTCAGTCCACAACCATAGCACAACACTGTGTGGCATGCAAATGTATGAGCCCCTCTCTGTTGTTTTATAACACTAGCCTGACTTTTTCTTCATCACTTACATTTAAACTACATGCTAAGCTTATTTTGCACTAACATTATACAAAAAGACAAATGCTCAAGTACTGTTACAAAGATCTGCTTGTACTCACTCATGTAGGTACATCAGTGCAATTTACCCCTGAATGATTTTGGTTTTGCCAATTAAAGCATGCAGCTCCATTAAACAGAAAACTAATAATTTATGATTTAAAAAGAAGGATGACCCAAGTTGCTAACTTATTTATTTTTCCATCTGCTGACAGAAGTTATTAGCTTTTTTGAGTCATGTAAGATGTATACAAGTGCATAGATGGCTGTCAGAGTTGCATTTGTGAGGAAGGAGGTTGATTTTTCTACTGTGCACACTCTGAGAATATTATGTCTTATGACTTTTTCTGTCATGGGAAAGCATTCGGGGTGGGTGCGTGGCGTCTAGGACCATCAATTTTCTCCGTGTAACGAATTTCTACCTCTGTGCCAATGTTCCAACATTTATGACCTCAGACCGGAGTAGGTGAGAGAATAGGTGTAGCTGTCCGACAGCTCTAGCTGTGAATCAACACTTCTGCGCTACCAGCCAATCAATCCTGTTTACTATCAGTACATCTACAGGATTAGTTCATTTAAAGCTTGGGCTCTACGCTCTCTACGCTAAAAGAGCAAAAACTGTAGGCCCAGATCAACCCAAACCTCACTGCAGGCACTAACGCATATTAACTTTAATGTATTCTGCATTCAGAAATACTCTAGAGAGGATCTGGAATGCGCTGTCATTCACAACCAGACTGCAGTCCACTGCAGTAAAGGATGTAAGCCTCCTCTGCATCCTGGTTCAGCAGAAATCTAAAGGTTTGGAGAAGCCCCAGTGGAACTGTTGGCTTTATCATCACTTCTCACAGCTTCTAGAGTCCCAGTGATTGTACATGCTTGCTGAAATCTGCACAACACCTCACTATCCTGCCAGAGGAAGACATTATGTTTGTGCCTCATTTCTTCAGTGATCTATATTTAGGAGGTAGGATGTTTGCCATTTTACTTGATTTGGCAGGGCATACGGTGAAAAAATGCAATGCAGTTATATAGAGAGTGCATGCTGGGATATACCTATCTTGGTAAAATTGCTAAGTTTGAAATGATATCAAGTCAGCATGATGTAATGAACAGCTAAGGATCTCCAGGTATCTCTTGGCCTTGTTCATACATCCTCTACTGGACAAAAATGGTGAACTGGAGAGGTGCACTGCATGGAAAGTCATCAGTAACAATTCTGGTGCATATTTTACTGAAAATCTTCTACATTTCTTAAGTCAGTCGCACAGTGGACCAGAAGCGCAATGCCGTGTTGCGTCTAAGACAACTCTTGGGTAAATACTTCTATTTATAACCACCAAATAGGCAAAATATCTCTTCAAGAATGAATAAAGTGGCGTCAGAAAGTTTGGAGTTAGCACTTGAAAAAAACAGAGGAAATGGAAAGAGAAAGGGCAACCTATATCATTATTGTCACAAGCGGCACTGTAGTTGCCCATGGAAGCCTTCAGAGGGCACTCCAGCCCTGACTATGTTCATTGTTGATCATTGTGTTCAGTGTGTCTTTCTGTTCAGTGTTTGTTCAGGACTTGTATTATGAAGTGTCTCCCATTGTTTCCATGCCTACCCTGCAATGTCTCCACTGACTACCGTGTGTGTGTTAAATAAAGAGGTTTGTACTTGGATCCGCATGTCTCAGTCTCCGTCGTTACAATTATAGCTCTCTATATGAAGCATACAGATTTATTAAACTCACAGAAAGACAAATATTTGCTAAAAACGTGCAATAAACAGTCTTCCAGTCGTAGCTGATTGGCGCTGCCAAAAAATAACCATATTATGTTCAAATTTCAAAGACACGGTGCAAAGCCTCTTTTCCAGTGTGCGACCCCCTTTAGTCTTTATGGACGAAACCATTTTGCTATTAATAAAGCCGTTCCAACCACATTGTAGGAATATTATTTTCACTTTTGCAGGGTCTGTGTAAGATGGTCTAATGAATTACTACAAATAAAATTGGACAATGGTGAGGCCACAGCATATGGTTAATAAGGTTTATGAAGTGAAATGTTGCAGCAGGATTTGAATCCTGCAGCTCCTTCAATATTAATGTCCTGAATCAGTTTTGCAAAGTGAAATTGGCCAATGAGTAACAGAGCAGAGATTATTTTAAAGGGTTACCCCACCCCAAAATTCAAATTTATATAAATTTACATTAGAAATAGACGCCAACAGTGCATCTGTGAGTAACGACTAACACAGAAGAGTGAATGCTATGTGCGTCCAGTGACATTACGGTGCCAAATCATTGAATAAACTTATTTTAGCTTTATTTCGATACAAATAAAAATTCCCGTAACTTTATTACATCATGGTTGAATCACTGATGACAGATGGAGTATTCTGACAATGTCTTTCATACTTTTCTAGATCTTAACAGTGCATTTTTACTTGGCAGTCAATGAGTCACAAGCCTCCTGGTTTTCATCCAAAATATCTTAAATTGTGTAAACAGTTTTTACGGGTTTGAAAACGGTGTTTAATTAGTGACAAAATTTCATTTTGTGGTGGATTATCCCTTTAAAGTCAGTCCTTCTGAGTAATGGCAGATAAACTGTGTCTCCATTGTTATTATGTCTTAAATTGATATTATAACACCAGGAAAGAATAGCTCATATTTTAGGTTAAAACTGACAAGTGCTACAGATAATTCCAATGGGTTCACATAAGTTTACTCATAATTATTTCTAATAAGTACATCCTTCATAAAAGCAACAGTTAAAAACTGTCACACTTGTACCCACAGCAACTGAATTTAAATCTGAGCAAGAAGGGGAAACAAATTATACTCTGTTTGAGTCAAATGCAATATCTTACTCCGACCCTGGCAGACTTAGTATTTTCCTTTTTTACATTATACTGGAGAAAAATGAAATCAGTAGTACCTAAGGTAATCCATCAGATGAATGCATCAGTTACAGAGGCCCCTAGGTGGTAATATTCCAGCCATTTTGATTAACAGTTTGTCCTCAAAGCTCCATCCATGTGGCGCAGGAAAAAAAATTGACGTTCAATACTGACTTAGGACCAGTTCAGTTCAGATAATTAAGTCTGACAAAACAAACTGATCCTAAATAAGCCTAAATTCAAAAAAGGCTACATATCTGTCACATGACATTGCAGCGGTTCCTCTGCAATGCCCCTTGGAGACGGATAGAGGTGTGGTTCGGACGCAGTCCCCGTGCCACGGCTATTCCCAGGAGCTCTTTGAAGAGCAGAAGCACATGCCAGTTATACTTAGCAGAGCACTCAACATAGCCGCACTTCCAGGTTTTCTTCACCAGTACAGACACGGCCCTGCGCTGGGTGAACCGATGCCGCTGAAGGTCCCGCTTACTGCCCACCACCAGGATGGGTACCTCACTACTGCTGCCCACTCTTATGGAGAGACACAGAAAGAGACAAGAGAGGGAAGGCAGGTGAGATAGCAGGGGAGAAGAGCAATAAAAAGGAGTTTAAGAGGGAATTAGCAAGTAAAACAAAGCGCCCCCATGAGAATCGATACGTTTCTTATGTGACATTTATGCTGAACATAATATTTGTTCATTTTTCCACGGTAATATCTTTAGCAAACATGCAAGACACGCACACAAACATGAACAGCTCCTTGACACACTCTAAAAAAAGGCTCTGAGCTCATAATGTGTGCAGGAGATTGCGTGATGTGTGTCCTTTAGCAGCGCTTGACTGTGTTTGAAGGTCACACACACACAATGACGAATGAAAGCATTTCATGTTCAGAGGGCTTCAGTGGCAAGTGTGCGTGCATTTTGCTAATCTGTAAAAAGTGCAATAAATATAATTGCCAATTCACTGTTACACAAGTAGCTCAAATTAGAATGCGAGGTTTAATTTATTTGCTTAGAAAATGTCAAGTGTAACATAACCTGGTTGAATATGTAGCTATTCACTAAAGGTCTGGCCGATTATTATAGTATCTTGCAAATTAGCAAGGGCTCTATGCATACACAAATTACATATCATAAATATTTAAAACCTCTCTTTTAACACGTTAAATGTAATTGAGGACCCAAGGGTTTTCCACAGTATTCATTTTAATATTAAAAAGCAAAGTACTGCTATTATTCTGATTCGACTCATTTCAAATCTGTCAGATGTTGTGGATTTATGGTATTATGTATGTGTGCTCAATATACGCATAGAGACAGAGAGAAAGAAAAGAATGTGCAAGTAATTTCAGGTGAATAATCTGTCAAGGAGACCAGTGCCGTTGTGTTTAATAAGCCTACACCAATCCCTCATTCCTGTGTCTGGGTGCTTGTGTCATGTTTAACACTGATTTATCCTCCTTCATGCAGTTTATCTGTCCTCTCTCAGTATGGCTTCGCCTGTCTACCCTTTTCTTAAACCTTTCAAGTCCTTTGTAAAATGTTTTTCTACCACAGCTCCTTTGCATGTGTATGCAGTCTGTATTCAATATTCTACCACATTAAACATCTCCATGCAATCTCAACTGAATACAGTGATCACTCAAATATTATTGTCTAAAAGACTGAGGTGACCTCTAAGCAGTGAAAACGTGAACAGCGTTTGTAAAACAGAATACTGTGGGTAGAGAAAAGGGCTAAAGGTGGAGACTGCAGATCATTTTCTGTCATTCATTCTGTTCACATTAGACTGCTGCATGAAAGACCTGCATATGTAAAAGGATTTTCTATTACATTCTTATTATCTGTAGTAAATGGTGACACTGTCCATGCTCTATAACTGTCACTCATCCATATTCTCAAATGTCACCTCATTATCTCAGCATCAGCCAGGGAAGCAAGGGCCGACTGTTATTAAAAACATCAAAACCAATCAGTAGTTTGTCAGTGCAGCTGATACAGTTACATTAATCGGGGCTGATGTGCCTTGTGAGCTGGGAACCACAGTTGGTCTCATTCTAACAAAAACAGAAAGAATGTAAAACATTTTTTCGGATCTATCATAGCACAACTATCATTCTATACTATTTTGATGTGGGTCATTTCATGTTCTGAATGAGCTCTCTCATACCTGCTCTCCACAATTTGCTGTCGGATCATCTTGACATACTCAAAGCTCTCCACACAGCAGATGTCATAGACCAGAATGTAGGCGTTTGCGCTGCGGACCCCTCTACACCGCGCATCCAGCCACTCCTGATAGAAACAAACAGACACAAACAAAAACACATCAGACGACCACTGACTGATCGCTTGACAAAGCAGGTCATTACTTGTTTATCTGTGATGAGAGGCGGCCAATGTACAATTAATTTATGAAAATAACTTCCCATCAAATACAAAATGATATTGCAATATTTTGGTAGCATTTTGGTTGTAATTAAGCTATGTGGCGGTACGAAAACATTTAAAGGTCAAGAAACCATGACTGTGATTGCAGCCTAGACATAACGTGTACTTGTATTTAAATTATATATATATATATATACAGTATATAGTTTTTTCCTTTCCTTATTTAAAGTATTTCCTTTTTTTGTGATTTTTTAAAAGTGCCCCTATTATGTCATTTTAAGGCTACTAATATTCTCTCCTACAATAGGTTTGCATGCATGGAAGAATAAAAAATTCTCAAACGATTAGTTTGAATAATTTCTAAGATTCAGTCTCTCTAAACCCCTTGTTTTCGTAAGCCTGATTGGTCATACGGCTCAGTCTGTTGTGATTGGTCCACTATCTACAGCAGTCAACAGTAAAATTATGTGTTTGTGGGGTCAAGAATTTACCAGTTTGCTGATTGCTTACACTTAAATACAGGTACATTACACATTGAATGCAGTTTTTATATACAATTACTGATAAATTCTAAATAAATAATAATTCCATAATAATAAAATTACTAATACTGAAGCAAACTGTTGATCATAGGCCAATATAATTGAACATATCTTTTTAATTAAAAAAACACACAAAAGAATAAAGAAAATAGAACAATATTCTGTGTGTGAAATCACACATCTTAGTTACACAATTTTCTTTGCTTCCAATGTCATTTCTCTACTCCATCCAAGGTATTGAGAACATGCACTTGTGTGTGTGCCCGCTGTAATTGGTATGCTAGTTCAATAGACTAGGGGGAGAACATGGAGAAGGTTACAGCCCATGAATAGTAATAATTTACCTACAGTAATTACACAACACCACTGAATGGGTGGACATCTGAAAGAGGCAGCGAACAAATTTCTTCAGCCGTGACACACTGACCTCATCTCCTCTCTCTCTCCCTCCTTCCCCTCCCCTCCGCTTTTCTCAGAAGAGCTCTTATGATATGAACTGAATATCAATTCCAGTGTTTAGTGGAGTGAGTGTAACGGAGGCCAGCAAGAGTGTGCTGTGCAGGTAAACCTCACTGCCCTGACCTCAAAAAGAGAAGCTCTAGCGACTGACGCTAGAGGTCATGGCCTTTAGCCTCCTGGTTAGAGCGCCTGCCTCCCATGCCAGACACCTGGGTTTGAGGCCCGCTCAGAGCGAGGACGAGTCGTGGTGGTAGCGGACCCAGGGGGGTTACACCAGCATTCAGCATGTGGTATATATACTGTACAATATTATTGTTTTATTTGAAAAGTTACATAAGTTACATAAATAATTTCAGCTGACGCATTTGTCTCAGAAAATATTAATTATGTTCCAGAGTAATTCTTTATTCAATATTGTTAATTTTATTTTATTTTATTTTTTTCCAAGAAGATATTTCACTCAGATAATATGAGAAGATGATCGCTTTTTCCATTTCATGTTGAATTTAAATATAACTTTCAATGTCAAATACAAAATTGTAATCTTAACTCTAAAATCTAAAAACACTACTGAAAAGAAAAAAAACAGTTTATAGGTTAACAGTAAGTTGCCGTACTATATAAAGGAAAAAAGTGTAAATCCTCTAACCAGACATTAAATACAATTTTACAGTAGAATGCTGTTAATTGTACAAATAAGTATATATATATATATTTTTTTATATATATATATATTTTTTTTAAATTACAAATCAATGTGTAATTTATAGTCAAAACCTGTAAAATGATATTTCCAGAATTCCAGTATTCCCTGCATGATTATTGTGAAATTATTCGGGCAACCACAGCTGCCAATTTTTTTTTTGGCTTCACATTAACCACATCCCTAATTACTAGACACTACTAAACGAGTTTCAGTGACTGAACCAGATAGAGCTTGCATGTGGTGAAATTCCAGTAGATCTTGTTTAATTGCCGTATTGATTGTGTTCTTCATTTGTGTTGGGGAAAGGAGAAAGATGAGAGTGAGAGTAGCAAGTCAAATTGAAGCCATTCGTCACAAGCTGATCTTGCTTGTAAAGAAAATCGATCTTTTGCAAAGACAGTGGTTGCACATTCATCTTGACAGAGGAATAATTACCTTCATCCTATAGTAATGTTAGAAAAGCAGCCCACTGCTAATCTTTCACACTCAGAGATGACTACTGTGATTCTGCGTGGAGATTCACTCGTGCACGCTTGCACATTATTGTAATAATAATGTAAGCAATCGGGTGTGCAGATAAACTCTCAGACATATTGTAGATTGTTGTAACCGACAAGGGAGGAAGTACATTTAAAGGGATAGTTGCTTCCTGATCTCATGGCATAAACGTACCTGTGTGCACTTTTATGCAAGACACGAAATACGTACCAATAAGTACATATCACTGCAGTTTCAAAAGGAAATGAACACTAGAGGCAGTAAAACCTAGAACTCAGAGATTTGATTAATAAAGCATAATTTTCCACACAATTACTTGAAGGATATCATAATGCTTTTTAACGTTAGCATTGTGCATATCTGTCGCCTCTGGCTTGCTTAGTTGGGGGCACTTATTTTCTAGTGATTATCATCCTTTTGATTACAGAGACCGTCTGCATTTGATAAATAAACCATTTAATCTTGTTGTTATACATCACCATCACTCTGTTCTCATATTTGATACTGTTCAGTGCTTTGCTACAGTCTGTATTGTTAAATATTGCGCTATAGAAATAAAAGTGATTGATTAATATCTAGCTTCATATGGGTTTTCATATTTCCAAAATGGCAGAGCATTAGCATTTAGTGACAGTCCCGAATATGTAATGTAATAAAAACACAGAAATATGAACCTATATATATACTAAACCTATATATACTAAATATTTAATGTGCACTATCTGATAATAATACACTTGTGCAATAATCTTTTACTTACACTAAGTTTTAGTGCAATACCTAATAACTAAATTATATTTTTGAGCTAATTATTATTTTATTTTTATTCTATTTATTACTTATTCTATTCTATTTTATTCTATCTTATTGTTATTTCTTTTTCTGTGCAACTGTGTAACCAAGAGCAATTTCCCTCTGGGAATTTGAATCTTGAATCTTGAATCTTGAATCTTGAATCTTGAATGCCGGACCTGTCTAAAGAAATTATTTAAAGATCCATGTGAACTTAAAACTGTTTGCTTTTGCTAAAACTAATATTAAAGCTAAACAATCCTTTACAATTTTGTAAATTGGAAAGCTTGTTAAAAACAGCTTATCCAATGTTTTTTTGACGAAGAACGGTCCGACGTGACAACAGTCGGCTGAGAATACTTTTCATCTAAATCAAGCTGCTGATGCTTAGATGAGGTGTACGAGAGGAGTTGTTGAAATAAAGCAAGTACATCAAATAAATTGTGTAAATTAGGTCTGAAAACTCATATTAGTTAAAGGCTTATCATATTTTGAGTCCAGAGAAATCGTCTAGCACTACTAGGATTTGTGTATACAAAACTATTTTATATTTTGCGTCTGCAGCTTTTCAAAGTGTGTACATCCGTAAAGTTTACTGTATGTGTAGCTTCTCACTTTGCAGCTAAAAAGCGTGTTTGTTTTGTGCGAACGCTTGGTATTTCTAACTGATTCAATCCTAATGATCTGAGTGATCTGTTTATATTCAGTGGACATATCAGTGTATTTTGGTCCTAGGCCATTGAGTGACCTGATGTCAGTTGCGCCGTGCTTCGATTTTCTGTTTCTAGTCGTGGAGACGTCGTTCTGGACAATCTGTAGCTGTCTAGTGATTTCCCTGCTGCATTAGGTGTCTGTTCAAAAATGAAAGTCAGCCATTACATGTATATTTATGTTCAGCAAAAAGGGGTCTGAAGAAATGTAAAGAATAATCATTGATCAGTTAAACAGGTGAAAGTCTACAACTGGAACAAAACTGGAACACAACTGGAAGACGATAAACAGACCTTTTTCTCAGGAAAAGCAGAGCATAATTTATTAAAAAGGATCACCAGAGCGTACATCAAAGGGGGCAATGAAATCAGCCTTTCCGTAACTCCTGTATTTGCACATCGGAGGGAGAGTGTTGGTGTTTGAAAATATTGTATTGTACCTGGCGAGATCTGAAAAAAAAAAAGTGGGGGTCTTGTGTTATGTTCATGACCGGCTATAAAGATGGGTATCTGTGTTTATGTGTAATAACCAGACACCCCTCGTTCAGCATGACGTAATTCCGTTTTGCTCTAAAACACGCATCATTGCCTGCGTCGAATGGTATCGTTGCATCCAATCTCGCGGGGGCGGAGACTATGAACTGGCAGCACAGACGTATCTAAAAAAGAGGAAGAAGGAGGAGCTTGGACGTATTTCCTAGCCGCTTAACAAACATTTCTTCTGCTACAATGGTAAGTACGAAATATTTGAGCTCTTTCTTACAAGGTTTTAATATAATATTTTGTCTGCTCTGAATGGCTGAAATAGTGCAGGAGGTGTGAGAGAGCTAGTGAGGGATCGCTGGGAGAGAAATGTGGCCTTTGTTTTAACAAGCCTTATTGTGTTTTATAAAGATTAATAATCCAGTTACCATAATACCTGTCATCCGGTAAGAGATAGAGAGATCGTTGAATCAGTTGAATAAAGGACTTTTCAGACCGCCTTGTCGACATTTAAAAAAATAAATAATAGCACATAGCTACAAATGTAGCGACTTCTTGGATAAACCCCGTCGTTTCCAGCTTTCCCTGCTCTCAGTGTACAACTCTCTCTGTGTCTATTCAGTTCCTTTTCAGGAACTTCGAGCTGCGTCGACGAGACGCTATGGGAACGCCCTCAGCGTGACGGCTCTGAACAGTGTGTAGAATCAGCCAATGGGACATTGCGACGTCA
>JAUCMT010000653.1:0-11399 GCA_032357475.1 Enteromius thamalakanensis
TTGCTCTGTTTTTTTTTAATAAATGTTTTTGCATTTATTTAATCGTGTCCTCCATTTCCTGTCACACACACGGACCATCTAATTCGTGACAGAACGAGACCTCCATTGAAGGATGGCGTTCGCTTGCGCACATCCCCAAGGACTCAGCCTCGCTTCGGCGGGAAATGGTTTCACCGCCTTGGTTTGGATTTCCTGGTGGGGCACCCATCTTCCCGATCTCTCTTCCACCGATTCTGTCTCTGGAGGGATCGAGGGCAGTAGTGGAGAGATGTATCCAGGCACTTAAGATAGGATAGGAGGACGATTCTGAGTCTCCCACGCTGCAAAAGCGCCCTCCTGTGCCCACTCCAGTTCCAGAGCCCACTCCAGTTCGTGAAGTTCTTATGCCCGCTCCAGTTCCAGAGCCCGCTCCAGTCCGGGAAGTTCTAATGCCCACTCCAGTTCCAGAGGCCGCTCCAGTCCGGGTAGTTCCAGAGCCTGTTCCAGTGTCAGTGCCTGTTCCGGTCCGGGTAGTTCCAGAGCCTGTTCCAGTTCCAATGTCTGTTCCAGTCCGGGTAGTTCCAGAGCCTGTTCCAGTTCCAATGCCTGTTCCAGTCCGGGCAGTTCCAGAGTCTGTTCCAGTTCCAGTGCCCGTTCCAGTCCGGGCAGTTCCAGAGCCGGTTTCCAGTTCCAGTGCCCGTTCCAGTCTAGGCAGTTCCAGAGCCGGTTCCAGTTTCAAGTGCCCACGGAGGACCTGCTGCTGTGGACTGACCTTTCAGAGACTGCTGGGCACCCAGTGCGGCCCCCTGAGTCTGCCGTGCACCCCGTGCGGCCCCCAGAGTCTGCCGTGCACCCCGTGCGGCCCCCAGAGTCTGCCGTGCACCCCGTGCGGCCCCCAGAGTCTGCCGCGCACCTCGTGCGCCCTCCAGAGACTCTTGCCTCCAGAGTACCCAGCCCCCCCTCCTGAATGATGTTACTTACGGGGCAGGTGCGCCTTTCCGGGAGGGGGGTGTAATGTGGCATTCTGTCCCTGTCTGTCCTGTCTCCCCCGTGTCTTTGTATTTTTTGGTTTAGTCCTGTCTGTTTAGTTTTGCCCTCATTAATTTAATCGTGTAACCTGTGTTTAACACCTGCCCTCACTTTAGTCTTTGATTTGTTCGTCCTTAAATACCTCTGTCTTTCTGTTTATAATCATTCATTTAATCATGAGATATTTAAATGTTATTTGTTTTCTGTCAGTTTAAATTCTGTTTTTGTTTTATTATGCAGTTTTAAATTAAATTTGAATTAAAACATGCAAAGACAACTGTACCTAGTACCCAATAATGCAGACAGTTTGTATATTGTGTGATTCCTTTAGAGGAATTTATTGTTATACATAACTAGTAGTGCTAGTATTGTGCAAATCGTGATATAGTCACGAAATTTAATCTATTAATTATTATTTCCCGGACACAAATTTTCCTCTTTTTTCGTGTCACTAAGCACGAATTTCTAGCTGATACATTTCAATAGGATTTTTTTTTTTCGCGTCACGGAGCACGAATTTATAAATACTGTATTACAATAGGATTGTTTTTCGTGTCACTCAGCACGAATTTCCATCTAATGTATTTCAATAGGAAATTTCTTTCGTCCTCCACCTTTTGCCACAAACGGCTGTATTTTTTATTCTCATTTGTTATTTATTTTTTATAGCTTATATATATTGAAGCACTGTAGTCAACATGTAATCAGGAGATTTTATCCTTGCAGTCACATGTCACAATTATAAAAAAATATAGAGACTGTGTTAATTAGACATTTACTACAGTATAGAAATTCTAAAAATATACTTTCTGCCATATTCTCTGATAAAAGTGAGGGAAAATATTATATTTATAATTTCTGTCAGCATCTCCCATGATCCTCCTCCTCCGGAGTCAGGCCGCGATCGCGGGTAAATTCTCCTCATTGCGCTCAGAGCACCGTTCAGGTAAGATGCCCGATAATTACTTTCATCACGTTTTGTTGAAATGTTGAATGGGTGGCTTTCTTTGGCAATAACTCACATGATTCAAATGTTAGAGCAAAATTAAAACCAGAGCAATGGTTTGATGTTACCTGCACATTGTTACTCCATCACAACGCAAAAATATTGTTCACTTAACAACGTTTAGCGAGGAAGGTTAACTAACAATAGATTATCGACTCCAGAAGCAATACTGCACAACATGAAAATTACTTATACATTTAAATTGAAACTCTTACCTCAAGAAGAATGATTCTCACCGTTGTCTCTATGAGAGCGGCCATCTTGCCGACAACATCTCGTTTTGACATCTCGCGTGGTTCTGTGTGTTTTGGACAACTTAAAGTTACGCCCCTTGCTACAAGTAACACCCTTCTTGTTATGCCAATGTCTTGCAGTCCGCAGACAGACCCTTCTCGAGTCTAAGGTTCGAGTGCCAAATGCAGTCTCACTGGCAACTCCAGCTGGGCGTAACACAAACAGTGTTGCCTCTTTTCTTTTTCATATAAAATATTAATAACCAATCAAATGTGGTTCATGCAACCCATACACACATTTCAATAAAATTATATTATATCAAACACCAGTGCCTTTTGGTTTTCTTCAAAATATAAAGCACAACCCCCATTTTAAAAATACAAATCATTATTATGTGGTTTAGGTAGTATGTGTACTACTAATTATCTTCACTGTAATAAAATAATTATGACAAGCAAAACTTCCTTGTTTGTCTGTTTTAATGAACAATAATATACATTACAAAGGCATAAGTGTAATGAATAAGAGACTTATGTTTTAGGAAATAAAGACAAAAGCAAACAATTGAGTCAAATGTATGTAACTAAGTAATGTGCTTACAAATAAACAAATAATTTACAAAACATAACTCTGATCAACCAAAATGATATGAGCTTTTAAGAAATAATAGATTCATTAAACCAAATTTAGCCTTTATATACCCAAAACATAATTTACCCTATGATTTTACCCCGTATTTAACCATTACAGAGATATCAGAGCCAGGGGTAACTGTCAGAAGAACTAGCTAGTGAGGCTACTCTCGGCGGACACATGGGCACTGAGTGCTATCTTTCAATAAACCACCAAATTGAGTTTTAAAGAACTATATTCTCACCCTAAATACCCTTAGAATTGCATTTCATGGCACAATAACAGTAATATTTTGAAAATTAAGCTGTTTTCTCCTCCGCCACTAACGCTCGCTGATTGGTACAAAATGCATTCTGTGATACCTGAATATCTATAAGTCTTCTCTTGATGCATCCTTGATAAAAGTGGCGGTGTATTGAAAAGTACTTGACTACTGAAGACTTTCCACAGTCCGCAAGTACAGACAAGAACACCTATTAATAAACAATAGGTGTATCAGGGACAGATGAGGGCAAGGAAAGCATAACACAAACAAGCACTGTGATAAACTTCAAAATAAAAGACATGAACAAGTACGCCCAAACAAAACCCAAACATTGTGTTACATTTCCCCCACTTTTTCTATTTCTTTATAACCTATGTATATGGTAAGTGGGTTACAACGTTCATCAAAGACATACAAGAGTTGGGCATCAATAGCTTCACTGTATAGCATAGATCAAGTTGTTCCTTTGCTTGAACAATACACAATTCTTTGTTACATGTCACACCATATCATGTTAATAATTATTATATTTGTTATATTGACAGATGATATATGCATCAATATGTGCATCGATATATACATATATATGCATTTCACCTTACATTGTATTCAGATTGTCACTAGATCTATTATTTTTTTTATTTATAATGCAATTAAATAATTATTTTGTTATGTTCATTGTTGTTATTTTTATTATATTGTTTTGATATAAAATAAAAGCAGGAATGAAAATAAACTTATGATATTATGGGTAAATTAAAATTATTATCTTAATCTAGAGATCAACTAAAATTTATTTCTCATTGTAAACAGGTTTAATCATTGTCATTGATGGATCTGTCTGCATTCGGTAATTGTTTTGCCAGACCTGCCTGAAGATAACTCAGAGTGTCTTTATTGGCTTCTTCAGTTTCAGCATTTCTCCTCATTTCCTCCAGCTCTTGGGCCCAGTTTTCTTTTCCAGCCTCTCTCACTCTGGGAATAAAGAAGTTGAGATGCTGAAGAGTAAAGGCAGAGTCTGGTTTTAATGCGATCTGAGAGAGATCCTTGATGGCCCGGTAAGCATTGAACAGAATAACGGACTTTTGGTCCTTGACCTCCTGCTGATCTTTGTCAAGCCTGTCCTTTATAACTGAAAACTTTGTGGACTGTTCTTCAGCTTTTTCATATTCTTTTAGCAAGTTGTCAAATTCTATCTTTATGGTGGAGTTTTTGATTATGTATTTCTTATTTTCTTTGACATGTTTGCTGTGATGACACTTTCCTGTGCACACAATGCAGAAGCCGTCTTTCATGACTTCACATTTGCTGGGATCAGAAGCCCACCAGCAGCCGAACTCATGACAGTTTTCTTCACAGACAGTGCAGGTCGTTGCCTTACTGTACTTCCACGATTCGCTCTTAATGTCCACTTTCATTTTAACAGTCTTTTTAAAGTGAATGGTAAAGTTTTTACATTCATCAATCTTTTCCTTGTTTTGCATGATCACCTCTTGAATCTGCAGTTTTTCGGCCATTTTCTGCTCCATCTCTTCAAGACGTAGCTGTAAGTTCCCCATAGATGCTTCTAATTGAATGCGCTTGATCAGGACACCAGAAGTCAACTCTAAACTTCTACTGTTTACTTCATTCAGAGACTGAAGGAATTTCTGCATCTCTTCCACACTGTCTTCCCAGGCATCTCTTTGAGCGCGAATAAAACGCCGCTCACTGTGACGGGCGTCAGCCTGTCGGTTGTTGAATAAGAAATAAACAGGTTGTCCGCTTTTGTCTTGCCTGCAGGGGATTTTAGCTTTATTAATGGCACCAAGAACGTTTTTGGGTGGCAAACCATCAGAGTGTGTGACTAAAAACACAATGTTGTTCACAATGTCTTTTCCAAACAAAGACAGAATTGAACTGATAATGTAATGTTGTCGGTCTGAGAGACGATTCTTAGATGCTTGAATCACAAAACAAACCGCATCTACTTCACAAACCCCATCATTGCTCTGAAACAGAGTGACTAAATTCTCAGCAACTTCCAGATCCTTGTCCAATCCTCTAGTGTCTCCATATCCTGGAGTATCAATGATGGTGAAAGACATGGGGCTCTTTGAAGAAAACACCTCATACATCGTGATTTCAGAGGTTTGTGATTCTGATTGATCTCTAGCTGCTTCTTCTGTGATTTCATACCATATTTCATCTTCAAACCTCACATCCAGTAAATAGTTGATAATGGTGTTGATGAAAGTCGTCTTACCGGCACCAGTCTCTCCCACCAGCAAAACAGTTTTGCTTGGTTTACTAGTGTCTTTTATTCCATTCGTCCATTTTCTTACTTTCCCATTATCATCAATCACTTTTCTTACTGTGTGTAGACGATATCGTTTTGGAGGACCTTCATGAATTAGAGTTGGTTTGTTTGGTGGAAGACTTGGCTTTCTGTAAAAATGAAGATAGAGGCAGTTCATCCTGTGAGAAGATTTGTGTAAAATTTATTCAAACAGCACACATTTTTTGTTATATGCCTTTTTAACATGACTAATCATTGAAGAAAATACATAATAAAATATCTGTGGATAGAAAAGAATTTAAAAGCCGCAGAATGGAATGCAAAAAAAAACCCTTGCCATTCACATTTCACCTTTTTTTTTCTTAGATGAAACCATGAGATTTTAACTGGACTGAAAACTCCAAGACATGTTCTTACTTGAACTTGACTGCCAGTTTTGTTTGTGTTTGTGTTTTTAAATGCACCCACATGCATAAGAAAATATGCGAACGCATCAGTCATGTCAATTTAGCACATTATTATTTATTTTACAAAGAAAATGATGGAAAAGCAAAAACATGTTCTGTGTGATTGTCCACTGCATAAATCTAGCTCTCCAAGCTTATCTTCATGATATGGGCTGGTACTAGGAGATAAAAATGTAAAGGTCATAAAACTTATATTATTAACCTATATTATTATTAATTTAAATATTAAAACAAATGGGGGTAAAGCGGTCAGTTGCCATGCAGCTGTGTACTAATACCGATGATGCTTATGTGGCAGTGGAGAAGCTACCTCCACCTTACATGTTATGGCGTTATTGCAGGTTCTTTACACTGTAAAAAATTTTAAGCCAGTTCAACAAAAAGAAACTTAATACTAATTCCCTTTTGTTTTTTCTTCTTTACTCAACTTTTGAAAACATTAGCTACACTGACTGAAAATAATGTGTCAGTAAAACAAAAAATGTCTAGTTGAATCAACTTAACATTAATAGTTTTCTGGAGATCTGCACCCGCACAACAACACATTTTTAAGTTGAGTGAGCAAAAAAAAACTAGGAAACTAGGAAACTAGTACTAAGAAATAATATGTTATCAGAGCAAACACACGTCTCAATTTTTTAAAAGTTGTGCTAACTGAATATTTCTGAAACAACAGAAGTCGAGTGAACAAAAAAAATACTATTGGAAATGAGTACTAAGAAATTAAATGTTATCAGAGCAAACATGCATGGCAAAAACAAAACAGACACAAATTTTAGCAAAACATTTATTACAAAAAAATTTTTAAGACAATTCTAGATACAATTCAGCCTACTAGTTTCAATTAACCATCCCATAACTATTAGTAAATCACAACTATTATAATTTTTTGTGGACCCTAAATAGATGACTTTTTAGCCCACCTGGTTTTTTGAAAGTGCAGACACACTCAGGGAACAGAAACAACAATTATACACATCGGCTTGGGTACCAGTGCTTGAGCCTGTAGTGTTTCAGCAGCAAGTTTTGACTGGCACACACATATTTACAATATCTGCACTGCATCAATGTAGATGATGCTGTAAAAAAATAAAATAAAATACAGAAATCACGATTACTTAAAACAATTATAAGTGGGCCATATGTCCAAAACGTTTTGGATTTACTTATTTAAATAAATCAAATATTTTTTTTCTGAAACAAAGATTGCTAATAGAGATTACAAAAATTCTTAATAACATAAAATAATGGGTTACTAACAACAAACTAAGTAAAACCATTAAAATAAAAATGACTGAAAATAGCATACAACTTAAATAAACGGTGCTTTAATCTTAGTCTTCACTATACGAATTAAACTTTAGTTTCTTATTAAGGCTATAATGATAAGTAGTAGGAATAAACGCACTGTCACTTTAAGAGCCACACGGATATGATTTAACGCAAATTTGTTCTCAACACTTTACGTTCTTGTCACAAAACAGAAGAGAGATTATTGAATAATCACTAAGCGCCACATCTGCACACATTTTTGCACGTATTTGAGTATTTATGTGCACTGTAAGCTAAAACATGTCTTTACAAGTCTGTGTTCGTTTCCGTCACCCTTTTAAAAACATGAATGAATCTAAGCTACAAAAGTCATGTTAGGCCTAATGTTACATTGTTTTATGAATAAAGAACAACAATCTTTGCACACTTACCATTAAGATTTCTCGATGTTAGGTTGATCTTCCATGTTGTGTCAGTCTTCCCCCACCGAAGTTTAAACGCTTCTCCGGAATCCCGCGATTTTCCCGCATCGAGACGTTGACGCAACGTAAGCGCAACCATAGCGTTACAAGGGCGTGGCCATTGGAAAATACATTTTTGAGTGCGTAGTTTATTTATAAACATTGAAAAATCTAAGTATGCTCCATATCTTTTGTACGCAGTACAGACTAAATGCAAGATGAAAATGTCCATAACATTTCTGCAGATGTGCACCAAATTAAGTTAAATGACAAATTAAAGTCTCAAATGAAGTTACTATAAATATTGCAGTGTTGTTGTTTTTTTATAACAATGTGAAGAATAACATCATCATTATTATTATTAATATTTTAAATAATAGCTTTTTCACTCAGTATTAACTTTTTAATACAATGTATGAAAGGTTCTATTCTGCCATTGATTGGATTTATTTAGAACATTTAACATGTTTGAAACTTTTTTCAATCTAGAAAAGGTTCTGTTACTTGTATGTTCATTGCATTTTAAAAAAGTCAGAGATTGACTTAACACAATAAAACAAGTTAGCAGAAGCTGTTTTGGATAAACTAGCAAAGTGTTGCTCACGAAAATCTTTTTAACTTAATGAAGACAATTTTTGTTTAAGTTGAGTGAATGTGTTAAATGTAGTTTTACATAATTTTTTACAGATTTTTGCTAAACCAACAGAAAAAAACAAGCAATTTCAACATTTGTCAAGTTGGATTTTTTACAGTGCGGTCTTCAGTAACAAGGATATTGAAGTGCAGATGGGGGTAAAAATTTAAAACGAGACACTGGAAAGCCAACAGGAGAAAAAAGACTAAATAAAGGTGCTCAGTGAACAGGCAACCTTCAGTACAGAGGAAGTAAAAACTCTTATGAAGTGCACCTACTTCTCTCAGCGTAAAGCATTAAACAGCCTGGCCCCGGCCATACTTCTTTTGACGCTACATTCTTTTCGCGAGCAAGGTTAGTCTGGCCAAGCTGCCGTTTTAGGGAATTTCAGTTCCCAAAAAATGGAAACCAATGAGAAATGAAACTAGCTTTTTTTGTTTAAGGTGATTGGCATGGCAGTTCACTTTCATGAGCTTACTTGTGTATCACCAAAAGAGACTTTCCTCAGTAATGTTGAAAAAAAAGAAAAGAAAAGGAAAATGTGTTTTGCATTTGTGCAGAAAAGAGCAAACTAGTTTTGCAAGCTGTAACAGCTGAAAATTCTGAGAGGACAGTTGGAGGCCTGCTCAGAAGATGTAAAGGATTTGGTGCTCCTCAACCTTGCCTATTTTAATGAAAAAGAGGAGAAATTGTTCTATTATGTTGAAGAAACTTGTAAGGGAAAAGTACAAGTGGAAAACTTGCCTGTGACACCATGCATCATTGTATGTGGTAAGGTGATCTTTTTTGCTGAAGGAACCTGCACTTATGTAAGGAAATAATTCATGTGTATGTATTGGCTGTTGTGCAGTTATTTTCTAACTGTGTCTTTTTGCAGGAACATTATGTTATGCGGCAAAGCAATTCATGTTGATTGTCGACCAAAAAACTGTGAATGACCAAATCCCCACCTTCTTCTGTGCTGTCTGCATGCTGTTTGCAAGCTACTGCTGCTTCAATATCCACTATCCTGTGGATCTGGGCTCCACACTTGAGTTTATTCAGAGCTAAAGATTTTCTTTCTTCTTTCTTTTAGAACAAATTTTTTTGAATTGAAGTTATTTTGAATTCTTGTGTTTAAAAACATAAATGTGTTTGGTTAACATAAATCCAGAGAAGGGCACAAAAGTGGAGATAAAGAAAAACAAGAAATAGCTACCAGTGAATCCAAGAGTCCTTACACTCATTGCAAATCTCTCAGATCATGAGTGACGAGAGACACTCTCCCTTTAGTCACATTCATTTGAAGTGTTAAGACAAAACACTTAAACAGCGCTACCTGTATGGAACTGTTAGGAAGCAGAATAACAGTAAAATAACAGTGTGTATTAACAGGATGAGTTTTCAATATAACTGAACGATGGTAAGTCAAACAGAAGAATAATTCAAACAAAGGAATCTTCAGAATCAAAACTTAGAGTCTCTTTTCTCTCTTTGTATACAACGAGCTTGGGGATGACAGACAGACGACCACAAGCACACCAGTTTCCAGACAGAGACGAGGAGAGGAACAACTGGACCAGGAGGAGACACAGAGGATCACAGAGCACACTGGAGAGGAACAGGTAAGAGCAAAGGTAAAAAGATAACATAAGGGGGAGAGGTATGTAATATTTGTGTATTATTATTTTTTTTTGCAGAGTTCCTTTTAGAGACCTTTGTTTTAAGAGGGGAGGTGTTCGGCCAGAATGTTTTGTTGTATTTGTCCTCCAGCACATTTTTATATATTTGCACACTAAAGCGCTGTCAGATGCGGCGTCATTGACGTATTATCATGCATTTTTAACAGCGTTTGTAATCACAACAGCGTATTTGCAGTGCCAATACTGCGTAAAACATCATATTTAACAGCGTTTTGTATGTAAACTCTCTATAGCGTAATTTCGACCCTTATGGCTTGCCATAGAAAGCACCATCAACGCGCACTGCTCCTACTCTGCATACGCACCGCTTACGCCCTGCTGATGCATGCAGTGAAAAGGAAAGTTCAGCGTCGGCCACTTGTAGTGAACCGACATTGGGCCAATATTGGCCGAACGTATGTGTGCTGTTAGGGTACTATTGCAGACTTTAACAAAATAAAAATTTATATTTTGAAACAAACGAATAAGACCATTCTCCTAACACCAAAGAGTATTGCTAATGCTGCATTCAAGGCAGATTTCTGATCCTGTAAGTCACAACTTTAAACCACGACTTTGTAGCGTTCCAGGCAAATTACGCAAAAAGGCCTAAACGCAAGAAATTGTGGTACTGTCACATATGGGCCGGTGAGAGATCAGCATTGCCCAGGGAAACAACGAGGCGACACCGCCAGCGCTCATGAGTGCCTCATTAGTCCCAGTTGTAAACCCTTAAGAGGCAGCCTAATAAAAAATGAGTGGCGTTCTCAGAGAAAGAGAGGAGGACGGAAGGAAAGACGTAAGACACGGGGAGCCGCCGCCAAGCCCTACACACCACATCTCACCGAGACGGTATTGAGGCCTTAGCCGCTTCTGAAAAGGAAGAGAGAATCCACACCCAAGACTGGCTTTAACCCGAAACCCCCCTGGGAAAAAGTGTTGGTAACGAGTACCGGGCACGCAACACTTGGGAAAGCGCAGATTCAAGGGGGCATTCGGCGCCCCCGCCCGTGTCTGTATCGATTGACTCCCCCACGCAACCACTGGGAAGCTCCCTGCACCAAACGCAAGAGTCAAGCGGAGCCACGGGCATGAGCTCCGACACTGACGTCTCGCACTAAGCTTAGACGCGCCTAATTTAATTGTTCAGGGACAGACGCATCCCGCTCCACAGATTCGGGGATATTTTTTTTGTCACTTTGAACAGTACCTAGATGTCAACAAACCAACGTAGCAGACCGTATGGGGCTTATGTTCATTTACAATTGCCAAATGTGCTTTCCTTGCTTATATAGAGGAGGAAAAACAGTACACGAGGCAAGAGAAGCTGTTTTTTAACCTTTTATTTTAGTTTACTGCTTGCATAAATACTGCATTCGTAGGGGCTGGCATTGTTTTTTTGCGGGCTATGTGACGTCAAAACTCTTAACTGGGATTACATCAAACTAGTATGAGTTCACGGATGGGAAGTCATGAGTTT
>JAUCMT010000654.1:0-11397 GCA_032357475.1 Enteromius thamalakanensis
CTTACAGAGTTTAGCTCCAACCCTAATCAAACACACCTGAAGCAGCTAATCAAGCTCTTACTAGATATACTTGAAGCCTCCAGCCAGCTGTGTTAAGGCAGGTTGGAGCTAAACTCTGCAGGACACTGGCCCTCCAGGACCGAACTTGGTGACCCCTGCTATAGGCTATAGGCAGTCACAAAACAAATTCCTAAGTAATTCAGGAACTTCTTTGGCTCAAAGTGCTAATATTATGGGAAAGGTTATTTTTTGGTTTTGGGAGTCCTCAACAACAGGTTGACATGTATGCAAGGTCGAAAAACACTTACATCGCCTTATAATATGCATTTATTTTTTTTCCTTACTTGCTCAACAACTGCCAAACAATTCACTCAACTCAGTTTTTAAGGGGTGCTTCGTGTACAGTTACCAGGGAATTTTTACCCCTCCAAAGCGTCACCTAGTGGCAAAGAATGAATTTAAATTTCTTTCAGATTAACGTGAAAACACCAACAAGTGGGCGGGCAATATGCTAATATTTCATGTTGACCTCAACATGAAACAGCTCGGGATCAGTGATAGATCAGTGCTTAGGATTCGTTTTGAATGATTCAGAGTCCCACTTTTTTGAGAGACAATAACTTTATACACAGTGCACTTCCAGATTAAAATCGTGCATGTTTTGTTTTTCCTTTTACTTAGAGCTGTGTAAAAATCCATAATAGGGAATTTTAAATAAATCAAATATTTTCTATGTAAATCAAAATTATCAAGTAGCCAAGAAAACTTCTTGCAGTTTCATTTTAGATTAATTGATGTGAACTTGGCGCATCTTTTAAAAGACATTTCTGAAATAATTATTTTTACCTTTTATAGGAAACACACAGAGGGAGGAATAATATGTAAGATGTGACTAATTCTTGGAATATTTTTTTTATTTCATATTTTCATCTGTGCGTCATCTTTATGGGGGACACTGTGCATCTGTTGGTCAATATCATTAACTGCACTTGGGGATATTGTCCAGAGTCCAGACTAAATTATGTGTCTAATAATAATGTTGTATATACAGAGAGCTGAGGAAGAGAATATTTACTGGGTCTGCCAAATTTCCACTTTACAATTTGCAGTGAGCCCTGAATGTACAAGGACAAAATATATTTACTAAACAGAAAAAGACACTGCTGTAAAGATGCTTAGTAAGACTTCAGAATGCTTTAACACAGTCAATCATGTTGACCCTGCTGAACACAAACGATGATATTTTGAAGAATGTCAGTTTGTTTATGCTATTCATGTTTTTTATGTTCAATAGAAGATCGAAACATAAACAGCTATGTAACTTGGAAGGGGGATGACAGAATAGTCATTTTTGTGAACTGTCTCTTTAAATAAACAAAATGACAAAAGTGCAAAATCAAAAGCTCGAGCACTGACAAGAAAATATATTTTTTATGTCAAACCATAAGCACACGGTATTGAAATCGACATTCAAGGTTTGTTTAAACCCTCTGGCAGTACAAATGTATCTTACAGTAGGCTACAATCTGAGTTTGGAGGAGATGAGTAAGCTACTCTGCTCTCTAGTGGACATATAATGCCATTACACAGTGCTTTAGTGCCAAATTCGACGGCATGCCCTCAGCTGACTGTATTTATACCCTTTAGCTGCTTATTGGCACTTACTTGTTTGCACTTACGGATTACTGTAAGCTTTTGACTCTTCAAGAGCACCAATCAAATGCTTTCTCAAATCTGATTATATCCACACAGCCCAACGCTATTAGCTGGTTCATTTTCTGGAAGGTCATTATTATTATCTTTAAGAATTGAAAGCACCTGTTGTTGTGGTCTCTCACGCTGCTTTTATTCTTTCATAAGCATCGCAGATAAAAGTCTATTACCTTAATCTTAATAATGTACAAGGTTTTGAATTGTATGCTTTATTCCACATTTGTGGTGAAATAATCTTGCTAATAAGGTCAGTCATTTTGGTTACACTTTATTTTGAAGTGTCCCTGTTACAGTATGATTATACTGAGCTTATGTTTAAGTATGTTTAGGGTTTTGGCTTATATTGTTACTGGAATATAATTATGCATCATTTATTGTTATTATTATTAGTTCATGTAACGTGTAACGTTAGACACTTTACCTAACCTTTATTTTCTATGTATGTATTTTCTAAAATATTTCTATTTTCTGTGTAACAACTACAAAACAACAGTTTGTAGTGTGTGTGTGTGTGTGTGTGTGTGTGTGTGTGTTTAACAAAAAAAATACAGTTAAAGTTGATGTAAATTTGTTTTTTTTTTATTAAAGAAAAATCTAATTAATATTTATTTTATTTTATTTTAGCTTTATGTAAATTGCAGAAAACAAATACAATAAATAAATAATAGTTTTATTTTTAATTTGCAATAAATAACACAATGTTTGCTTCATTTCAATGTTTTTCCTTTCTCTTCAACATTTTCTTTTCCCCATTTTTGTCCCAATTAAGGGCTGATTTTCAGTAAAGTCACTTTAAAGCTCTATGTATTGTGAAAAGCAGTGTACAGACATGCAAACATGACCTGAACTGACTTATTGGATTTGTTACATAATATTATGCTTTATTCACAGAATTGTGCAACTTATATTAACAATAACATGTATCATTAAAAATGTGTGTATGTATATATAAGTTGCACAATGATGCATGATATATATCATAATTTTAAGAATGCTTCAGTGTGAACAACGACATTAATATCTTGTTCTGGTAAAATATGCTACTGGGTGTATGATGGGAACTCCTGTGGATAGAATATTTTATGAAGTACTCCAAATTCTTGTTGACACATCACAACATGTCAAAATGAACTGCTGAACTAATGAGTTGATGTTCAGAGTGAGTACCATGAGTTGTTTCCAGTTTATTTTGATCTTTATGAAAGTGAACAGGCAGGGTTTCGAAAGCAGGCTGAGTCACAGGAGTTCAGTCGTAGACTCGGCCTGTAGCAATCACTGCTTTAAGAGCCACTATCTACTGTATAGAAATGGACAAATAGAAGACTCTTGTCTGTTGCATTTTGTTCTTCAGATAATTTTCTAGACATCTTCGACGTCATCATTGCAAGCAACCAGCAACCAGCTTTTTTCCTGAGAAGTGCGTAATATCTTGTTTAATGCACTATTATTCATTTTTAGGCTAAAAAATTCAAAAAATATTGAGACCTTTATGCCAGTTGGACAATATCGCCTGATATGGGAACAAATAATGCATAAGCTCAGCTGAATTCCTGCCACAGCCTAGTATAAGACTTAAATGAAATTACAGGAATCGGATACTCTCCAGAATCCATATATTCTTCTCACGCAGACACATTTCTAACAGGGATTACTGCATAAATGTCACTATGAGACCATCACACACATGATGAACTGCAAGTACTGTAATAAACAGCCAATCTTTCATCAGCGTCTGAAAGACATGAGATACAGCAGAAACCTTGTCTTTAGGATCCTTGGAGCGAGATGGAAATTTCATGCTTTTGTGTTCTCGTGATTTTGCCAATATTGCTGGGCCGGTGCCTTAGCTGTCTTTGTCTTCGCGCCTGCACAGCACGAAGGATTCAGAAACCCACATTGCACACTTGTCACTCACTTCTTTGAGTCCTAAATAACAACAGACTCACGCAGCGCCATTATGAGCAATTATGTGTAACCCAAAGCTAAGCCAGGAGCTACTTGGGAAGCTTCTCCTCATCTGCAGGGTTAATCTCTGCGCTTCTGGATCATGCCAAACAGAGTAGGAGTGAAGAAACAGACCTTTTCAGTCTCCACTCATGCTCCACTCTATGCTTCATCTCTGTGCTGCAGGCAGGAAGGAGTTTTTCTATATAATAAACCCCTAATTTACTGCTTATTCATAATATGGTTATAATACAGTAGTTATGGATAGGGGTAAAGCGATCGATTATTACAGTATGTAGAATAATACATGCCTGATAAGCACTAATAAACAGCCTGTATGCTAGTACGCACACTAATAAGCAACTACAGTAGTTAATAGTTAATAGTGTTTCCTAATCTAGATTGCTACTAAATATACTATTTCCCACCTACATCACAAAGATGAGGCATCATGAAAGAGTGTCAATTGCACATGTGAAATTACAGTGTAAGTGTCACGAAAGGTTGATGTTAGAATGTTTGGACGGTTTCTATACATTTCTATATGACCCCAATGAGAAATCAAAACATTAAACATCATGAATGTGACGTATGTCATATCCTGGGAAGTAACCCAGGATCCTTTCTCAGTCCAGGATTTGCCCGCTGCATTTCCTGCGCTACCCTCCTATGTTTCTCTGAACTGAGATTGACTTGTCTATAGTCAATAAATTGTTGATCGCATCTGCAACTGTTTCCTCTGTTATTTCACCTGTCACAGTCAGTGTCTATGTCATGACAACTTGACATTACTTAGACAATATAAAATAAATTAAAACAAATAAATAAATAAAATAAATATTCTGTCATAAAGTAATTTGACATAGTATTAACACTTAATGACATTTTACTGACAAAATCAAGACCACAAGATCCTGGGGGAGTGGTCGGATCCAGATCCAACTTCTCCCACCTAACATATACCTAAACCTACCCATCTCCACCCCCTGATTCATAAACCTACCCATCTCCACCCCTAAACCTATCAATCTCCACCCCCTATATGGAGTGCATCGAGCCCTACCTGCATAACATAGACACTGACAGGTTATGTTGTCTTGGTAATGTCAAGTTGTCATGACAAAGACATCATCTTTGCATTAAAAATGGCATAACTAAGCGAATGATACTTAATGACAGTTGTAATAAACATGCATAAAACCTCCTTCATATTCATATTCATGTCAGTCTTATACACACCCCTTCAAGTAAAGTTTATATATTTTTTTCATGTTAATTATACTCTTATTTAAAAACTAAAACTAAACCTTATTTTAAACCTAATCCTAAATCTGTCAATGACATACTTTAGGAAGAAACTCCTAATCTAAATTGTAAATTCATATAGTAATTCTAAGCAACAGCATGAAGACAGAAAAGAAAGATAGTAAATCTATTTTTCAACATCTATTTTCAGCCTAGAAATGAACAGTTTAATTAAATTAAGTTTAATTAATTTTTTTATTAAAAAAAAAAAAAAAAAAAATGTTATAAAAAGATGAATGGTTGTTTGTTCAAATATTGAAAGTAATAGGATTTACAATTTCTGTTTTACACAAAGCAAAACAGGCCAAGAAATAAAGCAATCACCTTACAGTAAGTATACACTTTTACTGTAAAATTACATGAAATATCCTGTTAAATCTATTTTTTTTTTAAGTAAGGGAACTTAATGTAAACCTATTAAAAATTACAGCCACAGCTGTTTAATAGAAATACACGACTACTACATAAATGTGAGTTGGAAAAAGAGTAAATGAATAAAATGTACACACGTACATCTCCTTTAACTGCAATGTGTTAATTCAAATGAATACTGTACTAATGACATTCTTACCACTTCCCCAGTTAGACCTCCTACACATCACACATGCCAGGCACCTTTATCTTGACAGCCAGTGTCACGAAAAGAAGCTCTATTAAGAGAAAGATAGAGAAGCATGGCAGAAGAAGAGAGAGAGGCATCCAGCATTAATGACTGCATGTGAAAGCATTTTGGGTCACCATCTAATCACTTCTGAAACTGATTGGACCCTTCAAAGCACAGCAAGCTCTTTTGATTTGTGTCTGTGTTTGTTCCAAAAACCCACCCACTCCTTCATTAAACATCACTTCCCGAGTGAGGATTTGCTTCTTAAATTTTCATTAAATGCAATATGGCCCGAGGACTCAGACACACTAATACCACACACATAAGAGCATCGAGACTGACTCTTCTGTCACAGTGAGAAGCTGGGCGTGAAAGTGTTTATCTGGGGCTTTGGGATTATCAATGAGCAAATTACCTCTGATCCAGCAGAGGGTCTCAGGCAGACTGCACACGTCTGCCAGGGACTGAAGACTCCCTCTCTAGGGCTTAGGAAGGATGGAAGAAACGAGGGACAAATAACTGCACTTTATTTTGAAGTAACACATGTAGTCTATTCTCAACAGCTCATTATTGATACTTCTTTTTAAAATGAGGCCCCTCCTCTTTTCCTTTGGAGTATCAGTGTGAGTGTGTTTTGTTTGAGAGTGGTGGCTCATGTTGAAAGAGGCAGAGAGCTCTTCTCCCAGGAGGATTCATCTCACTTCCAGCTCTTCATTGCTCTGCCCGGGTGACTTTTCCTACAGCTGCACCCATGACTCTCCAGAAATGCCTGCTGCACAGATATGGACTTTATTACTTTCTGGCACTGCTGACATTTCTCATGTCACAAGGTAGGTGTGTGTATGTTTGTACTTTGAAAATTGTAATATAACTGTAATATAATGTAAGCATATATATAAAAATTTGTCTTCAAATATTATTACAATGAACTGCATTGCCTTGAGAAACTCGTGAAATATTTAATTACATTTAGAATTAACTATTTTTTTCTTTTATTTTTCTTACTTGCCCATTGATTCGTTAGACTTTTGATTAACAACAATGGAAAAATCTATTTGGTAAGAAAAATTTGCATAATTCATGATATATTCTTTGAAAGCAAGTCATAATGTTTTATGCAATGCTGTTTTTTTAGGATCAGGATATTTAAAAAAAAAAAATTCTAGGAAACAAAGCGGAATTAATAATTTTATTTTTCCATTTTGCAGTGTAGACTTTGTGTCTTTATTTTCTCTATGTAATAAAAAAAGTTTTTCTTCCATATACCAAACACTTGGATGCACTTGCTCTGGTCAATAATCCACTAAAGAGCTCCAAGCAACATTCGTCACTGTATTACGAAAGCCTAACAAACACACTTTTTGTATTTGACACATTGAGGTATAACTCTCCGTGCCAAATGTATCTGAGGCATATGAGAGTAATTAATTCAAATATTTTTGTTTGCTTGCAGTGTTGCCTCCTAAAGCTCACTAACCTCATTTAGATCTAATCTTACATGCAAATACAACATTTCTGTCTGAACGCATTCAAGTGAGGAGGTTATATAAAGCAAACCACCGCCACCAGATGAACTTTGCCTTTTAAAAAGAACACAAAGATCACATTACCAGAAAAGATAAATTACCATACAAGAGAAAAGCCAATAGCCTGTCAGAAACTGTACACACATCACACAGATTTCTACAGGATAGTCTCAAAGCTTGATGCCAGATACAGATTGCATGTCACTGCAAATCATTCAGAAGATTAGTGGGACATCAATAATGCATGCAAGCGAATGCATTTCCTTGTTAATGTAAATGATTTATGCTTTTTTTGAGGTGTTTTATTAATAATATGTTATGTACTGGCCTTCACGCACAACATTACCAAAAAGAGCTGCACATTAGCCTAACAATCACCTGTCATTGTGTAGCTAGAGGCACTATGCAGCTAAACCCATGTGTTTCAAAACAGCAGGGTTCTGCGCACATGGCTGAGTGACTTAAAACCTCGGGGCTAAATTCAATCTCAGTCGCTATAACCTCATCCCAGCTTGATCTGGAGCCACAGTGGATGAAATCATTGAGAAACTGATAGCGGAAAAAGATACTGTTGCACATTTAGTCCAAATTTCCGAATACGGTTGGCCGCTTTTCCTCTTGTTTTTCTATAACTCAGATGCAAACAAAGATCTGCTTTCTGCTTTATAGCTGACGGGCTGCAATGCTACGCCTGTAACATCGTGCATAACCAGAGGTATGTGGATGTAGGCTGTTCCAGCCCTGAAGTCATCACCTGCTCCCACTCCCACAAGGGCTTCAAGCATCGCTTCTGCATCAGAACTGAAAGTGGTAAGAATGCCCTCGACTACAACCACCCACCAGCAACCGCTAATACTGTACATCCAGAAATGGCTGCTTGGCTTCCTGTGGCTGCAATACTCATTACATGAGGGTTAATCACTGTGGAGAGTAATGCATAAGGATTGTTTCAGATTCATCAAATTTATTTCAGAGGATTTTTGAAATCCTTTGAGCAACAGAACTCCAGGGGACACACCTTAATCCTCTTCATGAGACTCTGCATGTAATTGTCATCACTCTTTGGCAGCATAAGGAGCATTAGAGGCAGATGATCGCTCCTTTGAAAAGACCGACTGAAGTTAGAGATCACAGTGTTCCCTGCCCCCCTCCTAATTAACCTGCTTTAACCTGTACTTCCAACACCTTCATCCCCTAAGCAGCCATAAAAACCAACACCTTCTGCATAAGCTGATCTGAAGGTAATGAATCACCAATTCCTAATAATCCTTCTCGATTTTTGAATTTATGAAATACATTCAAAACAAATTCACCTCTGACCAGGCATTTTTTTGTCTGTAGACAGACCATTTGCTCAGAGTTGGCAGTTAGCCTTAACAGCAAGGCAATTTATAGGGGTCTACCAGTTCTTGGTAAAAAAATAAAAATAAAATCAAACTGTTTCATTCTCCCCCCATGGTTTGGCATGTACAGTATAATTTAACTTAAATATGACAACATCTGTAATATAATTTGTTTAAAATAACTACACAGACAACAAAACAACAGACAGAATTGTTAGCTTCTGTCAATGGATCTGTATTCTGGCTTCCCAATGCATTATAACAACAGGGATAAACATAAAAAACGACATAGACTTTGTTCAATGTAGGTGTCCTATGCTCAAAAATTACCATACATTTCACTGTATAGTGCTTTTTTCCTTAAAATAGATCCGAACCGTACCATAACCATGACACGGAAACCATTATACAAACCAAACCATGAATAATTCGATCCATTACACCCCTAATACTTCAGCATGCACAGAGCAGCCTTACTTCAGCTGTGTTAAGACAGTGATTCGCAACCAGTGGCAAACCCTTGAAATCTATCCAAACCAGAATTATGATATGATGTAGCCTCATTTGCTGCAATCAAGCTCTGAAACCACTGATTCGAAAAACAATTTAAAAATGTTTCGAAGCAGCATTATCAAGCAGTTTTGTGAAAGCTCACATCACTAACACTGAGACTGTCATTATGCTTGAGGCTTCCAGCACAACTTTTCCCTATAATATTATTATTATTATTAATATAGCAAAATATTTTGTAACCTGAAATCCTGACTATGTTTATGACCTAAATGCCATTGACAGGGCGCTGCCAGACTCTCAAACAGACAGCCCTCCTGATAGGTGACAGACAGACACAGTCAAATTGATAAGGCTGATAAGAGCATTTAGACAGCGATCATCAGGGATTTCTCCTTCTCTCTCTGTTGGATCATCGGCCAGCCGTAATCCTCCAGAGTTATCCACTTTCACAAGTCGAGCCAGCTCTGCCTGCCTCCAAAGCTCAGTATGAATCACAGATCTGTCACATGACTCAACCCTGAGCAAGTGTTTGTGCTGCATGTTTTACTATAGTGCATGGCCAGATTTTCTCCTTTTTGTAAGTGTATTATAGGTTAAAAATAAGTTTGACTCTATTACAGTGTTTGTGACTGCGACTGACAATAATTCTGATTCAAATTTCTGAGTTTAAATAAAATTGTGGAAGTGCTTTTCCAATATACGTCTATGGATGAGCACTGTAGAAAGTGCTTGTATTTTTGTTATACAGTAGCACTGATTCCTTTAATCTATAATAGCTCATTTGGGGGGTCCGGGTCTGGCAATAGCACTTTTAGCTGTAGTGCTGTAGTGCTGTAGCACTGCGTAAGTGCATGAAAATGCTGGGGACTATTTTCAAGTGATGCGTAATATCATTATCCCTGCTGCACCCATGGTATGGCAAGAACTTGATTTTGAGGCTGGAATGAGAGTATAGTTACCCTTTCAGTCGAATCACTTTGACGTTACATATGGGAACTCTCCAGAGAGACCAAATGCCTTTGAGCTTTATACAAAAGGCCAATGAATATTGGCGTGCACTTGATGCTCAGGGGCACCTTGTCACTGTGTGAGTATAAGAGGGCGCGAGCAGAGTGCACATGCAGACTTTCGCTTCAGAGCCGAAACCGTTCTGAGCTATTTCAGAAGACCCCCTCTGTGAGTATGGAGACCGATACGAGGAAAAGTCCTGCTTTCAAGAGTACCTGCTTTCCTGCTCTCTCGTCTGACAGCGTTTTATCTGGGCGGCTGTCAGCGGATCCCGCGGGCTGGTAGCCTTTTTAAAGGCAAATCCAGCAAGCAAAAGACCTTTTTGAGTGCACGGAGTTGCCGCGTTAGGTCTTCCCTGGGCGAATTTTCCCACGGTTGGTGACGCATTCTCCGGAATGCCGAACCGATCGTGCATTTCTGGGTGCAGAAGTTTCCTCGCCTCTTCGATCAGACATGATCGTTGCCTTGCGTGCCCGTAAAACGGCGAGGTGCCTGGGGCACCTTCAGGTGTCCGTGCAGAATGCTCCTTCCGGTTTGAATCAGAATACTTCAGCGTTGGTTACACGATCGGGCATGGCAACGTGGCACACTTCGGACTGGCGTTTTCCCAGAGTGTTGCCGCCTATTTATCCTGTGGTCCGACCCTGCTCTCCTACGGGTCCATGTGCCCTTAGGACAGGTTCCCAGGCATGTAGTGGTCATCATGAATGCCTCTTCCACGGGCTGTGGTGCTGTATGCAACGGGCAAGCAGGCTCGGGTCCCTGGACAGACGACTGCTTTGGCATATCAGTTGCCTCGAGTTTGATGGCAGTGTTTCTCAACTCACCCGCCATCTGCTCCATGGAGTCACAAGCGGTTGAAATCGCTGCACACTATTCATGTTTCAGGGTTCTCAACCGTGCAGCCGAGAAACGGCTCTCATGGCAGTCCACCCACCCTGGAGAATGGTGACTCCACCCCCAGGTAGCCCAGCTGATATGAAGTCACTTCGGCGAGGCCAGGATTGATCTCTTTGCCTCCCCCGAGTCGACCCATTGCCGGCTGTTTTATTCCCTCCACGAGTCCCGCAGCGCGCTCGGCAGGGATGCACCGGCATGCAGCTGGCCTCCGGGGCTTAAGTACGCCTTTTTCCCCAGCGAGCCTCTTTGTGCAGACCCTGTGCAAGATCAGGGAGGACGAGGAATAAGTCCTGCTAGTAGCGCCGCACTGGCCCTCGTGGACCCAGTTCACCGAACCCACACCCAACTCGCGCCAGCCCCTCTCTGGAAAATCCCCTCTCTTTCTCAGGGGATGGGCACCATATGGCACCCGTGCCCCGATCTAGGAGCCTACACAAAATCTGGTTCCTGGACGGGATGCGGCAGACTTCTCCAGCCTTTTAACGGTGTTATATCTCTTAGCGCGAGCTCCCTCTACGAGGCAGGCTTACGCTCAGAGATG
>JAUCMT010000655.1:0-11394 GCA_032357475.1 Enteromius thamalakanensis
GATATAATAAAACACATAGACTCCTATATCTATATGTGAATATATATATATATATATATATATATATATATATATATATATATATATATATAAGTTATGATAATTAGTTAGCGGTATGATGCAATGAGTTGCACATTCCCGGGAAAGCACCTTTTCATTAAGTTCATGAGAGGCAAAAGAAGAATAAATCCTTCCAGGTCGCACATTATCCCTCTTGGGATCTTTCTATTGTCTTGGCTCCTTTAAGCTTCTTGACTTAGTAGAGCTGAAGTTCCTATCTCTCAAAACTCATCTCAGTCAAGAGGGTGGGGTACTTTGCAGGTATTCTTTATCAATGAATTTTGCCTTTTGGTTCTGTTGTTACTAACCTTACCTTGATACCTCAGCAAGATTATGTGCCCAAGGTTCCTTCCATGTATTGGGTACAGGGAGTACTGGCTCTGTTTCTTGCTTGCAGTGGCAATCCTAAGGTGAGGTTATGTGTGCTTTTTTCCAGTGAGATCTCCATTGGTGAATCCTAGCTTCCTCTGGTGCCCTGCAGTCAGAGAAGTCTTGTAACTGCGTTCGGTTTGGTGTTATACCATTAAGTCACCCCTTGGCCTGACTTAGCACTTGATATATTGGATATTCTAGCTTCATGCCCAATTATTCTCAGCTAGACAGTCCGCTTACGTAATGCCTATTATACTGACTTTGGGCTCTGTTATTTACATTATTTCATGTTTATTCAATGTGCCTCTGCCACCCCCATTTTAAAAAGTGTTTCAAATGCAAAATCCTTCAAGTGGGAAAACCAGGTAGCTTTCATGCTTACCATGTTCCCTTGCCTGAAATTATGCCCATATATATAAGCCAACCAATTAAATATAATGAGTGATAGGGAAAAAAAAGACAATTTATCAATGTCATATATGATATCATTTATCAAATCACTTAATTTTATGGTTACACCTATTAGTTGCTTATTAGCATGCAAATTGATAGAATATTAGCCATTTATTATTAATTAAACTATTATTTTTAATGACTTAGTCTACATGACCTTATTCTACATCCCTAATCCCACCCAATACCTAAACTTATCAACTAAGATTTACACTTTATATTAACTGTCCCTGTCTACTTACATATGGCACTTTTGCACTGCATGGTATGGCTGGGCATGGTTCAGTAAAGCACGGCACAGTATAGCACAGAGCAGTTCAATTTGTGTTTCCACTGTAGTTTAGTACCGGTTTTGTACTGAGTGGGGGGGATTTTCCCATGTCGTTATAGTTGCGCCACCTCTACTGACTCATGGAAAGCGCTTTCATTCTGCATCACCCCATCAAGGGTGCTCCTTGACTATCAACAAGAGGAACGTCTATACTTCGTAACAGACGACAAAACATTTTTTGGTTTTAAAAAAAAGATGCACTTGTTCTTAACAGTAGTATTCTTTTCTGTGTGTCGCGCATTCTCAATGATACAGGTAATGATAATTATCTCTGGCCAATCAGTGTTTAGCAGAGTGCACATGTCACGTTTTGGTAACGGTACACTACACTTGGAACCCCAATAATTTGTTGACTAGATACTGCATTGGAGAAAGGACAGCAGTATGTTTTGGAGCAAATGGTTAAATTAATGTGGCAAAAATACACGCAAGTCCGAGCCAAGTGTTTAATGTCATGATTGTTAATATAAATTAGATTTGAGCTTGAGTGCTATTTGTCAGAGCCTGTCATTGAAAAAACTGACATGCCTCTGCAGTGGTGGCAGAAAGATTATTATTTCTATACATTTTCCACTGATTTATGTGATCTGTTAAGCATTAACTAATTGCGCAATCTCTGTATGAATGAATGAATTGAAGAGCTGGAAACGCAGGGTTTTGTTTACTACACATCATGTGATTCAGTGTCTGCGGCTCACTAACTATGGACATAAATACATGAACAACATCTCCAGAACTGCTTTGCACTTTAGGAGCTTACCGTTTATTTGAGTAAAACTAGCATAACACAGACTGTAAAGCTATTCATGTAAACTCTCCAAAATAAAAGTTCAGTTTACTAGGCTACTACTAAAATTATTAAAATAATACAAACAATGTTCTATTTTTTTTAATTAATGATCAAACAACATTTCTTTAATGTTTACTTTAATAGTTAATCCTTTTTGTTTGCTAAAATAAAGTTTGAGTCTCAATAATTTAAAGATGTTTTATGCCTTCATTTGATAACTATAGTTATCGCAAGTGAGGTCCAACCTTGCAATTGGTATCTGTAAAATTCAATATCAGTCGACCTCTATTTTAAATTGATTTTATTAATTAAAATTCTTACTGTTAATTAAATGTTTACCAGTTAAATATATTTATCACATTTAGTGATAAATAAATGTGATAAATATATTTAACTTGTAAACATTAAATTAACAGTAAGTAAAATGTAATAGTAGCTGATCTATCATTTTTGAATTAAATAATTATATTTTATAATATGTATAAAAAAATAAATAAAATGTAATAGTAGCTTATCTATCTGAATATTGCTTCAAAGGAGGAAATGTTACAAAATAAGAATAGTTATATGTACAAAGTAACAACAAACATAAACTTGAGGTGATTTAATGATGCATGAGAGAACAGGAAATGTCAAAGGTTGTGAGAGGACAGCATATGGAAGTTTTGAAGTGTAAATGATCCTGGGAGCAGTCGCAGAGAGCAGAGGTCGCTGGTCTCAGAATTCTTTGAGGGACACTGGAGCCTTGTTCACTATGCTTTGAAATAGGAGTCTGGCCGTTGGCCTTAGCGAGTTCTCAGGCTACATTCTCAGGCCTCAGCTCAGAAACAGTTGTCCTGTCAGGTGCTTCTGTGGGCAGCTTATTTTTACTACTGGATAACTGCGTGCATGTGGTTACTTGTGTGTTTGTCTTTGCCAGTGCAATCTGTCTGATAAACAGATTTAGCATCAACAAAAAGGCCTTCAAATAGGCACACATTCAAATAAATGGGATGCTGTGCATCAGAATTCACAGACACAGAAAATCCGAAGGGTCAAGTGTAGATGGTTAATGTACAAATTAACATGTTTAATGCTTAATGTAAGGTACATGGATCTCAAACGCATTTCACTTCTCCTAGTTGGTTCTTAGGTGCTGGGATATAAGTCTACATATATATAAAAACACCTCAATCTTTCAAGATCATTAAATCAAAATAGGAAAAAAGTTTGCTCACAATCCTTTAGATAAATTTTTCCCTTTTTTTCATTATCACAGTTAACACATATGCAACCTGTGTCACTGTGATTGTCAAAAATGTCAAAATTATGATAAATCTGCATTATAAGAGACAGACAGATGGACTACCTAAAGTCGTTTGAGCAAGTGCAGTGAAACAATTAACTATTTTTTCAGATTTTAATTATTTTATACATTTTATTACAAATAATATGATTTATTAACTTAGTTAATGAAAGAGGGTCTAATTATGCTGGTAACATTCATGTAGTTCATGCTCCTACACCATCTTCCAGAAAATCTTACATTTCAATTAATACATGTTTTAATTGGGTAATATAGGTGTATATAGTTTCAATATATTCAATATATATTCAATACATTCAATAATAGTCCAAGCAAGGGCAACCAGAATTCTGAAATGCAAGATGAAAGAGAAATCTGAAAGAACGGGGCTAAAATCAAAACAAGGGAGAGGTGAAACTGAACTAGGGAAACACAGAATGGCTCCATAAAGCAGCTATCACTAGGAGAGCAATACAAACTGAATAAATCTTGGCGACTTGAGCAGGATCTGATTGTGTGATATGTAGTGTGCATAATAGGTTTTAGGTGAGTGTGTGATCATTAGAAATGTAGTCCATGGTGAACAGTCTGTGCAGTGTGAGAGTCAACACAAAGATTGACCTCTGGTGGCAATTGAACAGAAGTCCATGAGCCAGATTCATGACAATAAATAATTTTTATAAATGTTTTTTTTCACAGTTTATTGACGGATAATTTTCTTTCTTTCTTTATAACTATTTAATTATACCAGCTTCTCAGCTCCTCATGGGACAGCAAATTTCCAACCTGTCATTTACATTTAGTAGTTTGGCAAACGCTTTTATCCAAAGTGACTTACAAAGTAGAAACAGAACAACAAGAGAGCAACAATATATACCTGCTGTGACAAGTATTAGTTAGTGTAGCACAGTGCACGTAGCAACAAACTTTAAAAAATGTATATACTGTATATGTTTTTTTCCTCTATTGAAAAGACAGCTCATCAAGTTTTTATGGCCCTAGCACATGTCCTGAATGAGTTACGAGAATTTCCAGATCTACCACACTCAAAAAAATGATCAGAGGCAATATTGATCATAATATGCTGTAGATCATATATGAAGATCTTGTTTTGACCATTCTGAATCTGATCAGGACGAAGTAGGCTAGTCAGTGGCAGAGATGCCTTTACAGACACAGAAACATTTCTAGTTATGTCGTGAATAGATCTATTACCCGGCGATATGCATGTGTATGTTTGCGTGTGTGTGTGTGTGTGTGCATGATCTATATATAAATAGACTATGTGTATATATGTATGTATGTATGTATGTAGCCTAAATGTGCGTGTACATATGTTTATGTGTGTTTATTTAAAAATATTATTTTTTTATTATACATTCAAATGTATTCATACAGGTAAAAACAATCCATTTGAAAAGTGGAAATTGCTGCTCTTTGCCTTGGGATGATGTCTCACTTTTTGCATTCAATTCAAAGGCAGAGGACAGTAACTTAAAAATGAGGGTCAAAAAGTCGAATTTGAGCTCAAGATTTTTTATGTAGATAAATTGCATTATTAAAACATTGAATTGCCAGATTTCCAGAGTCCTAGCTATAATTAATTTGGCTGGACAACAAAAAAAATTTTAAAGTAATTTTTCTCAGTTCCAAACTCTAGTTAAGGTCTTTTCCCTTTGTAGGGCAGTATAGTCATTCGGACTGATTACAATAACATGTTACAAAACATGTTTATGTGTGGTTACTTTATTTTACCTATTATGTTTTTATTTGTAGTAAACCCAAGTTTAATTTTGATAATTAAAACATATGTAATCAAGTGCAGATATTAAAGTGAGTAATCTTACCTGATACTCATATTACAATAGTCTTAACAGTTAATTGACTAATTAAAACTTAATCTGGCTCTTTATTTGTGTTTGTTTATATATTTCTATATCAAAATATATCAAACGTGGGTGTGGTAAGAGCATCTACAGCATATCGCATTGGCCAAAACACTAGGTAACCCGTTGTTTTCACTGAGGACAACTGAGTTTGCTGAAAAACAGTAGGTAATTTGTGAGAGAAAAACACAGACATGGCAGATTCGGATGGGACTCAAACCAAGTATATCTGTGAAACTAAAATTTCTCTTACGACCCCCTGTAAAACTAGTACCGTCTGAATAGGGCTTGCTTCAGTACATCAACCACTGAATGTAATGTGGATTGTAATACATTTACATGTAAATGCAGGTCTATTTTTCACGATACAAAGGGATAAATCGTCTCCTTCATTGTTGAGCTTGTTTACATCAGTGTGTAAACACAAAAAAAATGTAACAGTGAATTTTATCATTTTATATTTTCACACAGACAATAGCCATTTATTAGTGTGTGTTCTTGTCTGTTCTTCTGTGTTCGCAGAGCAGTCTTAGATTGGTTAGTTCTTCTGGCATTTGTCACTGGCTCCAATGCCTTTGTAGTAATTAAACATGAGATACAATTTATTTTGGGTGTATTTAGCAGGCATTCATGGTCTCATGAATCTGTTATCTATTCCTGGTTATGCCTATCAAGTAAGGGTACTGTTAGCGGTGGAAATGTAAGCTGGATCACCCCTACCACTCAAGAGAATCAAGAGAATCACTCCTTAGTATCCAGAGCACAGACTAGCCTTTGTCAGTGCCTAAGCCTTGTGGGCATCACATCAATGTGAAGACATAACTGCACCTCAGACATTTAAAATCCCAGCTTAAGGTACTTTTCTGCTTCTGTTCAATTCTCACCTGTCCAATTGTTTCTGACCTCTACTCCTACTGTCCTGAACATTAAAGGGGACCTGTTATTAAAAATTCACTTTAACATGTTGTTTGGACATAAATGTGTGTTGGCAGTGTGTACACAGCCACCCTGTAATGATAAAAATCCACCAACTCCTTGTTTTTTTTTTTAAATGCCATAAATCATTACCAGTGTCTCCCAATGACCTATTTCCAGCATTGGTTGTAATGTGATGTCACCGTAGCCTCAGGACCCACCCACAAATGTTGACAGAAACTGCCGTTTAAACACAGAATGGCCCTGAGCAAGTTCACAGAGAGTTGTACACAGTCCACCACTGCTGCACTGACGAGAATGTCTTCCATTCTTCAATTCCATTCCTCTCTCCATTTACTCCCGATATCGTCTTCGAAAGAAAATGCTCCCTCAACCGAAATTTGTGTCTGTGTGAATAATTTTACACCACACTATTTTGTGAATGAGGGTCATTAAGCATGTTTCACACAAAAGTTGCTCCTGATGGATGGAGCACTGCCTACTGTGATCCAGCTATACCAGTATCACACATTAGTTTTCCAGCTTGCTTTATTGAAAGAGCCTCTTGGCGCTCAGTAAGGCTACAATTGTCTGTTTGTTTTCACTGATGTTTACCAGAATGATCGTAAAGGAATGTGGGAGTTAAAATTGTTTGTAATGGCATGCGATGACACCATAAATTATTTTTAACGCGCCATGCTCCAATCTGTGTTATTCATAAAGTGTATGTTTTATGCACAGTACAATGAGATGACTGACTTTTTAAACCGAGTGTGTTTTCTGTAAAGATAACAGGCTTCTACTATTAGTGCAGTGTTTATTTGCTAAGGCTAGCACCAATATTTCATTTAGTCTTATAATGGAGAAAATAAAAATATCTTCAATTTTTTTCACATATTTCTCCCCCATAGTCATTTTGTATTTCTTTCTTTTTCGACTTTCTAATGTCTCAGTTGTGTCCACTTTTATTTTTTCTAATAATTTTAAGAGAAACACCTGGGACACTGTTGAGGCTAACATAAGTCTCCTGAGGTTAGAAAGAGCAACTATCAATACAATATTACTATAATTCAGTCCTGATAGAGATTGACAGTCATATAAGTACAACTTATGTAAAAACATCATTAAATACCATTGATACTAAAATGAGAGATAAATGTCTTTGCAGTCAAGTAACTGGTTTGGGACATTTCTAATGGGATTAGTCTTAAGGCCGGGACACAACAAGCCAACTTCAAAGTAGTGTTGACAAAGGCCAGCGGTGTTGTCGCCTCGCATTGGCAGCCTTGGAACAAAAAGCTTTGAATGAACAAACCGCATAGACTACAAAACGCAACGTGCGTTTTGTGTATGCGCAAGATGAATAAAGTCTTCATCAGCAGCTATCAAAATACCTCACCCTCTATGACTGGTATCATTGTTATCACACAGTACTTGTAAACAAACCTGACAGAAATAAAGAAGCCTGTATCTTCCTTCAGCTGACCATGATCTGACTCTAGCTCTCTTAAGCACCAAAAGGAGCAAAACATCAGTGAGCCCACCAACCCCCCACCTCCTCCCAAGTATAAAACAAGGGGGTTGTGACCTCATGCAACACTCCAAAGGAAATCTGGACCTGAGATATGTAATTTCCTCCCTGTCTGCCAGAAAAGATCAGCCCAGACACAGAAGCAGTCAGAGGTCTTAGCGTTTTGAGGGCAAGCCCCCTCAGAGGAGAATGTTGTACACTACAACATTGTGTGATCATTTTTGCTTGCGTGAGTATGGTTTGCAGAACTAGTTTCACTGCTGGAAGCTGTTTTGGATGAAATTATCTGATAAATGATTAAATGTATATGTAAGCCTCTCTGTCTCTCCTATCTGGAGAGACCTTCTGTCTTAGCTGTGGGGCTCAATATGGCAAGCCCGATCCAAGATAAGGAAACTGTGGGTTTGGCTCCTGGTCCTGGTCTCTCAGCTGAGGTTGACCCAGTTCACATTTAGACCCAGTTTACTGCTTGGTTGGCACCGTGCTAAAATTCCCTTTAAGCAGAAATTCTCTGTAGTAGCCATTTCTGCTGGGCATTAGCCAATTTGTGGCACTTCATTAGGTATGCATTCCCTTGTATCTCTCTTCTTACATAGTACCAGATTGTGATGAGAGTTACTTTCTCTTTTTAAAGAAGAAATCTTTTTAACAATATATGTTACTTACAAATGTCAAGTCAAGTCAAGTCACTTTTATTTATATAGGGCTTTTAACAATACAGATTGTAGCAAAGCACTGAACATTATCAAATAGAACAACAGAGCAAAGTTCTCCTCTGGCCGGACACCCTATCAACTATTTCAAGTTCAATTTTAAACACGTTGGATTGTAAGAACTTATAGTGTGTGTGTGTGTGCATCTGGATCCGGCGATCTGTCCACGGAGCTTATCTAGGTGTTTTGATGAAGATCATCTCTCTGTGCTGGTACACCATCTGATCTGGATACGGACTGAGGAACAGAATAAGAGAGAGACAGACATAGAGCATAGAGGCCATTCTTTTTATGATGTAATGAGTACATCATGTGTTAAGGGGAGTGTTCCCGGTTCTGGATGATTTAATTAATGCAGCGTAATTATCCTTTAATGGATTTGATTAATAAATGTGTATCAGTGTGTTATGTGTACACGCTTTGTCTTTTAATATTTTAATAAATCTAATATCTAATATTCAACAATAGATAATACAAATATATTTAATACAATGTAGCATAATAAAGCTTTGATTATGTCGACTGGAATTTAAAATACAATTTAAAGGTTTGAATTAAATATATTTCATTTTATTTCTGTGAATTAATAATTATTAATATAGTCTAATGGCTGCAGCCGTTGGATCATCTTTTTCGTTGAGGAATGAATCATTCACGCTTTTTTATTATTTGCACTTGAAAACACAACAGGCCTATTTATCATCATGCACAGGCATAAACAGACTACAATCATAAATTGTACTAGCAATAACTATACAAAATGTTAATTAGGTATACACCTATACTCCAGAAATAAATGTATGAAATAAATATAAAAATATGGCCCTAACAAGTTAATATAATAGAAGATTATTGTATAGAATATACAAATAGTAAATAACATTTTTAATGTAATAAAAATTAATCTCATAATCCCGGGTTGCTGTGGTCTGCGTAAATTTGTTTATGCAATAAACACAAGAAATGGAAGTCATTCCCTCACCATAGCATCTCATGGCCATGACATAATATCACGTTCCAACGAGTTAATAAGTCGTGGCCATGACAAAACTAAGTGAACGAAGACCTCCCCTCCCGGTCACCGAAAGTTTGGGATAGGTACTTTTTTTTTGTTTGTTCTCTTTAATTTTTTTTTTTTTGTGAAAGAAATTACAGTATTTCTTAATTGAATTTGATACTTTTCTACAAAGTAATGTAATTGCTAAAGTAATGACACTAAATGCATCTAAATCCATGCTTAAGTAAACAATTCAACTGTACCGCACAATTAAACAGATTACAAGTACAGTACTTTTGCTAAACATTGCAACACACCTATCGCACAATTAGCCAAATAGTTTTCTGGACAAAATAAATAAAAACTCTACATTTTAAAGTGCTGAATGCCTTTGTCTACATATACTAACTGTATCAAAACATGGCAAACCTGATTTAAAATTAAATAATTTGGTCAAAACATTACCACTAGTTTTCAGTGTATCAAGGAATGGTCAATCATAGATCCTAACAATTAATGGCATAACAAATATTGTATTATTTATGTTTTAGTTTGATGTTTATAGCACAAACATTATGAGATCATTAAAAACAATACACTGAAATGCACTACTATAGAAGTAGAAGTCTATAAATAAAGAAAAATGCAATTGTTTAAATTAATGTACAGATATGTTGTTTTCAGGTATGTAGTTTACAAATCTAAGCTATAGTTTTTGGATTCTATAAACTTATGATGGAAAATATTGGTTATGATGGACAATTGTAACATCCTCACAAGCACCTGACCCTGAATCAGACACCAGCACTTCACAACCAGCCGCGCCCACACTTGACCTACTTACCCGATCACACTCACCAGAATTCTGAACACCTGTCCCCAATCACCTGCACACCTTAAATACCCAGCTCAGACCAACATGCATTGGCTGAGCTAAAGGTCCTTACCTGAGGTTCATCTCTTCAGCGCTCTCAGTTCTATCACTCTACATTGCCTGTCTGAGTCTCCTCGCTCCTACGAAAGACTGCTACTTCTAAAGACTAAGTATAAGCCTTGAACCTTTTCTTGAAAGAGATTGCTAAACAGAGACTATGTTTAGTTCATTACAACTTACTTGTGTTACTCACCTGCAACAAGCTACTTACCTATGTTGATGTCCCTCAGTTTGTTTGATGATTCGGAGCTTGAACTGTGCATTACCAGAAATACTTACCTGAGTTGAATACTTACTGCTCCGCTACTGTGATTGCTGAACCTGCTTGTTGCTTAATAAATTTATATTTACTTTTTGAAAACTTACCTTCAGTGTCTGACTGGTGACTGAGCGTGACAACAATGTATAGTTATGATCGTTTTAATTGTTTGGGCTGAATATATTGTGCCTGTCTGTGCTGGTGTCCAATGTTTCACAGCACTGACCAAAAGGCCCGAAGGTCCGAAGAGATTTGCTCAGCACTTTTACTCACTCTGGATGTGCAGGATCTTTGAGGATGGGCAGTATAAAGTATGTTTTAGTGACAGTAATACTGACCTTACAAATTGGCACTAATACTCTATACTTTCACTTCAATAGATTTTAGCATATGGTAAGACCTCAAGGCCTTTATTTGTCTCGCATGTTTGTTGAATCAGTAACTAAAACTTTGTGCTTTGCTTGCCATCTAATCAGATTACTCTAATTCCAGTCTAAAGAGCAGGCATGTTGTTGTGTGCCCAGATCCCAGGTTAGAATCTTGTACTTTTAAGACTTCTATGGAGGAGAAGAAACTGAGAGAAAAAGATGCTTTTTCAAATGAAAACATATTAGTGTGGAAATGGCCTAAATTAGCTTAGCTCTGTATAACTGCCAACAAGAGGAGTTAACTCGCACTGTAAGTTTATTTACATTAACCCTCTGGGGTCTGAGGTGATTTTGGGGATGCTGAGATGTTTGGGCATGTGGTTATTTCAGCTACTTTTAACATATTATTGACCGACATATAAATGTTTTTGTATACAGCAGAAACTGTGCTACAATAATATGTGACCAGGATGGATGTACATGTTTGCATTTTTTAGAAA
>JAUCMT010000656.1:0-11390 GCA_032357475.1 Enteromius thamalakanensis
GATGTAGTACGTCCGAATTCCATTCATACTACTCACATTCATACTATATAGTACCTACTGTTTTAACGGTCGAGTAGAACGTTCGGTTTTAAATGTAGTACCTACGGAAGCAGTATGCGATTTCGGATGCAGCACAAGACAACATACAAGGTGGGCGGAGACATGAGTTAATTGGTATGAGTCCAAAAGTGAAAACAGACACAAACTCACACACAGTTCGTGGAGAGCTGGAGTGCCATCCAGAGCTGGGCTGGCACATCCAGCTGATCGTTACAATCCCCAAACTAAAGTGATACTTTTAAGATTGGCTAACTACATAACTGTCATTATTAACTAGTTGTTATTAGCAACACTGTAAAAAAAACAAAAAAAACAAGGAAATTTACAGGGAAATTCAAACAAAATTTGAAATGCAATGCAGGGAATTCATGTTATTTCCATAATTCCATTTAATCTTTATTAAGTGTGATCTATTTTTATTACCTAATGTTAACAAAGCCTAACCACTTCCATGAGCTACATTGAATTTAAAATTACAAAAAGACATATAAAAATTACAAAATTAAAAATTACATCTAAAGAAATAAGAATGATGTGGAAGGTCTAAGGGAATCACTCATTCTTTTTTAGATTTAACATCAAACCTTCAAAGCTTAAAATCATTTCAAAAGATCTGTGCGCTGTTGTAGAGGCGTACTGTTAAATCCAAAAATTAGTGCTGAATTCATTAGGCGTAGAGGAACATCTGCTAATTTCCAGAAGATTTCTGGCACGCGCGTAATTAAAGTGTCTGAATAAAGAGCATGAAGATTATCTACAATTATGAAAACTATGTAATCTGCAGGATTTTCTCATTTTCTGTTCTTTTTTTATGTTGGTGGCAGAAATAACATCGCTTTGCCATTGACGTCCAACCCAGCGTTTCTCACAGTGAAAAAGGAAGTGAATACTGAAACTGAAGTCAGTTAGCATTTTAATGAACACTTCACTGCAAATATGTCTAGTAACAGGTATGTCGACAACTAGAGGTTTTAAAGACTTTTCGAAGGAGCTTTGGTTTCCATGACAACAGGTGAAACCAAATGGGGAGGTCAGTGGAGAATGTGTGTGCTGTGTCTGGTTGGTGTGCAAAAGTGTGGTTGTAGGTTTTGTGGATAATTTGTAATGTTTATGAGTAGATTTTGACCCTGGGTTTCTAAAATTAATGTTCCATTTAAAAAAAGAAAGTGTTAGTGTTGTCGTGTGTAAAGGTCACATGAGCTATTATGGGTAGAATGATCCAGATAAGCAAACAATTTAAATGAATCCAATATATACAAAATTAATGAACCAGAAAATATTTTCCAAGCATATCGTTGTATCTCCCATAAATGTACAATCCTAAATATTTCAGTGTGTGGTAGAGAGGATTGTTGAGTTCGGTTTATCCAACTCTGACAGGGTTGACATTTAAAAATAATCCTCCATTTTTCTTTATATGGCAAAAAATTAATTCTCAATTAAGCAATTCTGGGTTTCAATTTAGTTTTTTCCTTTCATTTTTATCTAGTAACCTAAAAAAATGCAATTTCACCATTATTTAGGTTAAAAAAAAAATGGTCTAGTTCTATTCCATGTGCATAACACATCAAGTTAAAATGAAATATCTGTCAAAAAAGATGACTGAAATATAAATTCACATACAGTATTGTGCAAACCTGTCTAAAGCATATTCATGTTCAGAATAATATGGAAAAATCTTTTCCATTCACATGCAAAATGACGACTGGTAAACTATTATTAATGTTAATGTTAAATGCAATATCAGACTTAGGGTCCGTTCACACTAGGCAAGATAAATATAAAGATAACGATAAAAATACAGTTTTTATCTACAGTATATTAGCATCCACTCCAGCAGATGCTCGTCTACCTTTACATTCTTGAGCTCATGACAGTAGGATTGATTATTTTTGGCTGTCGATTTTTTGTTATTGTTTTTAGCTAGAAAAAATTGTTCTGAAAGTGACATCATCAACATTATTGTTATAGTTGTGGTGTGGACTATATTGTTATTTTTATAGTTATCGTTAATGGTGCGAATGGACCTTTATGGGAATAGTTCTGTGTGAATGCCACCCACCAATATGTTACACTACCATCCTTCATGGGTAGTAATTGACTTTCACAGGAAAATCTGACCAATCATAATGCAGAATCCTCCATATTTGTCTGACAAACAAACCAGACTGGAGAGTAGATTAATGGCGATGGACTTGATCTGGAATAATTTTTTTTCTGTCTTTCTAAGGTTGAAAGAAGATATCTTCTGATGTTCCTTTATGTTTATTTCATAAGTATAACTAGTAAAGAGGAAGAGATTATCAAATTCATGTGCCTCTTGAACTGAGAAGCTACAGTACAGCAAACAATCATATCACATTAAAGGACAACGCCACCGTTTTTCCGTATTCCACGTTCTGGATGTTCTTCCCTCAACGAGTTGATACACATCTCTCCCATCTCAGTGCGTATACTTAATCACTCTTAATCATTACTATGTAAACATTTAGCTTGGCTCCATTCATTCCTTAGAGCCATCAAACAATTGTTTTCCCAATTTAAAGATGGTTACATGGCTACTTACATGAGTAAGTATGTTGACACAAAATAAAATGTAGCAATTTTTAGGCGGATAAAAAGATGATTTGTAGCGGAACAGTACTTGGAAGCATTTCGACCCCGGCACAGTAATATCATCACTCCTTTCATCTTTTTATCCGCTTAGTAAATTGCCACTTTTTATTTGGTGTCGCCATACTTACTTGTGTAACTAGTCATGTAACCACCTTTAAATAGGGAAACATGGGAAGTGTTTGGTGGTAATAATGAATTGATTCCTGTTTGGGTCCTAAGGAATGAATAGAGCTAAGCTAAATGCTAACATAGTGGCACTGCAAGCTAAAGCAAATAAGGGCACACAGTGATAAGGGGGAGGTACGTATCAACTCGCTAATTTGATGGAAGAACACAGTGGAATATGGAAAAACTGTGGCATTTATTGTTTGAATTTCTTGAATGCTACTTTTAGAAAGCGTCTTGTCTGCTCAGAGCTTAGGTGTTGCCGTGGAGCTAACTTCGTATCTCAGTCTCTAGCTTGTGCTGCATCTAGGCCAAGCTAATGTGGCTGCATCGACTCCAAGGGCCTTGGTCAGGAGACCAGAAAGAAATGCTTGCATTCTGGCATCCAGAAAAGTAGAAAGAGAAAAGAGAGAAAGAGTTTCTGATTTGTAGGCTTTTTGTAACCTGTTGAGGTCACACCTCCTGTGGATCAAAGACCAATGGTGTGTTGATGCTTTAGAGGGAACTTTTTTGGGTCCTTTGTTCCTTACATGCTAATTTGCATATACACGGCATTGGTGAATCAAGATACAAATTAGAACTGATTCTTAAAACACTGAATGTTGCAAGGATATCAACATAAAACATACACTCTCAGTTAGATCATCTGAAGACGAGTACTTAGACACCAAACACGAAATGTGATGATCTGTAAGTTGATCTATCAGAAACATGCACAAAACAGTCTACCATACGCAAGGCAATATGCCAGGAAAATAACAATATACACTATGATAAGTGTTCTATGAAATGATAAGTGTTCATTCAAAGGAAATTTTCCTGTGAATTAGTTTAGGGAAAAGTCCATTGTCTTAAGACTAGTCAGAGTTGCTCTGCTCACATTCCTTCGAGCAATAAACCAAATCTTTTTCAGTCGGTTGTCATTGCAATCAAAGGCCTGGCTTGCCCCCCTGGGATTGTAACTGTCAGTCGGGGGGATGTCTTTGCGTTGCCTCCTGGGTTGGTGAAAGCGGTATTAAAGATTGTTAACATTTCTTAAATGTAACAAATAGTTTGCGACTAATTGGTTCAAATGCAATACAACAGTAAAGGGTCTTGATGAAAGCAAAAAAAAATAAAAAAATTGGTTAATCCTCATTTTATCATGTTAAAATCAGACATAAAAATCTGATACAATTTCAAATGCACAAGAAGGTCAAGTGAAAAAGACGGAAATGTAAGAAGAATTTGGCCTTTTTGTGCACACGGACACGTCCTCCTCAAATATTTACAACATTCAAAACACAAATGTACAGTAGGCCTATAAAGCAAAAAAGAAACAAATTACTTAACTCTTTCATTTGTGCTGTAATTTTTGCTAATACTGCTGGTGGCTAAAAGAATGTTCTCTTGTATATTTATGTTAGCATCTGTGTATAATCGTGTGTGGCACATTATGACATACGTCCAGTGAGCTGTTATTCTGATGCGAGTATGACCGCTTCTAATGAATCTCTTAATGCTGCTTGTTCCTTCCGATGCTAATCTGTCCCACTTTCATATCATGCTGTTATTTCATGATTGTTTACAATCCATTAGCATTCGCATGGTTCTCAAATAACGCGTGCGCAGCTATTCCATCGTCACCTCACTAGGAGAAATAGCTGTGACAGCGCTGAACGTTTATTTAACGTGTCGATGGTGGCGGCAAAGAGGTAATTGAGAATTGATTTGACCATAATGGCTTTTCATATGTTCCCTACAGAATGCTGATGCCGCCTGATTAAGCCGTGAGACGGCAATTTGCCACTTAATGGGGTCTGCCCTTGTCCTTTGCACAAGATGAACCGACGGTGTGAGAAGTGGTAATAAAGGGACAGTGTTCAGAGGTGTCGTCCGGAGTCATTGTACAGAGCATGTTACTGTGGTTTAATATTCTCGCTTTTGTCATCTCGGAGCGTTCGCTTTGTGGAGGGAAGTGTCTTAGTTCCAGCGTGCTGCACTTTTCAACACTCTCAACAACTGCAGCAAAAGCTGATGATACTTATGCCTGAGTACGTTTCCTGTGCCTTAAACGTGTAAAAGGTGCCCTAACAGTGTTTTTAATAAATGTTGAACTGAACGTTAACTTCTACAAATATGTTTTAGTATTTTACTTAGAAAATAAGGGAATAAGACATCATAAAGTGTTATTTCAAAGCTCTCATTTTACCCTGGTCAGAAATTTTCAAAGGTGAGCTAAGGGTTCGTAAGGGGGTGCACAAAATAAAGTTATTTTATGTATTTTTGAATTCAAATTCAATTTTTTTTATTTGTCACATTCACATACATACACGGTATGACATGAAGTGAAATATAAAGCATTTGTTTTAATGACTTTAACTTTCACATTTTCGGTATATGTATTTCGGTACTATTTACGTCTGCTTTTGTCTGATTATATTGATTACATTAATTGTATCATAACAGTGCTGGTATATCTGCATATAAAGTGGATAGTGCAAAAAAAGAAAGAAAAAAAACCAGCTAAATAAATAAAAAAAAGTGAGATTTTCCGATTATATTTTTTTCACATAATAATTAAACTATTTGCTTTGCAGTGGTGATATAGCACATATATCATGTAATATAGGTAAAATAATTATTTAATTTATAAAACATTTCACACAATATATAGAAATGGCTGCTTGTACATGGCATTATAATACTGTTTTTATTCATTATTTTAGTAGCAGGTCTCTTGCATAGGATTCATGAGAGATGGATCAAGGTCTAACAATTCTCAGACTCTTGGTTATAGAAATAATTAATATTTGATTAAATAAATTATGGTTTACAAAATAACGTGCAGTAATATATGCCTTTAAAAACAGAGGCTTTGGCTGAACATCCAATACTACTTTTGGCAAGCTGTGTAGTTGGGAAGTAAGCAAATTCAGTGTTGGAACCCAAAACATCATTTTTTTTTGTTATGAACCATTTGGATCTGTTATTTGATTTAACATGTAGTTCAATCATGAAACTTAGAAAGATTAAACCTCCTACATATTAACATGCTCAAGCTATTCAGAGAGAAATAATGAAACACTTTACCATTAACTAACTTCTGTTTTATATTAAGGTAAAGATTTGTTGGTTATTGAAGTGGAAAGACTTAAATATTGAATTGGCTTTGTCAAACGCCAAATGAATAGCAGGCCATGCAATAACAGACTGAGTAAACAATATGTGCTGTTGATGCAACTCTTTGTTGATCTGTTCTGTTTGCATGTTGCATTCGTCAGGTTGCCTCATGCATAGACACACTGTAATTACAATTTCTGTGCTTACATGCTTTAGTCTTCACATAAATTTCCTTTTTGTTGTTGTTGTTGTTGTTGCATAAATTACATTTCTGGCACAGTCAACAGATGCTTTGTTTGCACTGGAGCACAATGAACTGAAATAAATCCAAAGCAATATGCTTGGCTCTTCAAATGTTACCTCAATATGGACATCCTTAACATTCCCCAGAAAGAACACTTAAGATTTGAGGCGGGGGTCTCAAATTGTTCAGGAAAAAAAAACAACAACTGGGAATCCTGTATCTTGTTACTTTGATTTTCAAGATCTTTTATATTTTAGTTTATTCTTGTGTGTATTTGTGTTCGCCACATTTGTTGTTTTTATAATTTGCTTTCCTTTTACTTTGATTTCATTTTTCATTTCAAGCATACTTTGATGACGAGGATGAAGATCTGTTTGGTGATTACTATTTCAGTAAGTTGCCATATGTTCAATGTTTTCTCGTGTTTGCTGTGTATTCTGTTCATATATAGGCTATTTGTTCTTTTTTTATACTTCAGGTATTGTGTGTTATGGGAATCACTGATAAAAACGTCTTTTCATTCAGCCCCCAAATCTGATAATAAGCCACAGATTTCTGAAATGAAATTTCAGACTTTTAAGCTATTAGCGGGAGCGCTACAAATTGGATGGTGGCAGCTTTTTAAGAAGGCTTTTGTTTAAAAATGGTGTTTTTGTGTCAGGAGAATTCCTTTCTTCAAATCACCTCTTAACTGTTCATTTCTATCCCTGTTGAGAGCTACAGTCACAGGCTGACAGATTGCTGCCTTCATCATAAAGCTCTCATTAGAAACTTCATTAATCACAATGCCTTAAACAAACCCAAGGCCAATTAGCCTCATATGGCATAAAGCCAGTCTCTTCAGTCCATTTCTCTCAATAACATGAGTAACTCTCTTTGAAAAAGTCATTTCAGTGGCTCTTTTTAGACAATATTTAACCCTAAAAGCCCATTTTTATTTTTATTTAATGATTTTAGTGAAAACAAAAATTTGACTTCACTATTTCACACATGCACACCTGTGATTCTAATATTAATAAAACCGCCTTTTCCCATTTCGAATTTGATCTTTGTTTTCTCACATTTGAACAAACTTCACATTTCTCCGCAATATCAATATAATGAGTTTCGAAATAAGTGTGAATGAGGTCAGAAATAATATCCGATTATAATGGTGTCCGTGGTTAGCACTCAGTTTTGAAGCGATAGTCTATTTATCACCCCTTATAGAATGAAATTGTATAGGCACAGAAGTGCTTTCTCAAGACGATTTAAAGAAACACCTGCTGCTTGCATTGTCAACCCAGCAATTTCCTTGAAACCGAATTAAGTTAACTTACCGAATGCCCTTGTCGGCTGCCAACAGTCATCATTTACTAGAAGGAAAGATGCCGTCTGGAATGATGACACTTGCGACGTGCGAAGACGTGATAAATGCTTGTGCTGAGAAATATGGGAAATGAAGTGAGAGCTGCAAGATCCAAACAATCTGTATACGAGAACACAATACTTCACCAACCGTGGTTATTTTAGAGTCGTCAAGCAATGTTGACCTTACTAAAATTTTAAAACTGTTAAAATATAAAGAAGCTAGGAAGAAATGGAGCTACACTCCATCTTGCACTGATTATAAAAAGCTGGAGAGATTTATAAAAGGGCCAATGAAGTAGAGTTACTGTGATTCATTCTTTGATTATGTCACATTAATATTGTTACATATATGAAGTATTTTCTCTGTCTTCCTTTTTCTTGCTCTTGAGCTCACACTCATTCAGTGTATTCAAACCCGAAGGTCATATGAAATGATGAAAGCGTCTCACTGGAAGTTTTTTCTGCCCCAGTGTTATTGTCCTGGCAGCACATTAAAGGGGCGAACGGACGGCTTTGGAACTGCACATGGGCCATAACTGCATCCATCTGACTCCAAGCCAGAGAAAACATTCATTTGTGGGTTTAAATCTGTAGAAGGTTACGTAACGTCTAAATATTCTATTTTGATATTTGCGCATTCGCCACCATCGTTTCCACACTTAAAGGGAGGAAAAAACACCGCAACATCATGCGTGGATGATGACACCTCAATGTGTCATAAATGAAATGCAAAACAAGTCGAGGCTTTTCTTTTAACCCACTCGCACTGTGCCAAATATGAAATCAGCTGTCAGTTGGGCTGTTTGTAGCGAGAAGCTTATTGGTTTTATTCTGAGAACTTGAGTCGCTGACTTTTTATTTGCATAAATTGCAGGCTGTAGAGGAAGGAGCAGAGTGGCTTAAATAATGGCCGTTTATGAGAAATATTGCTTAAAGAATGTTTGTGTGAGCCTGAAGTTGCTTTACTTCAGTTTTTAAACATTACTGAGTGGAAAAGAATATTACATAAAGAGTGGGGCTTGATTTAGAGCACCTCCTTCCTATTTCTAACTTACAGCACACTGATGGTTGGAGGGGAGTGATTACCTTTTCACATGTCAATTGAAGATTATGAATTTTTTTTCTTTTTCTGTGGATTTACTTGCATGGATTACTTGTTTACCACAAGACATGTAATATGCCCTAACAGCGCAAATATGTTCTTTTTTGATAACATGTGGACTAGGTGATGGCAAATGACTCACCAGCCCAGTCTCACGGCAATTTGTACATATTTTATGAGGTGACTAATTCATGCCAATTTGTATAACCTCACTCGTATGTATTCATACGATTTTTGCTAAATCGTACATATTTTAGTTCGGGGTTTTTCTCTGCCTTATGACAGCGCGTGTACAAGAAAGCATCCACAGCCAAGCCGCCCATTCCCCTCGCGAGCCGCCGCTTAAAATGGACGCCGATCGCGAGGAGGATTCCTCCCGCCTGCTGTCTCAAGATTCCGTTTAGCCAAGCCCTGTGTTACAGTCTGACAAACCATTGAAGCAATTCAAAGCTCAGTTGGTTTCGGTTTCCCAGCCTGAAAGACTGTTTCCGATCAGTCCCGGTTACACAGCCAGGGGTGCTGTGTCGAGCCCAGCCTGTACTAATCACTCAGCGTGAGGGGCTGAGTGATGCTATGTCTGTCACCGAGCGACCGCTGGGGAAGCAGTCTCCCATCGATGAAAGCCCTGAAATGTTAGCTACGGGCCCTGACATCACCATGCAGCTAGAGGGGCTGTGTGGTATACAGTTTGGCCCGGCTACCCAACCAGCCAGTGATCGTCAGCTGGGGGAGCTGCCTGCCACGTCGGTGGTACCCAAGTCACCCATGGAGGGCGCTATATCCATCACTCAGCGAGAGGGGCAGGACAGCCAGGAGAGCTGTCAGCCAAGCTCATGATTTCCGAGTCACCCATAGAGGGCGCCGATACCATCACTCAGCGAGAGGGGCTGGGTGATGTACGGCCGGTTTCCACACGACAGCTGGAATAGCTGTTAACCACATCGGAGGTTTCCGAGATGCCCGCAGAAGATGCTGGCACCATCAGTCCATTCTGCGATCCCCGTTTTGCCCGTAGAGGGCGTGCATGTCATCACCCAGTGAAAGGGGCTGAGTGACGATCAGTGGGACGCAGGGCCACAGCTAGGAGGGTTGCCAGCCATCTCAGCGGTGCCTGCTCCGCATGCAGAGGGCGTCGATTCTGCACCACGGCCAGAGTGGCCGGATCCGCCAGACGCCGTCTGTGATCCTGAACCAGAGTGGCCGGATCCGCCAGATCCAATCTTTGATCCAGGACCAGAGTGGCCAGATCCGCCAGATCCAGTCTGTGATCCGAAACCCACGTGGCCAGATCCGCCAGACCCAGGTCATGACTCAGTGCCGTTGAATTCACCCGAGCTCCACGAGACCTTTGAGGTTCCATGGCATGAACCACCAGAACCGATATTTCATACTGAGACTCCATCGGGTCCACCGGAGGCTGCACTACCTCTGGAGATGTCTGTTTCAGCCGCAGAATCTCCAGAGACCTCATTGGTGGCTGCACAGCCCATGGAGGTCCCCAAATCAGATTCCCGTCAGTCTCGGAGGGTGATGTCAACATTGGGGAGGTCACGTAGGGCACATTCACTCCCTGTATGGTCACGTAGGGCACCTTCAATCTCGGTTTGGTCTCAATGGGTGTATCCACTTCCTGTCTGGCCTAAAAGGGCGAATTCACTGAAGGGTTGGTACGCGAGGGCGCAAAGCCGATCCAGTGGTTCCCAGAGGGCTCTGTCACAGTCTGGCCAACCCTCTGGGACCTTGTTGCGATCCGATCCGCTGAGGAGGGTGGCCTCACTGTCCGTCTCGCCCAGATGGGCATTCCCACCACCTGCTCCACCCTGGAAGGCGTTCCTGATGTCAGCATCATCCAGAGGGATGTCTCCACGACCAGTTCCGCCCCGTTGGGCTTCTCCTCCGTCTGCTCCGCCCAGAGGGTCGTCTCTACCGCCGGTCCAGCCTCGTTGGGCCTCTCCACCACCTGCTCCGCCCAGAGGGACATCTCCGCCGCCTGTTCCGCCCCGGTGGGCTTCTCCACCGCCCGCTCCGCCCAGAGGAAGGTCTCCGCCGCCTGCTCATGATCAGCTGGAGGGCCAGCTCAGGCCACAAGAGGGCACTCCAGCACCCCACAAACTTTGTGCTTGTTTGTCTCTGTTTACATGCCCGGACTCTTTCCACAAACTCATGTCTCCACCCACTCGTCTGTTGTCTAGGTGATTGATTGTTTCCCCTTGCGTCTTCTCTATTCGTGACAGTGTGAATCTGAGGGCAAAATGATAAAACACAGATGGAAAATCATGTGAGAGGAATCAAAAACGTCATCCATGCTCACAACCTATCCAAATTTATCAATCAAACATTTTATAAATACTAAATTTAATTGGAGTAAATAGGTCAATCTGGTGAAAATAGGTAGGACTGATGCTAAACTGCACTTAAACACAGATTTGAATCCAAATTAACTGTGTAATGATTTTATGATAAAAATAAATTATGAAATAATATTTTGGGAGTGAGCTGGTTCTTAGTGACTGCTCATCTCTATTAAATTAAAGCTGCACCTTCATGACATCTGTTGTGTTTACGGCAGATTTGTTGACTAAACGTCTGAAAGAAATGTGACTAATGATCAAATTATTAGTTTGTATACACAAAATTTGCTTTGTGTTCAGTGATGTACATTTTTCAAGCTATTTTTCTTAAAGTGCCCCTATTATGCTTTTTCAAAAATTATTGTTCATGCAGTGTGTCATGTAGCTGTATGTGAACATA
>JAUCMT010000657.1:0-11387 GCA_032357475.1 Enteromius thamalakanensis
AAACCTTCTCCAGAGTGCTCAGGACCTCAGACTGGGCCGAAGGTTTACCTTCCAACAAGACAATGACCCGAAGCACAAAGCTAAAATAACAACGAAGTGGCTTCACAACAAATCCGAGCCCTGACTTAAACCCAAGTGAGCATCTCTGGAGAGACCTAAAAATGGCTGTCCACCAACGTTTACTATCCAAACTGACAGAACTGGAGAAGATCAGCAAGGAGGAATAACAGAAGACCACCACATCCAGGTGTAAACAAACTTGTTGCATCTTTCCCAAAAAGACTCATGGCTGTATTAGATCAAAGGGTGTGTAACGCCCCTGCACTGAGGTTCGCCCCGGAGCACACGCCTTAAACGTATGACCAGGTGCGAAAGCCAGCAAAAGAGGCTTGCCACAGGGGAGATCATGAGTGCGGAGAGTAGCTCCGCCCACTGCACCAAGGCTGAGGGTGAGCTGTCAGATCTGGAACTATCATCAGACACACTCTAGGACACTCATCAGATGCACCCTCCTGTACCCGTGCCTCGCAGACGCCCCCCAGTGCCGACGCCTCGCAGGCATCCTCCAGTTCCTTCTCCTCGGGCGCGCCCCCTTGTGCCTACACTTAGCATGGAAAACAAAGACCTGTTTACGCCGTGAGGACGCGGCTTCCAGGAGGGGGGATGAACTGTAATGCCCCTGCACTGTTTTCATTGTCATTTCCCCGTGTGCTCAGTGTGACCTAGTTTCTGTTAATTGTCTATCGTGTTCAGTTGTGTCTGGTTCAATTATCCTTATTGTCTGCCCTTCGTAAGTTCTGTTGTGTTCAGTGTGTGATTGTCGGATGATTGGCTTTTCCTGTGTGCATGTACCTGCTGTGTCTAACCTGTTATGTTGTGGATTATATTAAAAGGATTATTGTCATTGCACTTCTGAATCAGCCTCCGTGCTTCGCCACACGCAGCCGTGACAGGGTGCTTCTACTTAATACTGAGCAAAGGGTCTGAATACTTATGACCATGTGATATTTCAGTTTTTCTTTTTTTAAAAATCTGCAAAAATGTCAAAATTCTGTTTTTCTTTCAATATGGGGTGCTGTGTGTACATTGAGGAAAAAAAAATTAAAAACTTAAATTTTGGCAAATGGCTGTAATATAACAAAGAGTGAAACATTTCAGGGGGTCTGAGTACTTTCGGTACCCGCTATATATATATACACTAATATATATATTTGTTTTCCATATATATATATATTATTTATTTTTTTATTTTTTTATCTACATGAAAGCTCCTGTACCGCTATAAAAAATGTACTGATATAATAATAATGTTTTGTACTTAATTAGAACTATATTGCTTATCAGAAAAACCTGCTAATTCTCATGGCATTGTTAGATATTCTGTTGTTGGGTAAAATGGCTATTTTTACAATTAATGCAGAAGAATCCATGAACAATAAAGTAGCTAATGAGCCATTAAGTTAAAAAAAGAAAAAAGGATCATTATGAAATTGTCATCAAGATTTCTTCTTGTGGTGCAAAATGAAAAAGACACTGAGAATCTTTTACCATCAGCTCTCTTTTTTTTTCTTTTTCTTTCAGCGCTGGTTCAAGGGGACACACTAGAGGACATTTATAACCAGTGTAAGATGGTGATAGAGGAACAGTCTGGACCTTACATCTGGATTCCCTCAAAAGAAAAACTATAAAAAATCACCTTACCCTGGCAGGGACATTGGACTGGGAAAAACACACATAGGAATAATTTGTAATATAATATAAATTATTATTATGGCAATGTTTATTGTTAACTCTTACAGTAATTTTATTTTCCGTTTGTTTGTTTGTTTGTTTATTTTACGTTGCATTTTTCACTTTCAATATGAATGTTCCTGAATGTACACCACAAAGTGTTAGAAGCATTTTTGGTCTCAACAAAAAAAAAGTGGACTCTTTGTTTGTATATTTATTGGTTAGCTTTTTAATTTAAGGGGAAAAAAACATTTAGCGCTGAGTATTCTTCTTCAAACAATCTTCAGTTAGGATTTCGAGCAGAAGGACAAAGAAGTAGATCAGATCATCTGAGATGATTTCCACACACCATCATCACCTCCAAGAAGGAAAACAATCCAAGTTGATATCAGCTTTCTTCACTTTTCACCCAATCGGTTGGTTTCACACACATCCCAGACTCATTTCACAAACTCAGCATCTATGCACTCCTGTGGCTAACAACACACACATTGATTGTGTTATTTTTTGTTGTATTATTTTGTTTTTGTACAGACATCCACTTGGTTGGATAATTTTGTTCCAATTGTACATTATTTCAGAGAAGAATCTTGTGGTATTAAGATGCTTTAGTGTAAATGGATAAGGGGATTCGACTAGCTGTAGGAAATATGACACTATATTTTGCTATGTATATTGATAGAGAACACAACAGCACAGAAAATATTTATAAAGATGATATATATATATATATCTATATATATATAACATTGTCTAAAAATCATTTTGGAAAAGAGATTTTATCAGTACTGGTGTATCATGTGTCGTCGCTGTTGTGTCTGTGAGAATGAAAGGTAATGAGTGCTTGTTTTCCCTGAACAAAACTCCGGAAGTTCCGGAATCCGCTGATTCTAAACCGAATGCGAGTTCTGAAAATTCTCGGAACTCAAATTTAATTGGCTGAAGATTCTACTCAATGTGGATTGAGTGCGTTTCAGCTTTGTTCAGGTAACAGGAAGGAGCCTGATGTTTGTGAGGCATTCGTTGAAGAGTTCTTCGGCCTCCCTAAAGCACCCTCTAAAGTGTTTACAGTACCTCAACTACAGAGAGAAACGAGGGCAAAAGGGACTAGTTCTGCAAGCGATCCTCTGTTAAAAGCTTTTACGTAAATGCAGTGGATCATTTTAATTTCTTTTTTTTTCCCCCATTTTGGCATGCTTTACACTTGTGAACATGGCTTCCTGTCCACACATTCACGCTGCATACTTATGTCATTGTGCCCTTTTCCATGTATAGTTGAGAGATATTCCCGTCCTTCTACATTAATAGTAAAGCTCTCGCCATTCGTGGAAACTACAAATGCCAAAAGCCATTAACTCTGCTCACTCGTTTCGAATGCGGGGGGAATTATTTGTTGCAATATTTATTGGGAGATGATACAGCACGGTTCTGTGGCAAGAGTCTTTTGACCTACTGGTCACCACTTGCCTTAAAAAAAGGGAAGAGGCTTTTCGGGCCAGATAGACATTTTTTACGCTTTCTTGAAGACTGAGCACTTTTGTATATTTGAGAACTTATTCACAGATTGTGTTCAACCAGATGGTGGACACAGAGGGGGATTTTCAGAAGAGAGAGACTGAAATATCACAGTGAAGCTCTTAATGGTGTAATATGAAATTTCTTTGAATAAAATAGATAATGTATATGTTATTATGACAATGTAAAACATGGATGGCATCAGTGACTATCAGAATATAAATTGAACATTTTAAATGCTGTGAAATTATTTTCTTCTCTTCTACATGTTTAGTTTTTCTCCGTATTCAATGTGATTGTTCTATCATCTGTAGCATATCATTTTATTAATTTAGTAGTGCACACAATGGATCATGAAAGCATCTCACAGGAATTTGGGTACTCTTTACGTTAACAAAAAATGTTTGCATTTAAATCGATTAGGTGATCAAAAGTGAATCTCAAATAACTGATGCTGTAGCTTTAAGAAAAATCAAAACCCTGCAGATTGTATGCACTTGTACAAGGCTCTCCGGGGCCTTATGGTGCTCGTAGACTGATTTGGTCCATTAATTTCAAGTGAATGTTCAGCTTAGTCAAACGTGCTGAAATGGGTTGTTTTTGTCTCAGGGTTGCCAGATAGGGCTTAATCACTGATACTAAACCTTCAAATCAGAGTGCATCTGTTTATCACAGAAACCTCAAATGTTTTATTCCTGACACCTGCGTTGTGTTTAGTTTATTTCTTTGTTCTGGAGTGTCTGTGTCTGGCGGGTTCACTTTGTGATTTATTTGTCCCCAATCAAGCGATGCAAATTATTTTCCACACATTGTTTTTTTTTTTGTTGTTTTGTTTTTTGAATCCCAAATGAAATGTGCAATTTTGTATATAAATATCTGTTTGCACTTATTGTAGTTGTATAGGAGATCTTTAATTAACACTGTCCCCCAAACCTCTCTGTTTTTTCTATTTATATCACAGGAGATTAAAGTTAAATTATTAAACACTTACATCCCCCTTCTGTTTGTAGGTATCATTTCCCAGCATTCCTAGAAAAGGTGAGACTGTAATCCCACTAAAGACATTGCATTAGGTAAACATGAAGGTACTCTATAATATGTATTATATAATATATCTATAAATGTAGATGAAAGATTTAGTGAGACATTTACACTCTTCAGATGATTAGCAGGTGTCTCTCAAATGCTTTGACCTCTTAATCTCTTACTGTGGATTGTGAGTGCATCTAGTCCTCTTTACTGACATCTAGATTTGATTTTGATATTAATTAAGCTGCTGTTGACTCCATGACATGATTGATAAAACAGAGTTTGTCATGCAAGACAAACTGCTTTTGCTTCAAATTGCTCTGAAAGGCACATGCCATTTATTTAATCACTGTGCATGACAGTCACTAATAAGTAGGGTGGACACTACACTTAAAGTGTGCATACTAAAGTGTTAGTTCAAACACTGTTTCCCTGACATCATTGCAAGACACTGAAGTACTCATTGAAGTCCTTTTATTATGTACTTATCAAGTCCATATAGTGTGTTATCACTCTCAGACATAAATAAAGGAGGAGGGGATGTCACTGAGACAGTAAAAAAATGTACAAGGTTGTACCGTTTAGCCTTTGTTTTTGCTGCCCTCTAGTGGTGGCTGATTTTTATTTAATTTTTCTTGTAAATATAAAAATAGTAATGCATATAAATCTGCTGCACTTTTAGGTTGCGCTGCACCAGATTTCTGAATATAACACTGTTAGTATTCGCAGTTTTACTCCAACGTGTTTTGTAGTCAGTTTTCAATCCTCTCCAGCACCAGGGCACGCTGTGGACTGTTCATTCGAGACACATTCACCCAGATGGACGGTTTCTTCTCTGCTTGTGGGTCCGACCTCAGAGTAACCAAAGTCTTCAAAGTGTTGTGCTGCAGCGGAGGCCTGACTGCTGTCTTTGGGTTTAATGAAGTCTGTGTAGACGTACGGTAAAGGAGTCACCTCTGCAGTGTCCGGTATTTCCTGAGAGACAGGAGCGGTCAGAGTATACAGGTATATTATTCATATTATTCCGCTGTAAACACTGTTTTAATGACTTAAAGACCCAGTGAAATAACTTGAGTGGCATTTTGGCTCAGCGCATTGTGTGAAAATTGTGGGACAAACTTCAAAATAAAATAGTTAAAGTGTAACGCAAAATGACAAAGCAATCATTAAAACGTGTAATTTAATATACTAGCCTAAGTATTGTGTGTGTCTATAAATATATAAAATATAAAAATTGTGAATGTCTATATGTACTAAAAACTTGAAACTTTAACATGATTTAGCATATCAAAAATGAGGCCTTAATATATAAAACAAAGCTAAAAGACTCTGTTCTGTATTTTCATGGGGTCTTTAAGATTATTGTAAATGTTTATTATATTAATATACATCTAAGTGTTTATTAAATTCATTGTTACACATCTGCTTAATAATGTGTTTGATTCTGTTACCTGATAAATGCCAACGTCATTCTCTGCGCCCCCTGTGAAGTATATTTCACAGATATTATAGTTACAATTGGTATATACAATGAATTATACTTCTATAATTAATGAAGATATAAAAGTTAAAGATGTATATTAATTTTTAATACCTCCAGTTGTAGTTCTGTCATTTTCTGCTCTTTGCCCTAAACAAAATATCAGCAGTAAATCATAAACCATGAACAGTTTTTAAGGCCTTTGAGGTTGAATAAGGCAACCAGAATGTATGGCAGACACACACGTAAACAGAAATAAAATGGTTAAATTGTTATATTAATACAAACATAGACACACTTACACAGGCATACATTCACACATGCAAACATGAAAAGCACTGCTTGTGTGCTCATTAGTAGTCTTCTGCTGCCATCTAGTGGTTATTAATTGCAATTTCTTACACAACACTGTGTTATGACTATTATAGTGTTTTTGGTCAAAAGCAAAACTGTTTGATTGACATCATTAATCCCAGAGGCAAGGTTGTTCAGAACGAGATCTATGATATTATATGAAGATATAGTCTATAAGTGAATATATAAATGATTTAGGGTCATTTACTTTTGAAATATTGTGTTTTTGAGGCCTTATTTAGTGGTTATCCTGGTGCGTTAACAGCTAAAGCCCACTTGTGAAGTTCCTGCATGAGGGCACCCTCCGGCGACAAGAATGAATGGAAAAAATTTACCTGGGTCATCGTTGCTGGGTCACAAAACCCTAATTTGGCTAAAATTAATTAAGAACTCTGAGGTTCACATTTGCAAATCCTTATATTTTTCTCCAGTGTTTTTTATTTTATTTTATTTTTATTTATTTATTTATTTTTTTTAATTAATTTATATTTTTGGTTTTGTCTAGCAGCTATATTTATTATTATATGTATTCTTTAATAATCAGTTTTGCATATTATAGTGAAATGATGATTGGCTATTTCAAAAGAACTAAGTAATATCCTTACTTTGTTTAAAGTTTTCATTTAGAAATAATCACGTTAATTAGAAAAATCGGGTTTAGAAACATCAAGTCTTTAAATTTGAATTGATATGTGACTGTAACACATTAAAAACAGCTAAATTCATTCTCAGGGATTAATTTTATACCAGCAAAAAGCAACATAAACATCAGAACATCCACAAAAATGTTCACATCAGGTGCAAAGCTTGTGCAAACAGAGAAAAACATAATAAAGCTGTATATAAAATTAATAGGCCCATATGCAATTTTTTAACTAAATAATACATGTACAAAACAAAAGGAAAAAAACTGACAAGGGAAAAAATCAAGTGATCCTGCCGGCAACAAACGCAGTTGCGCATTACTTGACATCTTCAGAGCAAAATAAATACAAAGTAACATCAAATAAGGATATGTATGTTTGAGAGATAACTTGTCTTTTCCCCCCATGCATAACATTTAAGACACAATAAAATAAATATGATTCATGCGCATTGAACTATTCTACAGAGAAATGGATAGATAGATTGCATGTTAAGAAACCGCCACCAAATGTAGGACAAGCATCCAGACTCTGAAAGCTACTTTAATGTTAGACTCAATATTGTCATATCTCAATTGTTTTCATATTCCATATATTTGTTGCTTTATATGGTTTATGATTATGTATATTTTTCCAAATACATAAAATGTTTTTCTGAAATCTGTAAGGTTTGGATTTTGTGTGTCCTGTAAAGGCCATTAAACATAACATGTAAAACATTCACCCCCGGTTTCACAGACAAGGCTTAAGCCTGGTCCTAGACTAAATATAAATCTGAGCTGTTTCAAATGAAAGAAACTTGCATTGACTGTATTCGTTTCGCCTTCGTTTTGTTCTAAGATGCACACAGCTTTAATGCTTTTTTCTAAGGCATGTTTATAAAATTCTAAAAATGTTTTAACTTTATCTATGGCCTAATTCTGGCTTAGGCTAAGCTCTGTCTGTGAAACTGGGCCTCAGTGTCTGCAGCATATTAATATAAAAACATGCAGAGTCTGTAGCACCCGTGCAATATACAAAAAGAAGAAGATAAAAAAGGTATTTGAAAATTATATTTATTGTTTTTACTGGAAGAAAAAGAGAAAAATAATAGATAAAAAAATTGAATATCTCCATTCGGTCACTAGAGGTCGCTCGATGAGCATTAGGCTAGCACGTTTACGAAATCAGTTTACAAAACTGACAAAAATACGCTTTCTATGTGTTTGTGTCCTAATGAATGTTTCTTTTCTATGTGTTTCCCCCCAAAAAAAACTACATCTATCTCTTTGTTTCTGTCTAATCTCTCTCCTTAAACCTATTTTGCTGGTTCATTATATTCAACATACGATTAGCATACTGAGCAGAAATGCAAATTGAAAAAGTACTAGTATATATTAAGTTCAGGATATCTCTGGTCTAAAAAGTTACTAGTAAGTAAAAAAAAAGAACTAGTTCGATTTTGTTTTAACAAGGAGAGTATAATTAAGTACAAGTCACTACTGGAATGCTAGTATGTAATTAAAACGTAGGCCTACTGGTATAATGAAAATCCTGACTATTACAATAGCGTTATGCGCTTGAACCACTAATAATTGCTGTAATTGTATTGTATGTTTAGGTAGCCTGCAGAAAACTAAAAGGCACAATTTGGCTGTTTTTGTATTTCTCTGATTCATACTGTTTTTTGTTTTTTTTTTCAAACTGTGTTTTTGAGCAGATATTGGTTAGAAGTAAGATGCTGAGATTATGTGGAGTTGAGGTTCAAGATCTTAGTCACAGAATAAACTGAATCATGAAGGATGTGGGTTTCAAAAAAATAGTTTGCAAAAGCAATATTTATCATTACATTCTGATCAAAAGCTGATGTATATGGGGAAAGATCTTACTGTGATGGTGTTTATGAAGGCAGTAGAAGACGATGCACAGTCCCAAAACACCTGTGAGTGCAAGTCCACTGGAAAGCACAATCTGATCAGACCGAGTTTTACCTTGTGCACCATTTCCTTGGCGATCAGTTGAGTCCTCGCCTTAAGAGAAAACCAGAAAATTACATGATTATGCAATGTTTCTTCTTTAGCAATGCTGCTTTCTGTTTAAAGATGTTTTAGGTTTAAGCCTTGGTCCTAAACAGAATATTTATATCTTTATTTTGAGGATACATGTAAGTTTACAATGAATGAAGTGCTGCTCACCAGTAATATATGTGCTCTTTTCTGAATGTCCATATGCATTTGAAGCAATACAGCTGTACGTGCCGTAATCAGAGCTGGTTATGTTGCTGATGTGTAGAGTTTGGTTCCTCTCACTGAAAGAGTATCTGTGTGTCTCTAGAATAGGGACTCCTTCTCTTTTCCACGTCAGACTCAGAAAGTCGCTCACTTCACATTTGAGAGTCACAGATGTGTTGGAGGTCCAGGAGACCACAATTTCTGCTGCCTTTGGAGGGTCTTTAAATAAAATGTTTTAATGAGCAACAGAAAAACTGATGAATTGAACACAAAAAATAATAACTGATATGTCTGACTTACACTGAAGGATTAATGTAAAGTTTTGGCGTTTTGTAGTTCCATTTCTTAGAACTATAGTTTCAGTGAAGACTCCTTCAACCTGCGCTGTCACATTCTCCAGAATGAGGCTGTTATTGTTTAAATAGAAATGAACCGTCCCACAGCATTGACTGTATGAAGTATTGAATGTGGTATTTCCTTTAAAACATAGACATGATCTTTTGAGTTTAGTCCATTCCACTGAGATCAAATCATCAATATGTTGATCAAGTTTCTCTCCAGTGAACTCAACACGACTGTATAAGCCCGTCTTCACTTCATTTTCTCTTGCTGCCAAATCAAAATATCCATTATTATCAATAAACATACTTCTAAACAAAATATAAGCTACATCATTAAAATGACAATACTTATAAAATGAAGCATTTAGCTGACAATAAACAGAACACTGTATCTAGCTTTTTAAAAATGTATTATATTTCTATATTAGAAATTACATATGAATTAATAGCAAAAAAACAGTGATTAGTATCAACTATAAAAATTATTAGCAATACTTACCAGATACAGCAAAGAAAAACAGCCAAATATGAATGAAACATCCAGGCATTATTAATCAGGAGTTAGACGTATTCCTCTTGTAGTTAAGTTGGCATTATCTTAACATCGATAACCATTAATCAAAGTGTTCATATCTGAAGATCTTGTTTCTATGACACACTTTAATGCACTCAAGAGTTGAAAAATAGCCACTAAAAACCACGACAGGAACATAAAAAGCAATTCGAACAAGGAAGAAGGCAGGGCTGCTTTTATTCAGATGATATAGACAACGCCTCTAGTGTTTGTTTCACACAGAACTAATTTATTAAAAAGACAACTTGCTCTGCTTCAACATATCATTAAAATGTCTAAAATTGATTATGATTATAATGCCATCAACAGATGCCTTTTGGTATAGAGTGTTAAATCAGTTTAATTCAGTGTTATTTTTACAGGAGTAACACTATTTCTAATAGTTTTAGTATATATCTAATACATAGATGTTATTCTAGTTATACAGTACTTGTTGTTATTTTTAACCCTGTTTGTGCTAATAAAAGCTTTGATATCCTGATACTAAAATCCTTTAAGACAAGTCTCTGGAATAGCACAGGATGCAGTTCTAGTGACAGAGTCAACCTGAGGTGGTTAGCTGGACTCCAAGTGTGCCAATGCTGGTCTATTTTGATGTTCCATGGGGGTTTAGGACATCTGTCAGGATGAAGAACCAGCTAGACTAGCTCACAGGTGCCCCAAACCACTATTAAACTATGGTATTAAACCATGCTATCCCAACCATAGGCTAGGCTGGGAAATGTATCATGATGTTAGACTGAGCTCACCCATTTAAAGGGATAATGGACCCCAAAATGGAATTTTTACTCAAACTCAGTCCAATATGTAGGTAAAAAAAAAAAAGTTTAAAAAAAGTTTTCTTTCGTAGATTAGTACAGATTTTTTTTTGCTGAAAGTGTGATCCTTGTATTAAATGGAAGTCAGCTACTGGTATCTGAAAATTTTAAAAAGCATATCAGGGAAAATAATATTAATACTTGTGGCTCCTGGTGATATATTGAGGTTTTAAAAAGTGAAACAATTACAAATTTTAATTTTTTAGTGTACCATTCCTTTTAGATCTAACCCTAACCTTAGGTCTCTCTTATTTTGAAGTACTGTAAAACAAAATTAAATTCAATTAATATTGTTATAAGAATATTATATTTCTGGAGATATAAAATGACATATCAAATTACTGTGTCCTCGAATAGTCGATGATTCGATTTTAAGAGTCTGATTCGACTCCTAGTCTCTAGGTCAAATATTAGCAGGGTGTTATGATCATACCATTTGACTAAATGGTGGTGCTCAATATCTGATTTCACATACTAGTTTTCTCCCAATAAGTTAACAATACAGACTATTAGAATAATGCTGTAAATAAGACCACCCCTATTGATTTAAATTTAGTTTCATTTTCCATAATCCGCCAGCGACAGAGGTGCTTCTTGGCAGCTGGGATTTAAATCATTAAAGGAGCATTAGGTAAGAAATGGCCAAAACTGGTACTGCAATCACTTTCAAAATACTGCTGAGCGGTGTCTC
>JAUCMT010000658.1:0-11382 GCA_032357475.1 Enteromius thamalakanensis
CCTTTCCTCCTTTCTTGTATATTGATGGGGGAAGTAGAGTGGGCAGGACTTTAAAGGACCTTTTGCAACTAAACCAAAAGAACAAGACAATGCAAGCTGTGAAACCTCTCATAATGAAAACACACTAAAACACATTTTCCTATGAAAATTTCTTCAGAGCTACAGAGCCCCAAATACCAGGCACATAAACAGTTTTTTTCCCCCCAGGCAACCCACCTTATGTTTACACCTTATGTTTATTTATGTTTACATACATATTTTTCTTATTCTATTATTTTTACTGTCAATGCATTGTTGTCTCTTTGTACTTGAAGCTAATAACACAAACAAGCATACTTAGCAATAAAGCTTTTTCTGATTCTACACTGGTGCACATGCAGTGTTGTGAATATGCAAATTAATCCCCACCCCCATTCAACCACTTCAAGTTAAGGTAAAATATAGGGTATTGATCAGGGCATCAATATGTGCTTTATAAGTACTAATTAACTGCCAGTATACAAGCTAATAAGCAACCAGTTAACGGTTAACAATGTATTTACCAGTCAAAGGGATAGTTCACCCAAAAACCAAAAATTTGAGGTTTCTCTGCTTACCCCCCCTTCTTTGTTTGTGTTCTTCTGAGGAAACAAAGTCACCAACATCTTGGATGCCCTATCCAAGATGGTGGTGACTTTGTTTCCTCAGTAGAGCACAAACGAAGATATTTAACCAAAACCAGTGCAGTCAGTCCAAATAAGTGAGTGGATGGGCACCAGACCTTTAAAAGTAAACGAAAACATCCACAGACAAATCCAGATTACACCCTGCGGCTCGTGACGATACATTGATGTCCTAAGACAGGAAACGATTGTTTTTTTTTGTGAGAAACTGAACAGTATTTATATATTTTTTTACCTTTGATATACAGCCACATCCCTCTGTCCTGAGCACGAGCTCATCATCCAGCTCGTGACACGTGCACGCGCTCTGGCTTAGAATACGCAAACTCCAGAAGCAATCGGTCGCGTGTATACGACACTCATTGTTTACATCGAGCACAGAAATTGTGGGTATATCGGCTATAAGCTAAAAGATTACGTTTCCTTGTGCAAACTTATCCGGGACTTTCCACTGATTTCCCCTTACAGTGTATGCGTATACTATGCCAGAGCGCGTACGCATGTCACGAGCCGGATGATAAATTTGTGCTCAGAACAGATGGATGTGGCAGTGTATCAAAGGTAAAAATTATATAAATACTGTTCAGTTTTTCACAAAAAAACATCGTTTCGTGTCTTAGGTCTTAGGACATCAATGTATCGTCACGAGTCGCAGGGTGTAATTTGGATTTGTTTTGGATGTTTTTGTTTACTTTTAAAGGTTTGGTGCCCATCCACTCACTTATTTGGACTGACTGCACTGGTTTTGGTTAAAAATCTTCGTTTGTGCTCTACTGAGGAAACAAAGTCACCTACATCTTGGATGCCATGGAGGTAAGCAGAGAAACATCAAATTTTCATTTTTGGGTGAACTATCCCTTTAATATGTGTCACATACAGTTCAATGTTTTTTAATAGATTGACATTACAAGAAATAACTTACCTGGAGTCAGATCATCCAGCTCCAAATTGATCTTTCCGTCTCGCTGGGCATAGGCAACAATGCGGTCTGCCATTGCAGGCCAGTCTTTAAAAAGTTTTCTGTCTGCCTCTGGGTAAAGTTTCCTGAAGTCTTGTGAAATCTGATCAAATTTGAAAAAAAATAAAAACATATGTAACCATAATCATACAGTTTAAGATATTACATGGGCTTGAGAGCAAGCATGTGTTAGTACAGAATACTTTTACAGATTATCAGACATAAACAAGTCACAAATTTAAAAGGGAAAGAGCAACATTAAAGGTGTTATTGAAGTTTTGGCGACAGTACATGCCACCAGAACAGCTTTAGGGGTTACTCCACCCCAAAACCAAAAATTGTGTCATTAATCACTTTTAAAGATGTGGCGCAGCTCGCATTATATCGCCTTGAATATTAACAAAGACTTCAGTATATAGTCAGTATCTCTGACTATAATCAATACACTATACTATTGTCTATCGGCACAACCCTACTAACAATTTAACCATTTCAAATTTCTTCAAACAACCACAATATCAAAATTATTTATTACCATGCCAGGATTGTCCAGGAGCCTGGGGAACTCCTTCAAGATTTCCGGGATGCTTTTAGACCCATTGCTGCGAATCCACTCGCCTCTGTATATGGCCGTTTTGTTCATATAGTCTTCAACTTCGGAGACTGGATAGTTATGGACCTTCATCCAGTCAACCATTTCTTTAATTTTTTCGGGAGGCAAATCAGATTCTGTAAAATAATAAGGAATAAAAAGTGCAAGCATTAAGATAATACTGGGTTAAGAGCTAACATAACCATGCTGTCTGGCAGTTTATGGAATAAATGCAGTATGCCAGCCTGGAAATCCATTGATCTGCCCATTATTCTTCTCAAATACAAATGCTCATTTCTAACATACAAAGAATGCTTTACATGGCCTTCCAAATGTTATCCAGCATAAACATCTCATTTCCTGATTTCCAGCTCCACCTCGTTATCTTAAAATGTTAGTCATTACCTCTGTGTATATACCCTTTTCACAGACTGTATATATATACATACAGTCTGTGAAAAGGGTATATATATATATAATGTATGATGAGCCTGTGTTATACTGGGAATAATGGCAGGTAGATAAGTGTATATAAGTGCAAGATGTTCAATGAAAACAAAAGAAAACACTAGAACACGGGGAACAGAATCACAGGAAGGTATTTACATCAACCACCAGCAAAGAACACCCTCACATCTGTTTGATTTAAAATTTAATATTTTTCGTTTACTGCCAACATGATATAACACAGCATGGCTTTATAAGTGTGTATGTGTGTGTGTGTGTGTATATATAACATCTTGCACTTATATACACTTATCTACCTGCCATTATTCCCAGTATAACACAGGCTCATTATTATGGGTACATGCACTTTTTAATATAAATATGTGATTACTGGACTATTTGCTTTTCATGACTACTGGTGTACTAGAAAAATCTTCCTAGTCAAGGGCAGTATTGGAAATTATCATCATTACCTGGTTTAGAGACTGCATGGTCCTCCTGTGGTTTCAATTGTCCTGGTTGTTTTAGTTTTCTTAACCTTTTTCTTACATTCCTGAGGCGTTCTTCAAGAAAACCAGTTGCTGGTCTATGTTTGCGGCCAGGTGTGTACCAAGCTCCCTGTAATATTATAATAAATTCAGAGTGAAGTCACAGGATGGATGAGGTCTATATGATTTTAAATTTAAAGTTTCAATTTTGTTATTGTAACAACAACAAACCTATAAAACAATTTAAACTTCTGTTCCTTTTATGTAAAGCTTGTTAAACTTACATAGCCACTGCCTGTAGTATCCTTTAAACATGGGAATTCATAGACCAATGCCATTGCAAGCCCTTTCTTGATGTCTGAGGATGGCCTGTTGAGTGGAAAACAGCAGTTGATGGAAAATGAAGCAATATGGTAGTTTATTGCAAAGGCCAGTTGGTAAACGAATCGTTATTTTAACGTTTCTTGTGCAAACATCAGATTTGAGTACCAATGACCTGATGATACTGAACATGCGTGAAGTTACCGAACAGTACATGACTGCCCATGTTGACTTTCCCTAACTGATTCTTCAAACTGATTTTATTTAATAACAAATAAATCGTGCTGGATTATGCATACGAAGTAGATCATGATTTGTGTGAAATGCTAAAGTCGTCTAATTTATTCACCTTATATCTTGAAGATATATAAAACATCTTTGTTTGTAAATTATTGTCTGTATATGGGTACTTTAACTCTTAATTTACACGGAGTCTGTTTTCATGATAGAATTGATGCGTCATCGCGGACAACGTCATTACATTAGGATGACATATAATAATCAATTTTTAGAAATGGTTTATTGAAATAAATGGTCTAAAAGAACCAGTTTGTGGAAAAATTCCACAATTCCCATCACCAATAGACTTAGAACAAATGTTGCTATTATCATGATTAAACTTTAAGATTATCAAATAAAAGAATTTAATAGCATCACAAAAAAGCAGGTTTAATCTGTAGATGTGTTTAAGCATTTGCTGTTGTAGATAACTCACATTTCACCATTGGTTTCCAGCAGGTGAGATATGAGAAGTCTTACAAGTAGCTTCCTCTGTTTGCAGGTAATAAACTGCAATTCATCTAAACTCTTTAAAATGGCTTTCCCTTCCAGGGTCGACTCCAAAACCTTCCGAATTGTCTACAAAACAAAATCAAAATCAAAGAGAGACATAACTTTAAATTCTGCATTTTGTAGTTATTTCAAATATACTGTAATTGTGATTTCTTCCTAGCTCCAATAGAATTGCATTGTCATTTGGATTTCTTCATACAAGTCAAAACTTACAAATGCGGGGTAAAGCTGCATGGTCAAGGTTAGCTGAGGTGTTGCAGTCTCTGTCTGTTGTACAATCTCCATCTCTAATGATTCTACAGTACTCTGACTCTCTGCAGACGTTGCTGGGTTGTGGAGACTGGCAAGCTAGAAAGTCATAGTTATGGACCCATTTGGATGTTTACATACACTCACATGCTGCCTACCACTACCATGTTCATCAATTTAATCAGCTACAAAATTGTGACATCTAAACATTTTGTTTTGTTTTTTTAAACCAAGCTCATTTTAACAATTACAAACCAAAACTACTATTAATTTTTTTATGAAATAATTTGTGAGTGATATGTAATGGTAAACAAAAGTTGGAAGTGAGAAAAGGCCATAAAAAGATTCAACTCACATTTAAAAGTAAAAAATATAAAATGCCCAAAAGTAGTATACAATAATAATGCAATTCTATGAAATGCAAAATGAAAGCATGACTGCTGGACATAATTAATGTAAAGAATGAGGTGTGAAACCACCAGGAACCATTAACCAGCACCACAATTTTACAAAACTGCAACCTACTTCAAGGGTCTAAGAGGAAAAGGTGTCAGGTTCTTTGAGACTTTGCTAAGGTAAAGAATCCTGAAACATAAGCTCCACTTAAGAGTCTCAAGCTGAAGGGTTGTAAAATACATGACAACTGATTTTAAAATGACTTTCCATAGTATTATGAACAAACAGGTTAAAACAGCTCTTGAAGGACCTGCACCATTTGAAGTCTTTAAATAGTCATGGTAATTGAATGTTAATCTCCTTGTTCCTCTGGACCCTTCTGATAGATGGCAGCTAGTAAAATAATACCATTGCATTATTGTTGGATAATTCTCACGGACTTTTAAAAATTGACATTTAAATGCCATTTAAATATGTTTATGGCCCAATTCACCTGTAAAACAAAACAATCATAAATAGTATACTAACCCGAATAAAAATTGTTTTTCACTTGCAGTTTTTATTTAAATTATTATAAACCAGGAATGGCCACTGTCCTAAAGAGATTAGCTCTAACTCTAATTAAACACACATGAACAAAAGCTAATCAATATCCTCCAGATCACTAGAAAGCTACAGGCAGGTGTGTTTGATTGGAGTTGCAGCTAAACCCTGCAGGAAAGTGGCCCTCCAGGACTGAAGGTAATAGTAGTTATTAAGATTGAAGTGGTTTGGAATTGTCAATATAAACTTGCATAATAATTATGTAACCTGTCTACAACGGAGAAGTGTTGTAGAAAAAAAACAGAGGTACTTGCTGAAAATAGATGCAAGTTTACATATCTTTCTTCAAAGACAGAATCTTAAAATACTCTGTATCTAAGTGAAACATATAAGCAGCTGTCATCCTCTCTGTAGGAATTCACTGCATGCAGGGTGTGATGGTCCAGGAGAGAACAAGGATCAACAGCAAGCACATGTGAGGTTGCGGTTACACCATAGGCAAAAAGATGCCTCTCGAAACCTACAGTCTCACACTTTTGGACAAATAGCTTGATCGAGTGATCCAAGACTAAAATGTTTTTCACAAGACCAAACAGGGGCTCACTGTCGGCAGTGTAAGACAGAAATACTGTCATGCCAGGCTTGTATTGTGTCCCATTTACCTTAATCCAAGCTGGCACAAAGGTTTCTGTAAAAGGTGGGACATCTTCAAGACCACTTTGTACATCACCAAAGCCATCCATTGCAGCAAGCAAAGTGCTGTGACCTGGGCCAATTTCTGTTTCAGTTTTGAACACGGAACCAGAAAGAAGGGAGTAGCATAGCATCATCTGATGGCGAAACGCCATGGTCTTGCAAATGTTTTTGAAATTGCAGTTGATGTGGCTGATACGTTTAAAAAAGCCATGTTTAGCCTCAAATCGCATAGACCAGTACTGTTCAAGGGGTCCCAACTTTAGAATTGCATTTGGATAGTGCACCATGAAGTGGTGCTTCGGACAAAGATGCAAATTGGGGTACAGCTCAAGGAACAAAGAATGATGCTCATCAATGATGGCAGCCAAATAAAGCAAAGCTTCTGGTGTAAGAGATGGAGAGAAAATGAATTCCATGCATTCCAGAAGAAGGAGCAACAGCTCCCAGTGTTTGTTGTCTTCAGGTATCAGGTCCCCAATCATGCACGGCAACAACCTGAGGAGACACGATGCTTGGGCTGCAGACTGATGCATTGCCCCTTCAGGATTTTTAAGTTCATGCTTCCCAATCACAGATGGTTTGTTCTTCAGATCAGGAAAGCCATAGTCGAAACTCGTGATTCGGAAGTTAAGCTTTTCAAGAGTGAGGTGTTTGTCCTCAATCAATGAATTCAGAACTAACTTCAATTCATATGGTCCCACCCCTTCTAATAAGTCATGCATGATGTCTGCAACTTGGTTGTGCGTCACATGAAAGTAGGACAGATTATTCAGAACACTATCTCTCCTAACACCAGTCTCTGACAAGTTGGCATGGCGAACATCTTCAGCATAGTTGGCTTCATTTCTCCTAAGAGTAGCATCTTCTTTTGTCTGTGTCCTTGTAGTTGACTTGTGTGCCTTGCATGTGCGGCAGAAGTAATTACTGGAGAAGCTTTCAGTGAATCCAAGAAGGGCATTTAGGCCAAGATTGTCACCACAAAACTGGGCAACTGAAAACCGCATTTTACCCTTGAAGTGTGGTGTGTTGAGGAAGATGCCATTTACCTCAAGATCCTTAAGTTCCTCGATGATTGGGAGCAGAATACTATCAATACCATATGTTTTGGCATCGTCTGATTTGTAAACTGCAACCAGAAAGTGTGAAGAGAGTCTTGACAGAAGCTGAGGGGGCAGACTCTTGATGGTCAAGTAAAGGAACCCCAACTTGTGCACCGCAACTTTTGAACCAAGTGGATTAACTGTTTCACAGTCGGAACAGACACGTTGCTGGAGAAAAGTGGATGATTTTTACAGTACTCACCATCGTAAAAGTCTAAAAGGACTCCATTTTCTCTCTGCTGCCAGGTAAAGATGGCATCCAAAATGTCCTGGGTCTCAAGAAGTTTACTTAAGAGGGGTTTCAGTGGGACACAATAAAACACATCTTGAACTGCAACCTGTCGAACTGTCCCAGTTGCAGAGTCTCTTCTCTGCACAAAGGAGACTCCAGGCAAATCCTTTTCTAAAGGTTGAATGAAGTTGCCAGACTTCACAAAATACTGCATCTGTTTGAAGTCGGATTCTAAACCTTTGAAGGGACTTGCTGCTGCTTTAAAATCACAAACAAGCTCCTGGACCCCTGGATCATCCTCATGACCTAAGTTTCTAAACAGAGACAAGGTCTTCCTCTGAAGTGAGCTGACAATGTCTGAAATCAAGCTTGATGTCTGTTGTACAACAAAGCTAACTGCACTGTAAGTCTGAGCTGATTTGGATTTGAGGGTGGCCAAAAAGGTTGGTCAAGGTTTCAGGTTCCAATTCATCCCAGTATTCATCAGCTTCATTTTCTTTTGGAGGAGCCTCTGAAGAATCTGAAATATCTGGATCCTGCATCTCTGCACTTATGGGAACTGAGCAGCCCACCACAGATGCTCTATTGACCCCCTGAAACATTGTTCACTGGAAAAGTTCTGCTGTTCTGGAAAAGAATGCTGAAGAAGATGCCTTCGGAAAGATCGAATGTATCCAAAAGTACGCCTGCAACCATCTTCACAACACTGAAAGAATGTTGAAGCATTGTTTATCCCATGAACTGCTCTCAAGTGAACAAAAAGACCTTTTGCATGACCGGGTATCACTTGTCTGCAGCGAAAGCATGTATATGCCATTGTTAAACTAGATTTGTGGAATGGCAGTTCTTATAATCTGCCAGCAATGGTGAGCGACTTTAAAAATGATAAGACAAATTCTAAAACACAGTGTGGAGAAACAGAACTGACCTCTTGTATGTTAAACCTACTGCATTTTACTCACAAGTTCCTTGTGGTGTTTTTGAAATTTGACACGGTGTCCTATTTTGGGAATGAGGGAGGCAATCGCATGGTCATCTAATAAAAGGAAACTCTCCTTATCCACTTCCTGGTCTGAAATTTAAAAACGTAAATACAGAACATAAAGCAGTGGTTACATTACCCATTAAACTTAGAAAGAAAGACAGACAGATAGATTTTTAAGATGAACACAAAGCAAACAATTAGATATTTAGCAGGGTGAATGTCCAGTAGGGCAGTGGTTTTCAATCCTCAATCATGTTAAATTTCAATCCTGCTCCTGGGTACCCACTGCTCTGCACATTTTGTGTATCTCTCTTGTTTAACAGAGCTGATTCAGATCATTAGCTTGTTAAGAGAAAGTTCCATGAACTGAATGGGTGCGTCTCACTTATGTTTGCATCCTCTTTCCCTTTCCTCATGTCTTAGCTCCACCCCTTTAGGATACGAGGGAAGGATTTAAGGTAAGGAAATGAGGACGGAGAAATCAAAGAATGAACAACGGAATATTCTTGAACACTCAAGGGTCACTTCAAAGCGTCATCAGCTGAACTAAAGGGATCTGCCCATATGTTGTTAAAGTTGGTTATTTAAGCCATTCTTAATTATTATTAACAAAGCAAAATGCCCTGTTAAATATGACATTATTTACACTGTAAAGGTAAAATATAAATGTAAATTTTTATGACACATCTGAAGGAAGAGGAGTTTTTAGGAGTTTTGATAAAACACTTCGGTGAGACATACAAAAAAATGTGCAGAGCAGTGGATCCCCAGGACCAGGATTGAAAAACATGGTAGTGGGGGTGTTGAGGTGAAGTGGTTAAGTAAGTTAAAGCCCAAAACATGTGGAAAACTTTTAAATATTAGATTTATTGTTTGATTTTATTGAATACCAATAACTATGGCTTTTTTCAATGACAAGATCAAATTATAAAACAAGTCATGGTTATTGAATGTTAGATATAACTTACCTTTATAGGTGTCAATCAGCGTGTCAAGCTGCCATTCCTTCAACTTCTCAATTACGTAAGCATCCATCTGCACCAGCAAGAATCTCAAATATCTAGAATGAAGTTTCAGATTAAGAACATTAGAATTTCATATTATATATATATACACACACACACACATCTCATAAACGCGGTATTAGCTGCTAACACATCTCTCGCATGTAACGTTAGTACATACACGGTGCCGCCATTTTGCATATTTCGCTGTTCACAGACAATTTAACTCAAAAAACTTCATTTAACACAATGATAACTCGAACGAAGAGTTTGTCATAACATCAGATTTAAAAATTTCGCATATTTGATTGTTTAAACATGAAGTAAAGACTTGTGATACATACTATAACATGAAATGAACAGAGATCATACCTCTCTGCACTAGCCTTGATTGCACAACAATTTTCTTCGCTCACCTACGCATGACGTCAGCCGATGTGCGTACTGTGAATACATTTAATACGAGCTCACAATCTTTTAATCCCAGTTCCGAGTGACGTGACATAGCCCTCGAAACCACTATGTCAGCACCTACGGGTGCGGTGTTTATGCAAGTGGTACACAGTAAAAAAAAAGACTTTAGGGCAATGTAACGTTGCAAACAAATTAATAATAATGTAATAATAATAAATGCGCTCAAATCGTGATTTAAAGTCGTGATTTACCAGCTTAAAAACCTGCCTGGTACGCGGCATTAAGTTAGGTCTAGCAACTCCCCTGATTTGAGACCATATCTTTTATTTAAGAATAAAGCTATTGTTGAGGCCTTTTTTGTCAAAAAAAGTAACGTTACCTCATATGCTGCTTAACGTTATCGTTAATCCTTCACAGAAAATAAACGCTAACCCTGCACGGCGACAGATCAAATAAACGACTACATCAGTGAAATCAGTGTGCTCTTACCACAACTTATTAAAAATAAAGATAATTAAGCATTTAATAATAAAACTTACCAAATAATCCTTCACCTTCGACGTGCGTGACCATCTGACGACCAGACGAAAGAAGAATCCAGAAAGATCGATGAAGGGAAAAATTAAACGAACCTGTTGGGTCAAAATAACCCAACCCAGGTGTTCAGTGGTGAACCGCCCATTTGACCCAGAATGAACAACCCAACTGTGTGTTTACAGTACCTCAAACAACCCAGAATTTTGACCCAACACAATTAACCCAGCAATGTGTTTACAGAGATAACCCAGCACTTTTTAGAGTGTAACCTCAGTGATCTCAGTATGACCTTACAGTGACCACATTATGACCACACAGTGATCACATTATGACCTCACAGTAACCACATTATGACCTCACAGTAACCACATTATGACCACACAGTGATTTCAGTATGACCTCACAGTGAACACATTATGACCTCACAGTGAACACATTATGACCTCACAGTGACCACATTATGACCTCACAGTAACCACATTATGGCCACACAGTGATCTCAGTATGACCTCACAGTGATCTCAGTATGACCTCACAGTGATCTCAGTATGAGCACGCAGTGAGTGTGAAGTGACCTCATATTTTGACCACAGTCTGAGTGCACTGTGATTGTGCAGTGACCTCATGTTGTGAACGCCGTCTCCAGGTGTTTGATTGCTTTCATGTAAGTTCAAGTGCCTGCTCTTATGGCCGCCGTTCTAGCTCTGCTACGCTGCAGGTGATGAGAGGCTCGTTGGTCTAGGGGTATGATTCTCGCTTTGGGTGCGAGAGGTCCCGGGTTCAAATCCCGGACGAGCCCTTGGTTTGGTTTTCTCGTGGGTTAGGCCATTCTCTTAGGAATCACCGGCCGACCATGAAGTTTTCGGTTAACTAGGCAAAACGTTAAGCGTCGTAGGGCCGGTTAGCTCAGTTGGTTAGAGCGTGGTGCTAATAACGCCAAGGTCGCGGGTTCGATCCCCGTACGGG
>JAUCMT010000659.1:0-11382 GCA_032357475.1 Enteromius thamalakanensis
CTTATTCTATTCTATTTTATTCTATCTTATTGTTATTTCTTTTTCTGTGCAACTGTGTAACCAAGAGCAATTTCCCTATTTTTATTAATTCCCGATTAATAAAGTTCTTTGAATCTTGAATCTATATCAATGTGATAAAAATGTGCCAGGGTTCATGCATTGAACCTGTGTTTTAGACATTTCTCTTTGAAACTGCAGTGGTACGTATTTTTGGATAGTTGCCTATCACAAAAGATGGTGGAATGATGGGTTCGAAACTACTTTTTATGATAAAACCAACAAAAAAATAGCTTTCTGCATTCCTACCATACTCTTCAACTTCTGACTAAAAATAGAAGGGGGTAGAGTCTGTGTGTTTGGGTTTAAACAGTCCTTATTTGCTGAATAGGAAGTCTTTGTCCTTTTTCCCATCTCTTTTTGGCTTTTTCTTTTTTTAATTTTCTGCACATCAAAAGCAGATGACTTGCCCTCCATCTCCACTGGGAAATCTGACGCTTCTCAGACCTTATTAAGCACAAACTCAACATTCTATGAGATTTTACGGAGTTCTAGCTCAGCGATCAGTGGTAGATTGAAGCAATTATCTCCAGCGGTTTTGAGCATTACCTATTGTGCTAGAGCGCAAGACAAATTTTTCTCAATTAAACATGAGCCTCAAAGCTTTCGGCCTTTTCTGCCGAGCACTGAGCTTATATAAACGCTCCCTCAGTGTGCCCGTTAGATGTTTCAGATTCTATGCCATCCCTGTGAAAGCTAAAAATAGAAGCTTCTCTCTCTCTCTCCTTGTCAAGCCTCAGTTCTGTTCTTCCCCGTGAGTGTGAGTTATAGAGAGGACACGTTCAGACTCACTTTTATTATAATTCAACGTCGTCCTCTGGGCAAGAAAGGTATTCACTTTAAGCAAAAATATCTTTGGAAAGCTGAAAGATGCCCACCAGAAACTGCTGGATGAGTAACTGTGCTCCAAACGTGTTCACAAATAAATGTGATCTGATCCACGCGTGTGTTTGATGTTCTGCTGAATGGACAGCGTGGACAAACAGTATTGTTAGGCTAGGAGCAGGATGGGGACTATTCAGGTCCACAAATATGATTTTATATGAACCTATTATATATATACACAAAAAATACAGCAATACTACAAAATGTTATCACAGCATAATTATGGTTTTTATTTTACTTGGAAAATTTTAGTCTTTTATACCTAACGCATTGCATTTGTTTTACATAATACTGCTGATTCTTTCTCTCTAGGCCTACTGTTTATTCATGACTGAAAGCAAAACAAAACATTCATTCATCTATGAAAAAGTCAGGTGCTAGAGGTGCCAAATGTAGATGTGGAAATAATCCAGAAAAGCAAGTCAAATAACTGCATGTCTCAGTTAAATCATTACATGCCGGGGAACTAAACTGCTTGCTCATTATGCATCATTTTTATTCCTGGCTCGGCCCCTAATAACTGATGGTATAATTACTCAAATATATTTCTTAATTTTATTCTAAGGTGTACAGCTAGATTTATGGTGTTGGTTTCTTTTTACTACTCGCTGACACTGTGATGTATGACAATGCATTCTCAATGAGAGATTTTTTCAGCCGTGAAAAAAAGAGAACATCTGTCCTCAAGACAGCCCAGATCTGAAAAGTATTTGTTTTAAAGACAGATTAATTTTATGTTGTCTCAAAAACTTGAAAAGGGTCACTCAGGAATATTTCATTCCAAGGAATGTTTTACATTTGTTGAAAGAGGGTTAAATAAAAGCCCCTAAAGCTGTGTGTCACCAACACTCTCTATCTGTATGAATCTCCATTGGTTAGACCATAATAGGTCTTGCAGTTTAAACACTGATAAGCGTGACAGATCGATCCATTTATTTTGTAAGACAAACAACAAACTGATTCTTCACATAACAAATCACCCTTATTCAAGAGATTGAACGAGACTTGGTAGTTGAAAGAAAAAGTCAGTGCCACAGAATAAGAGGAAAAGAATGCAAGTGTTTCCAAACTGAAAATTAGCAGTGTGACACTGGCAAAAGCATTGAGTGACAACCCAGAGCTGAGTAAAAAGAGATCCTGAAATGAATCCACTGAGCAGGAAAATCAAAACCCAAAGTTAATATTCTCCAATTTCACTGGCTAAAAGAACAACCAAAATCTGCCGCAAAGCACAATCTTTCCTCAGCTAGTGGTGAGAAACATAGTTGCTCTGGGCAAAGTAAATTTTCTATCACATTCTGAGGACCATTACATGATCAAGCAACTGCTGTAGATGTGGGGGAACGTGTCACTGAGCCCTCTGTTGTCATAATTGAGAGAGAACAAGAGCGAGAAGGAGAGGCTGGCAGTATCCTGAATCATGCTGGCTTTTGATCTGCTCCATCTGCCATGGCATCATGTGAACAAACTGCGACATTCAGTCACCAAAGTTGCCAAGCAGTCAAAGATTATTATTCACAGTTGTCTATATGACAAATATCAGCGGGAGCTGAGCGATATTGTTGCATATTAGTCTACAGAGCTATCCACCATCATTTTCAGGGCGGAAGGAAGCTGTTTTCTTCCGGGTCATTAGCTGCTGTAGAGAAATAAAGGGAAGAACAACAAAGTGCAGCAAAGGGTAAGACTGTTTGCTACAAACCAGTGTGATCATAAAGTCGTAAATTAAAATAATATGGTAAGACACACATATACACGTCAAGCGGTATATTGTACAGCTAAAAATAGATGGATGCAGAAGCTAGGCCCATTCCATTTACAACATCAGCCAATGAGATTCAAGCAAAATATAATTTAATATAACACATTATATATTATTACTATTTATATGCTGCTTTAGAAAACAAATATCTGAAAATCCGATTTTTCCTTTTTTAATTGTCATCATGCTTTTGTCTGCAGAATGCGGTTGTAATGGTATCTACCAGCGGGGGCCAACCGCTGAAGCAAACCAACCAAAAAGGCTCCTGAATCAGAGGAAACTCACAACGCAACTGAATTGAGCTTCATGCCATATACTTGCTTTTTATGTCTATGAAGTTTCTAATGGTTAAAGAAACTGAGCTTTCAGCCTAAAAGCTTTCATTAGTATTTAGGTTTAAGCCAAATCAATTCAATTAAGCTCTGTTTTTTGTATTTATGAATTTGCTACACTTTCATCTCTACAGTCATTTAAAATCATGTTTGATTCCAATGACTTTGAACTTTTGTTTTTTTTTCTCTGCATATAACATCAGCACCTGTCAGAAGCATTTTAATAAAGATGTATCCACACACACACACCTTCTCCTCTACAGTATGTGCTCCAGCCTGCCATGCTCTAAAGGGAGCTAAATGGCATTTAGCTGCAGCGTGCTCCGGCTCAATTAGATTGCAGTGTCTCAGTGCGCTCTGAGCGCTGAAAGCAATGTCCCCTCCGTACCTCAGCACAGCATGTTCATGATTTTTACATTTCATTTTGCTGATGTGACATCAGAACCACTAACATCTCTCTGTAGGGACGTCACGACACCACCGTAACAAGTGACCCTTATTTATTAGTCCATTCAACACGTTCATCCCCATTCTATAATAACATTTCTTTCTCGTTGTGTTTTCACTGGTGTCAACACTCCAGAACCTGGCAACCTTCGACACAATCACTTGTTGCTGATGCAACCACGGTGGTCTCTGTTTGGAGTGGGTCTTTAAGCTGTGTGAAGTGGTCATGGTGCAGGGAATTCACTCGGAAATGCTGCCAGGGAAAATTGTGTGAGAAAACAGCTCGATTTTTTACATTCTAAAGACCTCCCAGTCTTTCAGATGATGACAGTATTTATTGAAATCTAAAAAAGTGGAAAGTGAATTATATCTCATTCCTCAAAAGGCAGCGTTCTGGGTTTTCAGCCGTTTGTTCTCACAGATCCCTTCTTGGCCCTGTCTTGAATGCAAATGCTGTGAGTGTGTTAGGAGGTGAGTTGAAATTATTTGTCTGGATTTGTCTGGATTTGCGAGGATCTTGCAGTGTGCTACTCTGGCATAGTAGCACTTCTTGGATTTATAATTAGCCTGATTTGTAAATGGCTTTGGATGAATCAACATTTACGCAAAAATGAATGCATTTAAGTCTAACGTAATTCATGAGAGTGCAAATTGATTATGATTACCTTGTTATAAAATCTAACTTCCTGCAGAGGTGATTTTCTGCTCCAGTGAAACAGCTAATAAAGCCTTTTGTGTTTGTGTGAATATTACAGATAGTTAACTACTAACTAAACAAACTAAATCCGTGATCAAGGCAGATCTCTGCGCAACACATTGGAAGCGGTGGTTTTGACAGAAAACTCTTGTGATGCAAGAACACCTGGCAATGTTGTAGTAAAATTGCCAACAACAACATATGTTCATATATCTGTTAATAAAACAGATGTTTCGGGGGCTTGGATTATTCCAAACCATTGGAAATTGGAAGAGCTGGCCACAAGAATAATTGGAAGGGTGCTTTAAATGACAAGACTGTTAGACAAAATAAGAGGAAGAGTAATAGTGTGTGTGAGACGGAGAGAGAAAGAGAGATGATGGGGAGATACAGAGAAGCGAGTGAGAGGTGGGAGAAAGAAAGAAATATTTGCCAGAGGGAGGATACAGAAAACAAGCTTACAGATGCTCAGTTCAAGCCATGTCGCCATAGCAACTACTCCAAATGAGATCTTTTTTTTCTAGAGGAAAGCCCCTCTCTCCTGAAGCCATGCACTATCATTCCTCAGGAATCTCGGGCTATTAATGGATCTGGTTTAAGATTCAGTTCACCTGTGGTGATTAAAGTTCACAAGAACAAAAGGACACTCTATTTTTACCAGGAAGTGTGAATTTGAGTAATGACATTTTGGCACGTGCAAGGTCGAATCGATGGTTTTAAGCTTATCACGTTCCATTAAAACAACAAGCTCCTGAACCTTTATAACGCGTCACCACATTACACTAATCGCTAACGTTATAAAGTGTCTTATTTTTTATATTTTCTATAAATACTATTACTAATATATTTAATAACTAACAATCTTCTCTGTGCCTTAAAACTTAACATTTTCACATTTATACTTGATAACGAAACAAACTAATGCTATTGCTATGCTATGCGAGCATTAGTGACAGCAGTACGCAAATAGTGTAAAAACAGTAAAAAAAAAATGCTGCATTAAAACGTTTTCAGTAAGTTAGCTTTTCATAAAAGGTGGGTGAATTTAAAGAGACTGGAAATGTATTATAGTAGCCCAAATAGCTACTTTAAATATGTATTTGTTGAGGGTATGGAAATGTAATGTTTAAAATGACCACATAACTTATTCAACAATATGTAGCCTACTTTTACAGTGAAATGTTTCACTTTGGCTATTTCATTAGGGTGTATAGTGTGTTTATCATACATTTTATGTGCTTTACTTCTCATGTGTTGATGTAGTCTGATGCATTGTCACACAAACGCACGAGCGCTTTGTAGCCTAACTCACCTGACTTGGGCTTGAAGGAAAGGAGGAAATCGGCGGGACATCCAAAATCTTCAGGTCGTACATAACACCGTTAAGAATGACCGAGGGTCTGTACACGTATCGCGTTTGGGTAGGGGTGTAAGTCTCGGAGAAGTCATTGTAAATAAACTGACGGATGATAGAAGTTTTCCCGACTCCAGGCGCTCCGATGACGGCGATGCTCAGCGTCTCCACCATCCCGCGCCGATCAGGGCTGCTGGCGAACACTAGCGATCAAGAAGACACTTGGAAAACTGCTCAACAAATCAAAACAATAACCTGAATTGTGAGCGTGCGCCTTTTCTGCTTAAATCACGAGGGCGCACTTAGCGGATACTCAAATAAATAAGACTCTGCTCACAGATCTTCTGTCTTTTGATACATTTCGTTATCTCTTTTGGTTAAGTATACTGTTAGCGCCATGCGTTAATGAATGGATCAACAAACCAACTTCATTCACTGCGGCAGCTGCGCTGTCTTTTCTGCATTCCATTGGGGAACAGTCCTCAACGCTCCAGTCAGCCCACCGTATTCCTACACACAGCTCTTGCGCCCAAAGCCCGTCATTTCCCGACAGCATCCATTTGGCAGCTCTCAGCATAACGTGTGCTCATCGATCTCAAGGTTCCCACTGACCCTTTCTCCTCGTAACCTCTCATAGCTTCCCTCATCATCATCATCTCAGCAGTGCGTGCTGCGCGCTCGCTTCACCTCGCCGTACGCCAAATGCAGTCAGCGCAAAGGTCCATCGTTAAACTCCGTGAGATCGTAGGTGGACTGTATCCGCACAGACCTGTCGTTGTCGTTAAAGCTACACGTGAAGCCTCTCTGGTGCTTGCTGTGCGGTACTATGCGCTGCTCCTCCGCGCGCACTCTTGTGGTTCTGCGTGTCGCGCGCGGATTCATGAGTTTTATTAGGCTCGCGCTGTTTACTAGCTATAAACAGCTCGAAAAGGTCACTCAGAAATGATTGGAGGAAAACAAGGTCATAATATAAGACTAGCTAAAACATTAAAGATGATCGCTACTAAATAAGTATTTAGTAAGACACTGATTTATGACGCATAAAATTAAAGTAGCCTAAAATATACACAGTAGCCTAAATAAAGTTTCAAATAATACATTTAGGTAACCATAGTCAAGTAACTTCTATTTCTTATCCGCAAAAAAATGCGGAGGTTTAGAGATTTCCTATTTCATTATCACTGTTCCCATCCTCACCCCATACTACGCTGTAATTCCACTCCGGGTATTTTAATAGCTGTTTCACGCAGAGAAACTCGCTCCAATCAATTTCAAGGATCCAATTCAATCTCAAGAGTTTCAAAAACCGCTTCTCAGAATCTTGCAAACCCACGAAGCAGAAAAATGCACGGATCTAGCGATAAAACAGTATGTATAACTCCTGCACTTCAGATTTAATGGTCATCTGCAGGAATAGTCGGTGTCTCTAATCCAGATCTTTTAATTTCTACATTCTCATTTGGATAATAGAAGTGCTGGGGGCAAAATAGCATGGGCTGTAATCTTATCTAATGATATCTGGATTACTAACCTGAAATGCATTCATCCATTTGTCCAATTTGATTTACAAGAAAGATGAATTGCTCTGGGTTTTTGTCCTCACAGTTCACATCTAATAATTAAAATAACAAATTTTACATAAAATTATTTCTCTCCCTCCATTTCCATTCTTAAACCTGACAAATAATCAGGAGGCATATCTGAGACAGTCAAAATGTACACAACTCTACAGAAGTGGCCATTAAACATCAACCACGAATACTATAACATCTAAATGTAGCTTTCAATTGCCAGGCCAAGTTCATTGGTATGAGCAATAGATTACAACCCAAGCCTCTCGTCTTCTTTGGTTAGAGTGCTTGCCATCAGCTTCAAAATTGAGCTTCTGGCTTGGTGTATGATTGCACTTCCACTGAATTATATGGTCGGATACACAAATGCGGCCCCTAGTTCTTTCAATACTCTACATTACACTGTAATTTCATCACCACAGGACAGTCAACACAACAAAGAGGAAATTGCACTTAAACACGAGGATTCATACTGCACTGAACAAAAAGGGATATGATCATGTCCACCATAGCTTCCAAAAAGATGCTAAAACATGCAAAAACTAATAGACAAACTATAATAAATGGCATTTCTTGAAACCTTTGCAACCCCATAGCTTAGGTAAGACAACCATTAGTTTCACTCTAGAAAATGTCATTAGATGAGATACAGGTTGAACTTGTGCCTGCCAGGATTTCACATTTACTATAAAAAGGGTGATATTTGGAAATCCAGTTTAAATGAGTTAGTTGGCAGCATGGTGAATATGAATACATAAAACAATATACAAGGACCGTAACTAAAGCAGTCAAAAGTGGTCAATAGTCACAATGTATTAAAATATAATAACTTGCACACATTTTGCTGAGGGATTACGGTTATCAGAAAAACAGTTTTTGGACAGTCCATGTTTTTTAAACCAAGGATTTAGGCTTAGTTTTAATGCTTTTTACTTTATTGTTTATTTTCCAAGCAGGAATAATTACACTTTAAATCAATGGGTAATATACTTTTTTTAATTTCTATAACAGATGCATTCATGACAGAATCCAACAAAAAGAAAAAGCAAATTTCTTTGCTGCACCTCTCCTTGTACGACTAAACCCCCACAGAATATAACACACACACACACACACACAGAATCAACAAACTATGATTAAAAAAAAAAACAATAATCAATATTATTTGGAAACTTCCAAGCATACACACCATGTGTGTGTCAAGTCAGCAGTGTTTTGTCTGGTGGTATTTTACGTTAAGCTTGAGAGGTCTGTCCACCTTGTCAATGTCATTAAAAAGAATTAAACATCACATGGACACACAAAAGATAACCCACATTTCCCTGTCCTGCAAAGAATGAGAAAAGAAACAGTGAACAGGTTGTTTTGCAAAGCAGGAGACTTCAGGTGCATCGCGTTCAGAGTGATTTGAGAGATATGCATACCATAAAGAGTATAATTTTCTGTAAGATGATCTTAGGAGTCTCCCTCACACACACACACTAAATTAACAACACACCCAAATATATAAGCATGTACATGTCCTTCGGGGAAATAAGGGAGGACAGGGAATATTGTCAGGAGGAGGAACAGAACATGCAGCACGTTATATCTCCAACTAGCACACTCTCTCTCTCTCACACACACACACACACACACACACAACTGATGCACAGCACACAAAAGACAGTAGCAACTAAAATAAACCCAGCTTAATAGCAAAACATGACTGCAAACTTCACCAAATACAGAGATAATTTGAAAACCAAGAAAAAGTTCACTCAGCTATCGTGTAGTGCTTCTGGATGAACACACAGCATTCCCTTAAAAGAAATTGTGGGAGACCTAAATAACTGAGGAAAGACCAGGGAGAGCTTTGATAAAACAGAACCAAAAAATAAATAAAGCCTTAAACTGTTTGTGTGAATACAAGCCCAGCGACCTATTGTCTGATTATTAAGATTAAATTAAAAACAGCAGTGTTGAAAGGTTTCTCTCAACTGTAGTAAACACACCCTTCCCACAGCTGGATGGATGACGAATACAGGCTGGTCTAAAACTCTGAGATGATCTGGGTATGATGCTTGACCTCCACGAGGGGGAAAAACAATCACCACCAAATAAACAGTAACGTAATCGTGGACTACAGGAATTACATTTTCTAAGTGGAACACCTGCACTTATATGAAATAAAGAAGATGCCTTTATATTTCGTGTGTTGTATTTTACTGTGACCGTAATATTTTAAGGACTGCAAGATTGGATAAAGAAGGGTGTTGGGAATTGACAAAATAATAAGACAAATTCCTTGGGATTCAGTCGATGCTGAAAGCGCAGTCTGAAGGAAATGCTATAGACAGCAGGGGTTCTTTCTCTGACTGGTCCAATCAAGTTTCAGTCACCCAAACGATGCCTGGGAACTGACGTTTCCTGCTGGATTGCCCCCCACTTCAGTTCTTCAGCACCAACTCATAGCACTGGAACACAAACTGAGACACCTCTGGCGCTCGGCACTTTATCGACAGCTGAGGAAAGAAACAGAGAAGGAGAGATTAATATCAAATAAAGACACCGGCAAGTATCAATTTTAATTTTATAAAAGCGTTAAGTGAAGATTTGAGGGCATGCTAAGAAAATTAAGGCGTTACGAAATGGAGAAAAAGAAGGTGAGAGAAAATAAACACTAATAATGCTGAAAGTCTGCCAACACACTAATACAATATAAATCTCCTTCACTGTGCCAAGAGCTCAAAATTACAAACACTGCCATACAGAACATCAAAACAAGCTTACACTTTATGACTAACACTTCCAATTTTCACCTTGTTATTAGCTGAAGAAAAGGTTCTTACACTAATCTTTAAGTCTCAAAACACAACAGTACTTGCATGTAAGTAATGTTGTGCTTTAAAACATGAAATGTACAGTAGACCACTGCTCAAACAAGACCTAAAAAATTAACTGAAATCTATACTGTTACAAAGTTATCAAATACATTTTTCTGAATTTCAAAAGAAACCTTTTAAAGTGCATCATGGTTGCACGAAGCACAACTGTTTACAATACTAATAAGAAATGTTTCTTCAGCACCAAATGAGCATATTACAATGATTTCAGATGGATCATGTGACACAGAAGACTGCTGAAATAAATTACACTGTTAAAATAGAAATGGGATCACTTAAACTAATATTTTACTGGATTACCGTTTAGTTTTTAATCTGGATCAAATACACACGGCCTTGGTGATTATTAAATAGGCTACTCTTCAAAAGCATTTCAAAAAGTCTTGCCAACCACAAACTTCTGTATGTTTCTGCCTTTACCCCTTTTTGAAAAACAATTTAAACTAACCACCTGTAGCAAATTCATGAGCAAACTTATGTGTTTACTTGCTGTGAGCTGTTTCTCCTAAAAGGATCTCATGTGGCACTAACAAAGTAATAGACAAACAAATGCAGACTAATGTCAAAGGAGCAACTGCGCTGGGAGAGGTCAACACGAGTGGAAACCTCCATCTACTGCAACACCTGCTTCCTCTTTTGTCAAGTAAGCACTGCAACGGACTTGAGGCTTCTCACGGACCAATCATACAGAGGATAAACAGAAAGCCTGTGGGTACTGCGCAACAGGACATGAGAAGTGCCAAAGGGATGAGCGTGAGGGAGGGATCAATGGCGGAATTTATCCATCCCAAACCCAAGAGTTCTCTCTGGGCTTCTGTGAGATAACCCTGCAGCTTTCCACTGCGGACTTGTGAGGGTGAAACTCCCATTAGCCAAAATAAACGAACTCAGTGACTGACACACTAAGTTAGAGATTACGAATACTGTGTCTGACGAGGATGATGGGACGTTACCAATGACAAGGGTATTTATTTCAAAGTAAAAATGCTTTATAATAGAACAGAATCACAGCCAATCAGAATATATTGGTTTAGATAATAGGCATATGATGTGTGTGTCTGTGTTTTTATGTATCATTAAAACTAACATTTATTGCAGTTTATCACAAAATAATTTCTTTTTTAAGTCATTTGTGGAAGGAGTGATTTTTTTTTGACTAATTGAAAGTTATACTGCATTTATTAAAGGGTCACAACACCCTAAAACTTTTTTTTGAGTTGTTTACAGATATATACATGTTGTACATTGCTTAAAACAGTCATATATGTCACTAAGAATGTTACAAAGTGGAAATTAGTCATTTTTGCGCTTTTTACGACCATTTCGTGCATCCGGTTTTAAAAGTTACGTTTGAGCCCGTGACGTAGATGCTGTTTTTTTTTAGCGCTCATT
>JAUCMT010000660.1:0-11381 GCA_032357475.1 Enteromius thamalakanensis
GATGTCGGACTCTGTCACAGAATCTCCAGAGACCTCATTGGTGGCTGCACAGCCCATGGAGGTTCCCGAACCAGACTACAGTCGGTCTGGGAGGGGGTTCTCTCTGTTAGTGCCGGCTCGGAGGGTTATGTCAACATTGGGAGGGTCACGTGGGGCACATTCACTCCCTGTGTGGTCACGAGGGGCACCCTCATTCCCTGTTTGGTCGCAAAGGGCACAATCAACCTCGGTCTGGTCTCGATGGGTGTATCCACTTCCTGTCTGGTCTAGAAAGGGCGTATTCCTTGTAGGGTCGGTTCTCGAGGGCGCAACGTCCGCAGCTGGCTCCACCCCGGTGGGCTTCTCCGCCGCCGGCTCCGCCAAGAGGGATGTCTCTGCCGCTGGTTCTGCCTCGTTGGGCTTTGCCACCGCCTGCGCCGCCTAGGAAAAGGTCTCCGCTGCCTGCTCTGCCCCGGTGGGCCTCTCCGCCGCCTGCGCCGCCCAGAAGGAGGTCTCCATCGCCTGCTCCGTCACGGTGGGCCTCTCCGCCGCCTGCGCCACCCAGAAGGAGGTCTCCGCCACCTGCTCCGCCCTGGTGGGTGTCCCCACCGCCTGCATCCCTTAGGTGGACTTCTACGCCATCGGCCCCACCCTGGCGGGCGTTCCCATCTTGAGTAGCTCCAAAGTCTGGAGCGTCTGGAAGCCGCTCCTTAAAGGGGGGGGGCTATGTCACAATCAGCTGAAGGTGCCAGCTCAGGCTACTGGATGGCACTTTCAACCCCCCTGTTACATGTTGTACTTTCCCAGTCCTTGTATGTCATGTTATCAGTGTCTCCACCCTCCTCATGTGTTCCCCCAGCAACTGATATGTTCTCCTCCCCCTCATGTGATTAACCTGTGTATAAATACCCACCTATTTCCCATTGTTCCCACTGAAATTGAAACTAAAGGTTTAAATTATGTAAATTAGATCAATACTCTTTCTTGAATTATCAAAGTATGCAGTCTATTTAAATTAGAGCTGAATTGGATTTCACATTGTTTTAATTATGTCAATTGGCTTAACTGTACCTGATGAATAAATTATTTCTTGAATTATTCTAGAATGTTGAAATTATTTAGTGATTATTAACATGGGCAAGATGCCATTATGCATACCAATGTATCAATTATGGTACGACATACTGGAGGCTCTGAGAGTGAAGCAGTTTGAGCGTTTTGGTGACCTTTGATTCCTGCGTATCACTCATGCTGACAAATTAGGTAAGATTGAGTTATAGAAAATTATTTCTTTGTTATTAGGCAAGCAGTTTCGTGGCCGGCGAAGGAGCGGTAACCATCCCTAATCTCTGAGCAGCATTAGTAAAGTTAATGGCATGGTATATTCAGGTAGTCATTCTGGGTCTCCATCGAACGGACGAAGGATAATTCATATCTAAAATAATCAAGTTTTCAAAATTAATACTATTCAATTCGAAATTAGCATTCGAATCTAAGAGTAAAATTTAAACTTAATAATAATTTAAGATTGGAGTCAGATTAAAACGAGGCAACCTCAAAAGTAAAAGTAAAATTAAATGTAAAACTTAAATATCAAAATTGTAACTCTGCAACTTAAAACAGAAAGCTAGAAAATCCTAGGAGTGCATTCTCTGTCTTAATCTTATTGCTATTGGGTGGCGCACTATAATGAATTAAAATGGAAGACATAAAACATTATTTCCAAGCATATTTCCCCGCGAATATTACACTCGATATAATTTCTGCTAATAATCCCACATAAATGCCTTTGGTGTATTAAAAAAAAAAGTTAAATAAGAGAGCTAGCGCCCCCTGAAGGAATGTTGAATGACTGTTTGAGCTGATATTAAAAGCTTAATTTATTGTTCTTGTTTAGTCTTTTAATAAATATTATATTCTATTATATAACTCAGTCCAAGTGTTTCTACTTACTTAATCCAGATATACTAATCATCAACAACTGGTGCGCTCGGAGAACCGGATTAGTGAGCTCATAGTTAGCGCAATGATCTCATCTTCGATGTGTCAATTTATGTTTTAAGCGACGTACGAATAATAGACCCCTGATAATCGACGATCAAATCTTTGTTTAATATTGACCAAAGATTTAATTTAAATATCCACTTAATTTATTTATTATTTAATTTGGCCAACTTTTTGTAATAGAAATGCTACAGCCTATTTAATCTATTCAACAGAAACATGTAAGTTTTATTTTGTGTGATTTCTGAAGGCTTAAGACCATAAAATCAATCTGTATATCAAACACTGTGTTAATAAAATCATATATTTTCTTTCTAGGGCTACAATTGTAATTTTATAAATAATACAATTAAGTATTTTTTTAATTACTTAAGTACTTAATTAAGTACTTTTATATTTAGTATAAATATACTTTTTTTAGCTTTTATTTTGACTCCTTATAGGCTAGTATGCATTTTTTTGTTGTTGTTGTTGTTTTTTTTTTTTTTTGAGGAAGGGGGAACAACAATACTATTCTGCTTAGGGCACCCATTTGGCCAGCAGTGGTCCTGCTTCAATATCACCATTATTATCAGCGCTAATAACACAACGGCTTAACACAAAAAAAAGTGTGTTCGGCTCGGTTTGCACTTCCACTGCAGTTTAGTACCGCTTTAGAGTGGGCAGGATTATTCACGTGTCGTTGCAGTTGCGCTGCTTCTACTGCTGGGACATCCTCATAAACGCGCCACAAACAAACACACAACAATGTGTGTGTTTTTCATTCCGCGTTGCCCCATCAAGCTCTCGCTGGATCCGCTCCTGTGCTATCAACGAGAGGAACGTCTGTACTTCATAAATACACCACAAAACAGCCATTTTTGCTTGATACAAAAAGGTGCATTTCTTCGAACAAAACAGTTGCGTCTGATCCTTCGCTGGCTGTGCTGGTTTAAATCTAGCGGGTCTGTTGTGTCTCGTGTTGCAAGTACAGTGACGCAGTAATGACGATTTTCTCCGGCTAATCAGTGACCAGCAGAGTTTACACGTCACGTTTTGGTAACGGTGCTGCTCGCTTGGAACCTCGACTGAGGTCGTACTAAAAAAAGGACCAGGTACCAGGTACTGTTCCCAGTAGAAACCCCCCCCAAAAGTGAGCTGTACTGAACCGTGCCGTACCGTACTATGCAGTGGAAAAGCGCCATAAGTCATGCTCTGCCTTTTACTTTAGTCCAGCTGTTTGACTAGCCTAATTAAGCAATTTTTTGACAAATAAATAATTAAGACAGAAATTTAGAGAAGTTGTGTAATAAGCCTTTTTTGTTTTACTTATAAAAGTTGTTAGATTAGTAGTTAGGTTAGTTGTAGGAGCTTATAGGGGCTCATTGCCACTGCTTGTGCATGGGGCCCAGAATTTGGTGCTACGCCCCTGATCTCTGCACTCCGCTTATAATGTCAACAGTCCTAAATTTAGTAGTTAAACAGTCCATATTTCAATGTGTACAACAGAGCGCTGAGGTCTGAAATCATCTATATTACCAGGTTTAAGCTCGAGAAGTAATGTTTTTTTCCCTAAATGTGGAGGAGGAGAAATAAACAAATGTTCCTGTATCTAACTTCTCCACAGAAAACTGCGCTTACCAGAAGAAAAAAGTTGCCACCGAAAATGAACGTCTCAACAGAGCCTGTGAATGTGGCATGGATTATGGTAAATGCATTATGTGTCATACTTACAGAATTTAAGATTTGTCATTCCTGTTTTCATTTTGGGATGTAATAGAAAAGCGTTAGACTCTACTTTTTAGTTATTTGTTTTTTCCAGACACTATTTCTGTTTAGCAACAGTAACTGCAAGCATATAAAGGCTCTTTGTGTGTGTGAGTGTGTAGAAACAACATGACAGAATAAATTACAAATGCAATAGAAAAAAAATTGGCCCTGAGTTATACAGTACATGAAGATAAAATATAATATATTTGACAGCTTATAAAGCCAAAGTGGTAATGATGGATCGGACACAGTATATTGACCTGAAGGTGGAGTCGGTGCTAAGAGAAGGTACGGTTCTATATTCCCTCCACGTCTCTATGATGGTCATGAAATAGACCTTAAATGTGTCTGATTCCTGTTAAATGCAGTTGTCCCCTTCAACAGATTCTCCACAGAAGGTTAAATTGCAGCGTTTCACAGGTTTTGTAAATGCTGTTCTGTCCTGTAGGCATTGATGGGAATGTCGAGGGGAGAGTGATACGATTTTTGGCTCCTCCCAGTTGCAGAGAGCATTTAGGATTGGTAAAAGACAAGTCATATCTCATCATGGGCAAATCTGATGACCTGATAAGGCTCAGAGGAAGGTAGGTCCATGCCCTGTGTCTCCAAGATATCAGGATTCACCTGTTTATTACATAATTTTTATTATATATATATATATATATATATATATGTAAGGTATAATGTACAGGCAGCCGGTAGTTATCGCAGAAATAAGCCCCGACAGTGTGATCGGGACCCGATGCGATGTTTTCAAACATGAATTTGAAACATTTTATTGGCGTATTTGTTTTAAATTAACATTTTCATCCTTCCGCGAAACGATATAGTACCACGTGACTAACATTCAAACATAAGACAATTTATAACATCTACATATGAATATATACCAACTGATGTATTTAAGTTCATTATTGCACCTTATGTTGTCCGGTGTTTGTCACAAGATGGCGCCAAATGGTAATCTTTGTTGGCGCGGAGGAATTTAAACACACAAGTAGTCCCGGCTATGTGTTTATACTTTGGAGCAATTATTATTCGAAAAAAGAACGAACCTGCAAAGTACAATGTAAACATCTGTATGCACACAGTAAATGCATTGTATCAAATTAACTTAAATGTAAGTTAAGGCCACCTAATAAAAAGTGGGACCTGGATTTTTCAAAAATGTATGAAACCAATGATGGTTTCATATATTCATGATTTTAAAAGCCTTTTTAAGTATCTTATTTTATTTTGAGCTTTCATGAATTTGTGCTGCTCTTGTGTTGTGTCACTCTTTTGTTGTTTTCAGTCTGCAGTATGTGTTTGGAGATGAAACCTGGGTTGAATACTGGCCTACAAGAGAAGAAGGACAACTTCCAGAACACAAGGATCGATACATCCTCCTCAATGCGCTTGATATCACACTTATCACATACGGATGCCCTACATAATTATATAACGTTTGTTGATTCCAGAATATTAAATGTCAACTCTTGCAAACTTTTCATTCATTTTAATAAAGTTATATTCTTCAGAATCCTTTTAAATATGTATTTTTTTTTATCAAACATATCGACTGAATAAAAATTGAGAATGTTAATTTTGTAGTGCCTGGCAAAATCAATTAATCATTATTTCTTCATTCTGAATTCCAAATCCAACATTATAATTGTTGTGCTGTATTTTTAACCAGGATCTCTGCCCTCCAAAAGCTTGGAAAACCCCTGGAAAAGTGTAGTTTTGGATGATATCAGCATAAATTCTTATCATTTTTGCTGCAAATACTGTACATTAAAGTAACTTGACATTATCATTGAAGACCAGCAATAATTTGTTTTCTTTTGATTGCATAATGTCAAAGTTCAACCAGTGTGAATCATCTTTAACCGCCTGAAGTCTGAGGTGATTTTGGGGCTCTTGAGATGTTTGGACATGCTCTGGTATTTGTGCTTATTTCAGCTACTTAGAACATATTATTGACCAACCTGTATTTTTCTTGTAATCAGCACAAACTGTTCTACAATAATATGTGACCAAAATGAATTTACATTTTTGCATTTTTTAGGAAAAAAATATACGTGGTTAGTAAGTTTTGTGAAAATAAAACTAGCTGAAATAAGGCCATTTAACTCACATTTAATAGTCCTTCTGTCACAAGTCGTACCTCTGTGGCTCCCTCCGGTAGTCAGCAGCGGTAACCATCACCAGAATATTAGGTTCCTACCCGGACTGAATTTACCCACGTACCTTGGCCGCTTCCGATCTGAACTCCCGCCATTCTGCGGCCTACTTAAGCGGAAGTTAGGCGATCGTTCTGTGCGAAGTTTTGATTTGCCTAGCTATCATTTCTGATTATCTGATTATTCTCATTTCCTGTGTATTATTGGACCGTTTTCTGGATTACTGATTATCGCCGCCTGCCCCGACCTTCTGCCTGTTCAATCGTTGTGTTCTGGATTACCCTTCTTGTTCTTGTCTGCCTGTGATACCGACCTATGCCTGTACGACCACTTCTCTAATAAAAGCTTGCGAATGAATCCATCAGCCTCTTCCGAGTCATTACAGAAAACTTCGCCGCCACCGGATCCAGCAGCTTTTTACCAAATGATGGGAGAGGTGGGACGCCAAGCATCCATGCTGTCTACACACCAGACGCAACTGGAAAAGCTAACAGGCCTCACCGATGAGTTAGTACGCTCTATTCAAGCCCTCACCACCGCGACCGCGGCCCTAAGTCAAGCCGCGGCTTCGCCGCCCATTCCTCCCGCTGCTCAACCACCACCAGCGGCCAGCGCCTCTGCTCAGGTCTCTCTGCCGGAGAAGTACGATGGAGTTGCAGGCAAGTGCAAGGGCTTTCTTATGCAATGTGATATCTGCATGAACCAGCAACCGCAGAACTATATGACCGATGAAAGCAAAGTCTGTCTCATTTGTTCATTGTTAACGGGGAAAGCTTTGGATTGGGGTACAGCACTGTGGAAGGGCCTCATGTCTTTGAAACAGGGCAGCTGCTCAGCGGCGCATTATACTATGCTTTTTCGCACGCTGGCGGCTAAGACCGGATGGGATGTGGACCCATTGCTCACTGTTTATCACCGGGGCCTCAGAGAGGACTTACAAGCAGAACTGGCGAGCCGCGATCAGGATAAATCAGTGTCTAAATATCATCTCCCTCTTCTTACATGTTCCCCTGCGATGGCGGTTGAAGCCCTCGACGGCCGGCCTACTTAAGCGGAAGTTAGGCGATCGTTCTGTGCGAAGTTTTGATTTGCCTAGCTATCATTTCTGAGCGTTTTTCCCCGTTGGTTTTTCCTGTGTATTATTGGACTGTTTTCTGGATTACTGATTATCGCCGCCTGCCCCGACTTTCTGCCTGTTCTATCATTGTGTTTTGGATTACCCTTGTTGTTATTGTCTGCCTGTGATACCGACCTACGCCTGTACGACCACTCCTCTAATAAAAGCTTGCGAATGGATCCACCAGCCTCTCCCGAGTCATTACAGTAATAGACACGTATGGACATTATTCATCTGTTCACTCATGCACATTTGCACATACCCTGGTACGCTGTAGACCAGTCACTCATGGAAATTGCACATTTTTGCACATACATGCACCTGGACAATTCCGTTTATTTCCATTTTTACTTCCATTTAAATTTAACGCAAATTATTGCTATTTTTTGTCCTTGTATTTTATTTTATTTTCTACAGATAAGTTTACATATTTCTTATTTATTTTTGGAAAATGTTATATTTGTCTATTCCTTACCCTTATTTTCTTCCACTATTTATTTCTTGTTAAATTGTCTTTCAATTTTTTTGAGGTCACGGGCGGTCGTTTAAGCATTTTACTGCATATCGTACTGGGTATGATTGTGATATGACAAATAAAAAACATATTGATTCGAAACACCATTTTTGTACCAAGTTTTTCACATTACTTTTTTTTTAAAGTTATAATAATAACTAATAATATATATTTTTTTCTTACTTTCTACTCTTTCTGTCAATGTAGGTTAAGATGCTGTGAAATGACAGATGAAGGTTGTTCTGCTGTGACTTCAGCTCTGAAATCAAACCCATCACACCTGAGAGAACTGAACCTGAGCGGGAATAAACTGGGAGACTCTGGAGTGAAACACCTCAGTGATCTACTGAACACACAATTCAAGCTAAAGAAACTAGCGTTAGTATCATTATACTCTACACCAGTTAAAATATATATATATTATTATTTATATTATTACATGTCTTTAAATTGTTTAAAGCATTAAATGTTCACATTACTATTCTGCATTACTATTTTGTGATCTGGTGAAAATACATGATGTTGATAATTTTTATGATGATATTTATTCTTATTTTCTACTCTTTCTGTCAATGTAGGTTAAAAGACTGTGAAATGACAAAAGAAGGTTGTTCTGCTGTGACTTCAGCTCTGAAATCCAACCCATCACACCTGAGAGAGCTGAACCTGAGCGGGAATAAACTCAGAGACTCTGGAATGAAACGCCTCAGTGATCTACTGATGAACACACAATTCAAGCTGAAGAAACTAGAGTTAGTATCTTTATACTCTACAGCAGTTACAGTGTGATTAATGTTTACTGTTTAGTTTAGACCGCTGAGTTCATGTCACATTATTTCTAGTATTTCAGACATTTCTCCATCTGAAGAAAAACACTATTAGTTAATGTGTATGTATGTGTTTCAGCAGACACTTGCTGAAATCTGACATCTTTGCTATGAAACAAGTCGGTCTGCAATTCACTTTACGAACCGTATAACATCAACTCTGCGCTGGATATTTAAATCCAGATTAAACACTATTAATATGGTGGGTGAAAAGTCATAAATAACTGCGCCGGCAGAGGGCACCAGAGGTGTGGCCCAGAGACACAGTGTCTCGTTCCCTCAGGGAACCATGCCCTTGCCCTGTGTCTATGTCTCATCATACACCACTAGGGCTGATAAACCAGGGGTCAAAAGTGGGGGGCGTGGACCATCCAGATGTCACTGGACATCGGACATTGCAGATGTCTGAAACTGGGATACCTGCCAAATAGGCCTTTGAGGCCGCCATACCCCTTGTGGAGTGAGCTCTGATACCCATCGGCGAGGGGATATCAGAGCCTTCATAGCCAATTTTGATTGTCTTGACAATCCAATGACTGATAGTATGCTTAGTAGCAGGCTGACCTCTTTTAGGTGAATCGAAACACACTAGTAACTGGTCAGACTTTCTCCAAAAGGCTGCCTTGTGAACATACATATCGAGTGCTCACACAGGACACATACAGTTCAACTTTTCCTGGTCAGGATCCCGAAAGGCAGGAGGATGAAACGCCTGCAACTCGATAAGGCGTGGTGCAGCGGTAGTAAGGACCTTAGATGTGTAACTCACTCGAGGATACAGGAAGGCATTCGCCAGTCCAGGCGCAAAGTCTAAATAGGAAGGTGCTACTGAAATTACCTGAAGGTCACCTACTTGCTTAAGAAAAGAGATTGCAAGCAAGAATGTTGTCTTGAGAGTGGGATGGCGATCAGAATTCTCCTCTATGGGCTCAAAAGGTGGTTTACACAGAGCCTCTAACACCACAGCCAGGTCCCACGTAGGGACACGAGAGCATACTGGCGATCTTAGCCTCAGTGCACCACAGAGGAAGCGTACTACTAGGGGATGTCTACCAACTATTTTACCATCTATCTGAGAGTGGTATAGAGATAAAGCTGCTACATGCACTTTTAATGTTGAGTAGTATAACCCTGCGGAGAATCTTGTCTGCAGCTACTCAAGAACTGTACCGACTGGGCAGTTAACAGGGTCTTGCCGGCTACCTCTGCACCATGAAGTGAAAAATTTCCACTTCAGGGAGTACTCTCTCCTCGTAGTGGGAGCTCTAGAGTGGGGAATGGTCTCTACCACATTTTCAGGGAGACCAGAATTTATGAGTTGTGCCTTCTCAGGGGCCACACTCTCAGTTTCCACAGATCCTGGCTGGAATTTTTCAAGGAGGGCCATCTAGTAGATCTATCAGGTCTGTGAACCAAACTCGACCCGGCCAGTACAGGGCTACTAACAGAAGGCGAACATAGTCTCAGCGCACTCTCATTACAACTCCTGGGAGCAGACTTTTTCAAGCCTACTTTTTTATTCTTGTGGAGTCTCGTCTGGCCAGTCTAGATGTAACTTCTCAACGGCCCTAGTGATCACCTCCAACAGCTCCTCGTACTTCAGTGATTGTGGAGACTCGTCGATGCTCTCAGGTTCACCCTCCTCGGAGGATTAGAGGGTGAGAGTCGAGCCCGCTTCACGAAAGAAAGTGGTGGGTCTCTCTTCGCCATTTGCTTCTCTCTCTGAGTGGGCTGATGATCTGGCACGTGAGGAAGGAGATAGGACTTTGTCCGTCTCTATAGCCTTGGTCAGATCACACTGGGAACCCCACAATCTCAGGCTCCGCTCTGCTTCGGCGACAGCGGAACCAGAACCACTTAGTCGAAGAGGGCTTTCTGAGATCGGAGCAGGTCGCATTGTGAACAACTTTTGTCTGGTCCGTCTAAGGTGCATACTCCGATCCCAAGCAAGCCACGCAGAGTGTGTGTTTCTCCCCTGTTGTAATAAATAGTTTCCACGAAGACACACAACGTCTGAAAGAGTGTGGTTGCTTGCCCTTGTTTGTCTGATTAACTCTCGCATTTATATCAATTTCACCAGTTCAGCCTGAATCTTCCTTCTGTGGTCCTCGCTGCACAAAGGGGTTCCCCGAGATTGCTGATGGCTGGAAGTCCATTGTCGTAGAAGTTTGATGCGGTGCAGTCGGAGACTTAGAGAGACGGCAGGCAAAACTTAGCTTCCACGAACCTCACGAAAAGAAAGTAAAGAAATAAAGTAACAAGACTAGATTGATTTTCTTCTCATCTTGGCTAAGCAGCAGCAGGCGTGCAGGGTGGAGGATGTGGAAGAGCCCTTAAAAAACGCAAAAGAAAGGTGGCAAAGAGCAGTTTTAAAAACCAAATTTTTTCGCTCTTGCAGAGTATAAATTTGGACATGATTTCTACAACATAAATAAGATACACTTGACTTAGTATTGGTGAGAAGAAACCTTTTAAGCAAGAAGATTTCAGCAAAACCATACTAAACACGGATATTAAACTATAAGCCATTCTTTAGTTATTTAGAATACATATACAATGAGGGATTATCACATGATAGTTTAAGGTGTGAAAAAGCAGTTTTGTGAAGACCAGGGTTAAAGGTCTCGGTAGGAATTTCTGTCTAATCCTGAGTTGAGGGATGGAGATCCGTCCAACAAAATCTTTAATTATTTTACCCATGCAATGATAAATGATGTCTTGTGTCTTACTAATAATATTATTTCATGTCTTTTTTTTTATCAACAAAACATTTTTAGTTTTCAAGATTTTTTTAAACAAACCTTGTATAAAGGTGATTCTCAACTGTTATAACAGAATGATTAGATATACCATTTTTTTTACAAAGTTTTTAACATTACTATTTTGTGATCTGGTGAAAAAACATGAGGTTGAAAATATTTATGATGATATTTTTTCTTATTTATTTTACTCTTTCTGTCGATGTAGGTTAAGCTGCTGTGAAATGACAGATGAAGGATGTTCTGCTGTGACTTCAGCTCTGAAAT
>JAUCMT010000661.1:0-11372 GCA_032357475.1 Enteromius thamalakanensis
AACGAATTATATTTAAAGCCTGTCTTCTGAGAAATACGCAGAATATTGCTATAAATTGTAGCAACTCCACCTCCTCTCCCTTTCGGACGTGGCTCATTTTTATAGCTGTAATCCTGGGGTGTAGACTCGTTTAAAGTAATGTATTCATCTGGTTTTAGCCACGTTTCTGTCACCACCATTTTAAAGAATGATCTTGCGCAGGGTAATGTTTGGGGGACATCGAAATCTGTGCCCTCTACTATAGTGGTCTCCTCACCTGTGCTGGCCAATGTTCCTGATGAATGTAGTCAAAAATGTCCTCGTGTGTTTCCTTCCTGCGCTGTCACCCGAGCAATGGGAAAACAACTTAAAGTTGATAGGTTCTGTGAAGATGGTCTTGATTTATTACCTTCCAATGGTGAGGTTAATATGGGACAGACCTTACCCGAGCATTCTGATAATTTGAATGAAAGTGGACTTGTTTCAATACATCACTCTCATGGTGGAGATGGTGAACATGATTTCCTGGGTAGGGCTTTAGAGAAACCTCTTTTAGAATCGTCTGATTTGTTTTCCGAAGAGTCCATTTCACATGAGAAAGAAGTAACAAATTATCTTCTGTCCTCCCTCTTCCATGTTCCCCGGGAAACCTTGATCCAAGAACAACTCGCAGATGTAACCCTTAAATCTTTGTTTTCTACGGTGGATACTGAGAGAGATGTCGCGACTGAGCTACCCTCTTGTTATTTTCTTAAAGGGGGCTTGTTGCTTAGACAGTGGATTAGTAACACTGAACCCACTACTAGATTTTATGTTCAGGTGGTAGTTCCTTTGAAATTCAGACAGTCTGTAATTAGTCTAGCTCATGATGGATTGGCTGGGCATATGGGAGTGAGGAAAACATATGATCGAATACAGCGTCGATTTTATTGGCGTGGATTAAAAAGTGATGTGGAAAAGTTTATTCGATCTTGTCATGTGTGCCAACTTACGGGTAAACCGAACCAGAAAATTCCTGTGGCCCCTCTCCAACCTATTCCAGTTATGTCCAAACCATTTTAACATTTGCTAGTAGATTGTGTAGGTCCGTTACCTCGACCTAAGGCTGGTCGTCAGTATTTACTTACTGTTATGTGTTTGTCACCCCGATTCCCAGCTGTATATCCTGTTAGGTCTATCACTACTAAGTCTTTACTCAGAAGTTTAACTGATTTTATGTCAACATTCGGCATCCCCAGAGTGATTCAGACGGACCAGGGCTCTAATTTTATGAGTCGCCTGTTCGCCAAGGCTTTACGACAGCTAAAAATTTGTCACAACATTTTTCAGCACATATCATCCTGAAAGCCAGGGGGCCCTGGAGAGGTTCCATCAGACCTTGAAGTCATTATTGCATTCATATTGTGTGGAGCATGAGTCTGATTGGGAAGAAAGACTACCTTGGTTGCTTTTAGGTGTTAGAGAGGTTATTCAAGAAAGCATGGGATTTAGCCCAAATGAGTTGGTATTTGGACATGAAGTTCGTGGTCCCATTTCTGTTCTTGCTGATGAGTGGATCTCTCCAGAATTTTCCCAAAATGTTTTGGATTATGTTGGATGTTTCAGGTGTCGGCTGTACGAGGCTCAAGCAATTGCTCAGAGGAAGCTGGGAAAGTCACAGAATAAGATGGAAAGGTTATTTAATCGACGAGCGGTGTCTCGGAATTTTCGCGTTGGGGACCAAGTGTTAGCTTTGTTACCTCTTGTAAGTAACCCTTTTCAAGCTCGTTTTGCAGGGCCTTATCCTATATTGAAATGCCTTTCTGGACAGAATTATCTTCTGAAAACACCAGAACGACGTATAGGGGTATGGGTTTGCCACATAAATCTCTTAAAACCCTATTTTCCTCCTACATGTTCTGTTGTGTTAATCAACACTGTGATTGGTGACTCTTTACAGCTTACTGAGGATGAGACTTCCTTTCTGAAGACTTCTTCCTCTGATTATGTTGGGAACGACAGGGTTCGTTTTCCTTCTCGAAGTATCGTTGAAGGACGTTTGAATAACTCTGAGATGTTGATGAAACTGGCCCATCATTTACCATATCTCTCCCCATTGGAGAGAAGTGACGTGCTGCAGCTGGTAGAGCTCAGCGGACTCCAAGCCCTGATAGCTAGATCTCTAATGTGGGTGTAATTCAGAGTCCGGCTCGAACCCTGCGTGCCCCCAAAAAATGCTTATCAGAGACAGCAGCCAATCATGTGCCCAAAGAAGGCTTGGAAAGGAAGCAGGGAGGATGGAAGTAGAAGAGAGGGGGATGGTGGGTGACAGGGAGCCTCTGCTGAGGCGGGAGGGGACCTCAGCTGAGGTGGCATCTGTGACGATATTAATTGATTGTGCCTGTAACTCTAGGCAGCCAGTAGAGAAAACTCAGGACACACAAAGAAAGTAATCAAAAAGGACACAGACATCCTAGGCCGCTGTGTACGTTTTTTGATTAAAAAACATGAACAAAACATGTTACCACGAGTGGGGTAAAAAGAAAGAACAGCCTGTTGTGAAGGTTACAAATGAAACCTACTGAATGAAAAATACTCTGAAACCACCAGAGAACTTGAAGCTCATTGGAAATGTTGACAGCAACTGGCGCAGTTTTAAGCAGCAAATTGAGTTGTACATGGCCAGTATGGGGATGGACACAAAGCCAGAAGCACGTAAGATTGCTTTAAACATTTGGTGAAACAATGGCAATAAGCATGTCTTCAAATACAGATGCTGCAATTGGTGCAGTTTCCTTCAAAGAGAAGCGACACACATTTAGAGCAGCAAAACAGAAGAATGGCGCCTACAGTTGCAAACGATGTGGTACTGATCACAAACCTAAGCAATGTCCAGCTTATACAGTGTGCGTAGTGTAATGTTAAAAATCATTTCGCAAAACAGTGCTTTACCAAAGAAAAAATAAAATCAAGAAGGCAGATCTGTCAATATGATGTGAACCTAAGAATACTGGATGTGGACTGGATCAGTTAAAGTCAAGAGGATGCTGTCAAAAACGACAACTGGATGGCACCATTACAGATAAATGGAGTGATGGTCTCTCTCAAGCTGGATACTGGTGCTAAAGGCAAACTTAACAAGCATGGCAGACATCAAAAATATGACAGAAAAGCCAAAAATCAAAAAGAAGCCAATACTTCTCAAGGACTACAATGGAAAAGTCATAGACTTTAGATATATGCAGGCTGAAAGTAATAGTAAAAGACAAAAGTGCATCACCTACTCTTCTCAGTTGTTGCTGAAGAACCGGAGTCCCTGTTAGGTGACAAGGCCTGTAAGAATTTAAATCTGCCCTGAGGGGCACTCAAGCTGTCTGGTCGGCCCTGGAGGGCATGGTCGTGGTCTGGTTGGAGCCGGAGGGTATTACAGTCATCTGCTCGTCCTAGCGGGCACTCAAACTGGAGGGCTTCTGCGCTGCCTGCTCCACCCTGGTGGGCTTCTCCACCCTCTGCCCCGCCCTGGTAGGCGTTCCCTCCAGATCCTAAGCCTCAGGAAAATCTGGCCACTCTTTTGAGGGGGGCTATGTCATGATCAGCTGGATGGGCCAGCTCAGGACACTGGATGGCACTCCAGCGCTCTCCATGAACTGTGTATGTGTTTGTGTCTGTTTTCAACTATGGACTCATATCAATGAACTCATGTCTCCGCCCCCGCTTGTCAGTTGTCATGGTGCTTCATTGTAAGTCTTCACCCCTGACCTAGTTTTTAGTGTATAAAGCCTCCCAATGTTTGGGTGTTTGTCATGGATCATCGTTTATGTATTGCCGTCAACCTAGTGTGTTCATTCGTGTTCTTGTACCCTGTTATCTTATTCTGGATTTATTGTTGTCGACCTCTGCTTCCCTTGGATCTACATTTTCATCTTGCCCTTAGGAATGTGTTTACTGGTACGTCTGACTCTTGCCTGGTTAAATAGTTTACTCTATTGTCTATGCCCCTTCTGATTCTGATTGCCGGTGTTCGACTTTGTCTGCCTGACCCTAAACCCAATAAACCCTTTTGCATTTGAACTGGCATGCTTCACTTCCTCCATTTGTGACAGTATGGATCCAAAAGATTTGAATGAAAACATAAAGCATGAGCACTATCAAATACCAAAACTTAAAGAAATAATGAAGGACATGGCGGGTGCCAGATATTTCACAAAGATTGATGCCTCACAAGGATTTTGGCAGATACGGCTGGATGAGGACAGATCAAAGTACTGTACCTTCAACACTATCTACATTTGGTAGATATTCTTTCCTTAGAATGCCATTTGGAATTAAATCTGCAACAGAAATCTTTCACAGAGCGATGGAGAACATCATTGAAGGACTTGAACGAGTCAGAGTATACATTGATTAAAATCATCATTTGGGGATCTTCACTGAAAGAGCACAACAGTAGGACTAACCAATATGATGCAGAAGATCAGAGCGAGTAGACTGAAACTAAACAATCACAAATGTCAGTTTGACAACAGACTTTGCATGGAAAGACAAACATGAAAGAGAATGGAAACATTTGAAAATAGCATTGAACTCAGCACCTGTATTGCAGTTCTTTGATCTATTCAAGAAAACTAAAGTGTCCACCAATGCCTCCAAGAATGGTCTTGGTGCAGTTTTATTGAAAGCTGATGATGATATCTGGAAGCCGGTAGTGTATGCAAGCAGATCCATGACTGACTCTGAGTGTCGATATGCAAAAATCAAAAAGGAGTACTTGGGATTAGTCTTTGGCCTGGAGAAATTTCATAATTACATATATGGCCTTCCCATTTTTACTGCAGAAACTGATCATCGTCCATTAATTGCAATAATAAAAAAATAATCTAAATGAAATGACACTGAAGATTCAAAGACTGATGATGAAATTGCAGAGGTACGAATTCAATTTGGAATATATTCCTAGCAAATACTTAGTGCTAGCAGATACCCCCTCACAAGTCCCTAACAAAAGAGGGAGAGTACAACAGAAGAGGATGTTGAGATTCATGTGAACCTGGTGCGCACAGAGTTTCCAGTGTCAGATGCAAAGTCGAAACAAATAGCTGAAGAAACCAGAAAAGAGGATGAGTTACAAGCTGTAATTGACTGCATGTATAATGGATGGCTGACAAGTTTATCTCCAAAATTCCATGAAATCAGAGGTGATCTGTATAAAGTGGATGGAATTCTTCTGAAACAAAACAGAATTGTCATTCCTCAAAGCCTGAGAATAGACATACTACACAGAATTCATGAAAGTCATCTCAGCATTGAACAATGTAAAAGGAGAGCCAGAGAGATGGTATTTTGGCATGGAATAGACATTGAAAAGATAGTGAGACAGTGTGACACATCAAAAATACAGGAATAAATAAATGAAGGAGCCAATGATAATACCGGACATCACCATGGGAGAAAGTTGGAATGGATCTCTTTCATCTGAAAGGCAATAAATATCCAGTGGCGATTGATTACTACTCAAATTACTCTGAACTGGCTTTACTCTAAAACATGTCATCAAAATGTGTAACATGCAAAGTCAATTTTTGCAAGACATGGCATACCACAGACTGTAGTAAGTGACAATGGACCATGTTTCAGCAGCAAAGAGTGGCAAGACTTATCAGTGCAATATGATTTCAACCACGCCACTTCAAGTCCAGAATATGCTCATTCAAATGGCAAAGCTGAAAAAGGAGTTCACAGTCTCAAGCATCTTCTGAAAAAGGCTGCTGACAGTGGGTCTGATCCGTATTTTGCTCTGCTCAATTACAGAACCTCTCCGTTAGAGTGTGGCATGGCCCCGGCTAGATGTTGATGAATCGGAAACTTCGCACTACATTTCCGTCTTGTGCCAATCGGAAAGGAAATCGGAAAATGAAGCAGAAACTCTAGCAACTGAAAGAAAGAGAGAAGTTCTACTATGTGACAGGGCTACAAAGCATCTACAACCACTGGTGAGGAATGATGTAGTTCGTATCAAAGATGATGAGAACTGGAGCAAGAAAGCCACAGTCATGCAAGAAGTAGCTACAAGATCTTATACAGTGAAAACGGATGACGGACAAATTTTCAGACGGAACAGATGTGATCTTTTAAAGACTGAAAAGAAAAGAGAAGACCTGAATCAATTCAATGCAAGATATCATTTAACTGCATTATCCACAACAAATGACTGTAACACTGATTCAAACATCAAGACACAAATACTAGACATACTGTACGAAACTGCTGAAAGAGTAAATATTATTGTTTGTGGTTAATTCATATTGAATGTTGACAGTTCAAATATAGACATTGAGTTGAGATGTTATTTAAAGTGCAAGATGTTATATAAAATAATGCTAAGTTACTTGTTTATGTTTTTTTGAAGAAAGGGGGATGTGATGATATTAATTAATTGTGCCTGTTACTCTAGGAAGCCACCCGAGGGCAGTGTGTTAAAGTTCAGGACACACAAAGAAAGTAATAAAAATGGACACAGACATCCTAAGACGGCTCTGCGAGTTTTTTGATTAAAACACATGAACAAAACAGTGTCCTCAGCTGTAAGAAGGTGGGGGGGACATAATGTGGAGAATTGAGTGCATTAAATACATTGAGTGATCCCAGAGAAGTAAAATAATTTGCCGTATTGGCGTAGAAACAGATTACGTCATCGGCGACGTCTAGCATGTATGAGCTGGCTTGCTGCTTCGATTGAAGAGGTTGGCAACACTGGGTTTTGTTCCGCATCTGCGGGTAGAGAAATAAAAATCGGCGAGAGGTGAGTGGTGTGGGTTACGTGCAGCTTGCGGCCTTGAAGATGCGGGTTCCCGCGAGAATTCCAGCTGGACGGCAACTTGAAAGCTGGGGCTGGGAGAGGAGCTGGGTTCTCTTAATCAAGCTTGGACGAGTATTCAGAGTTTTGATGGCTTGACTGGCAGAGTGAGATCACGTAATGCAAGAACGAGATGTGGAAGGGAAGGAAACTGGATTATTTTTAGTGGTAAAATAAGGATTGGATTGGATTACGATGAAGGTGGGACTGATTAATAAAGTGGTACCAGGTGTGTCCAATAATCGTCTGCCCTTCCTCCCGATATTAGTTTGCAACTTCATTAGTTTAAACAAAAATGAAAATTCTGTCCTCATTTACTCACTCTCGAGTCCAAATCTGTATGAATTTTTTACTCTTCCAAAAATCAATCAAACTCATTACAAACTTTTTTCAAGATATCTTCCTTTGTGTTCAGGAGTTCAGTCAAATATCACAGAACTGAAAACCAAATACTTCCATTTTAATAAAAAAAAAAAAAGCTTGAATTCATCTTTATGCCCTATTGTATTCTATAAATGTATAATTCACTGCATTGCATCTTCTCATCACTGATCACAGAAGCATCTGTAAACTCTACAGTGCTCTTAGACAGCAGGGGCCTCATTTATAAAACTTTCTTACGCATTGATTTGATCTTAGAGTGTTCGTACGATCAAATCCACATCAAAGTACAGATTTATAAAAACCGTCTTTGACGTGGAAAAGTACTTATCTCCACGTCAGATTCCAGCTTGGCGTACGACCGTTTCCTTGTGGTAATGCCTGGTATTGCAGATAGTTCAACGCACGGCCAAGGAATTTCAGATAAAAAAAGACAATCTTGCCTCTTTCACTGAAATATGATTACGATTTGGCTGGTATAAGCATAAGCACCCTTCCAGTACTTTAAACCTATTTTTAATCATGTTTTATCGTCATGTTCATCAATTACAATCAAATCAATAGGCTACAGTTGATTCATATTATGGTATACATTTAATTCCACACGTGTAAATTATTTTTTAGGCTATAAAAACGTTCATGGTGGGTTGGGTTTTAGTAGGAGACATGGCGGCATTGCTTTTGTTAGAGGACATTGCCAACCGTGCAATACGGAGAGAAAGAGTTTTTCGTGACCGCGCAGACTTTTGGGCACATGATGACACATGGCTGATAAGCAGGTACCGCTTGCCGAGAAGGGTTTTGTTAGAGCTTTGTGCTCAAATGGGCCCTCATCTACAGAGACGCACCCGACGCAACCAGGCCATACCTGTTCAGGTGCAGGTTTTGTCTGTTCTTGGGTTCCTGGCCACAGGAACGTTCCAAAGAGAAATTGGAGACAGGTCGGGAATATCCCAATCAACATTTAGCAGAATATTGCCTGATGTTCTTCGCGGAATTATTGGCCTATGTCCGCAATTAATTCGATTCCCATATAGTGCCCAGGAACAGCGAGAAGTGAGTGAGGATTTCCTGCGTAAAACAGGGTTCCCAAATGTAATTGGTGTGATAGACTGCACCCATGTTGCCATACGAGCTCCACATGTGAACGAGTACATGTATGTCAACAGGAAAAACTTCCATTCCATAAATGTACAGCTCATTTGTGATGCGCGTATGGCAATCCTAAATGCGGTTGCGCGCTGGCCAGGGTCAACACACGATTCTTTCATCGTGCGTAATTGCAGTGTTGGAAATCAACTGGAGGCCGGAGCGGGCAGAGACGGCTGGCTTCTCGGTAAACCCTTTTTAAAAACTTTTGCCCAATTTATTATTTTTTCAGGGAGCATACGGTAAAATTAATAATTTCTACAACAACAGGAGACCGAGGTTATCCTCTAAAGACATGGCTGCTAACCCCGATTGCGCGTGCGGAGACAGCCGAGGAGGCCCACTTCAACACTGTACATGCTCGTGCGCGGTCGGTAGTGGAGCGCAGCATAGGCATGCTGAAGGGAAGGTGGCGATGTTTGGATGCATCAGGAGGGAGACTGTTATATGAGCCCGAAAAAGTTTGCCAGATAATCCTAGCCTGCTGTGTACTACACAACATGTGTTTAAACCATGGCATAGAACTAGAAGAGGAAATGTGCATGGACGAAGATGACCACCCTCCCCTCCCTGCTGACCGTAACGCGCACATTACTGCGCTGAGAAGAAGACGGGAAGTAATTTACCAATTATACCAACAGGTAAATCATTTTGCTGAGAATACACACACAAGTTCACATTTTAGGTTTTTATTTAAGCAATTTGTTCAAAGTACCCGCAATTGCGGACAAAGTTTGATTCATTTCAACCAGAGCATGCCGGACTTGCTGAAGCTCGGTAACCACCTCACTAACAGACTGGTTTAAATCCCTTTGTGTCTGTAGGACTGCCTCAGATAAAACTCGACCACGGGTGGAAGAGGAAGATGAGGGTCGAAGACGCGCACGATGGGATGGGAATGAAGCGGCTGGTGGTCGCAGAGGTCTTGAGTGTGATGAAGATGCGGCCTCTGGTGCGGATATTGCAGGTGCAGCTGCAGTTAGAGAGGCAGTCCGACTGCAATGTCCAGCTCGTCTCTGTAAAGACCCTTCGTCTGAATAAATAAACATTTAATTAGAAACAATGTTTGAAGATTTATTATTCAATTAAGACATTTCATTTGAACGAAACGCATACCTTCTGAACTTTCTGCAGACAAAAGGTCGGTGTCGCCCTTCTCATATATTCCCTTTACGGCCCCCTCTCCAATGATTGCGCATATTCTCTCATCCTCCGGACTCAGTTTGGATGTGGGTCCACCACCTCCAGTAAGCCTCACTTTGGCCATATGCGCCGCGATGCGTTTCTTTGATTGCAATTTCAAATCAGCCCATTTTTTCTTCACCTCTGGCAGGGTCCTTTGTTTTCCCCCAACCTCATTTACAGCCTGGGTAACCGCTTGCCAGGCCACATACTTTGACTTGGTAGTTACGCCACCAGACAAACTTCCAAATAACACATTTCCCCGCATCTGTAGCTCATTCAACAAAACGTCAATTTCAGCCTCACTATAATTTGATTTCTTGCGCTGCTTTGTACTTGCCATTGTCACAAAGTTTTTGCTTTAGGAATGAGCTCATTTTATATGTTAATTAATTAAGCAGGGGCGTTTCGAGGGCGGAACATTCAGCTGCACACAATCCCACGATCATTTGTGATTTATAACCGAATGACTGGCGTACGCATGGATTTCGTGCGTACGTTCGTTTTCTCTGAATCGCTCTTACGATCAAATCAGAAAAGTTCTTAGATAAAATCAAGGATGGTTTCTACGCAAGTCTTTATAAATGAGGCCCCAGGTCAGTAAAACCCTTGCAGCCTCTGTTGGTACATGCTGAAACTACAGTTTGCCACGTTTTTTTTTTTTTTTTTTCTCAAAATAAATACAGACATTTGAAAATACCAGTGAGCTGTGACAAAAAAAAAAGTTAAATATTTCACAATTTTATAGGATTATAATTAACTGTTAAGTAGCGAGGCTGTCAAATTTGTGTTTTTCCTGCTGAATCGATCTCATGAACTGTCGCTGCGGGCTTTTTTTTTTTTTTATTCTAAATAAATAACTAATGCTGCAGGGTTCCTCAGTTGTAGTTATATTAGATATGACAGCAATTTCACATTTGTGCGAGCTTGCTTGTGGATCTCCACCCACCTTCCTCCAGCCGCACTTTTACCCCTGCGTGCATTAATAAATGTTAATAAAACTTTTGAGTTGAGCTTTCTTTGTCGTTTATTCCTTCCATCCGTGACACTGCTTTGTTACATTTCCTACAATAAATATATCAAACTAGTAATATGGATAAGAACTTCCTTTGGATAACTTTAAAGGCTTTATTTCTGGCATCCTTAGTGTAACATTCAGCTGGACGTGCCAGCACAGCTCTGTTTGGAACTCCAGCTTTTTATGCTCCCTGTGTGTATTTTGGCTGTTTTCATTCCTGGACTCTATTCCCCATAATGCACCTCTCCTCACAGCTGTTGCTCGTTTGGTTCAATGATTCAATTAGCTCCACCTCTATATATACCAGTCTGTTTGTCTGTTTGTCACGGATCATTGTTTATCTGTCTGTTCCATCATGTTTCCTTGTGTTCTGTGTAGGGATGTGCCGAACGAAGCTTCTGAAGCACTGAGGCTTTTACAGCAAACTGCGTTGATGCTTCGAAGCTTTTGACACAGTGCTCTACCTCGCCATCTGGTGGCCAATAAAGCCTACTACATCAACTGTGTCATATAGATGATTGGTTCATTGTGATGTCATTCTATGGTTTATTTGTATATTTAATAAACACAGATGTTATTAGAGCAATGGTGGTGCATGTGTGTGTGCAGTGATATGGTTTCCAAATAGAAGTTTTTTTTTTGCACAGTACAATGACAATAAAGAATTTCTGTCCTTCATGTGTACGATAAACTTTGATAACATGTTAAACATGACACTTTATTAGGAGTGTCCAGACTAAAGTGTTCCCACACTTGAACAGGGTCTCTTGCGTGCATTTTCCATGTCGTTACAAAAAAAGCTGAGAACAGTGTTTGAAAAGATGCTGTTTA
>JAUCMT010000662.1:0-11363 GCA_032357475.1 Enteromius thamalakanensis
GAATCAAACCAATGAAATGGAAAGACGTCATAGGCGGGTGACGTCACCGGCCAGGAAGCTTAAAGCACATGGGGTGATACCGGCATTTAGCTTTTGTCATTTCAGCAAGCGTACTCTGTGTGTGTGTGTGTGCAAACATTTCAGCGTCTCAGCGAAACAAGTTAGAAAAGTAAAAAGAAACATATCCAAATCACTTGACAAAAGGGGCGACAGAGAGTCTCAGTATAGGCCGTGTGCTTTTCCCTGCGAAAGGTTTATTTCCCCAGGGGATTAACCCGATTTATGCGTGGCTTGTTTAGGAGCCCAACACGCTGCAGCAGCTCTCGAACGAGCTGACTGCCCGCATTGTAAAAAAGTTCCAGTGCGCGTTATTCGCTCCCATAAGGCTCTATTTGAGAAGGGAGCCTTCGTTGCGATTCCTCGCGGCGCTGGACCCGCTCGTGCCGAGGCGGAGCGGAAAAAGCGCTTGTGGGGATCGGAAGAGTCAGAGACGAGTCCGTCTCTCCTCTCTCTTCACCTAGGTCCGGCGCTACCCGTGAGAAAGTGAGGAAGCCCGCGCTGCGGCTCCTTCCCACGAATGATGGGTACTTCAGGGTGGTGTGGGGCTGCAGCTCTCTTCATCTGCGGATGAGGAGATGCACAGCCCCAAGGAGGCAGCAGCTTCTTCGTCGCCCCATTATGAGGAGCTCGTGGAGGTGGTGACTCGTGCCATTGCCAAATTAAAAATCGAATGGCCGTACGAGGTTAAAGCAGAGCCGCGCATCAGTAAGCTTGATGAGCGCTTCCTGCGATCTCGGCCACCACCTCCAAAACGGAGCCTTCTGTTTTTCCCTGATCTCCATGCCGAGGTTGTGAGATTGTGGGAAAGACCACACTCTGCTCGTCTTTTTGTTCAATCCTCTGATTTTTACGGGGACGTTGGGTCTGTTCGGCGAAGCTGTAGATAAGGTCGTCCACAAGGTCGTCGACAGACACCGGGAGGCACACAAACAATCAGCGGCTTTTCAACAATGCCTCCCTCGCTGAGGAAAGAGGAGCTTTCGTAAGAAGCCCTGGGGCAGGAGCCAAAGCAAAGATGACAGGTTATACCGCATTACACGGTCCTGACTGTCTTCCGTGCCCTCAGGGGATTCTTCCACTAACCCTGCCGTTGTTACAGGGCGTGGAGGTCCTCAGCAAGCGCCAACCTCAGCCTCTGCCGCACCTTCAGTTCGCTTTCGGGGGAAAAGCATTCCAATATCGAGTTCTCCCCTTCGGACTATCCCTCTAACCCTGTACGTTTACGAAGTGTGTGGGTGCGGCCCTAGCACCTCTGAGGTTACATGGCATTCGCATCCTCAATTATATAGATGACTGGCTGGTTTTAGCTCAGTCAGCGGAGCAGGCGAGAGCACATTGAGATATAGCTCTTGCCCACATGCAACGTCTCGGGTTGAGACTGAACCCCAAGAAACTGTTCTTTCTCCAGTACAGAGAACCACATATCTTGGTGTGGTTTGGGATTCGAATGCGATGCGGGCTCATATGACACCTGCACGCATTGTGTCGATCCGCACGGCAGTCTCGAGAGTGAGAGAGGGCCGGTCAGTTGCTGTCAAGCAGTTTCAGAATCTGCTGGGTCTCATGGCAGCTGCGTCCAACGTCATACCTCTTGGCCTGCTGCACATGACACCCCTTCAGGATCTCTTGGTGTCTCCTTCCCACCTTGAGTTCACCCCGGGCATGACTAAGGCATTTCTATACCTTTGAGCGGGGTATAGCCCCAAGGTCCCTACACTTACACCACAGCCAGTAGTGCTGCAGGCTTTTAACACGCCTCCCTTCAGGGAGCCCGGCCAACAGGAATGGAACTGCTTGTGCACAGTACGAGTACTGGACACTCATGTCCACAGGACGGCTCTGTGGCGCAGAACTGAGCAGCTCTTGGTCTGTTTTGGTCCACCTAAGAAAGGGTTTCCAGCGACCAAACAGACCATAAGCAGATGGATAGTAGATGCAATTAACCTATCTTATGAGTCCTCTGATCTCCCACCTTTGTTGGGAGTCAGAGCTCATTCGACTCGTGGGATTGCGGCTTCCAAGGCCCTTATTTCGGGAGTCCCCTTGGAGGAGATCTGTGCGGCGGCGGAGTGGTCCACCCCTCACACTTTTGTTCGGTTTAACAGTCTAGACCTACGAACTTCTCCTGGTGCTGCTGTGGTTGGTGAGTAGGCACACAGACTGGTCAGGATTTGAGAGTGCGGGGAAAGTGGGCATCTCGTTCCCCATAGCGTCTTCTGGACGCGGATCGAGTTCCTGAAGAGGAACGTCTCAGGTTACGACTGTAACCCTAGTTCCTCGAAGGAACGAGACGCCGCATCTAGCCGACCACACTTTCTGCATCTCTTCTGACATTTGCTTTATGACAAGGAGCTAAATGCCGGTATCACCCCATGTGCTTTAAGCTTCCAGGCCGGTGACGTCACCCGCCTATGACATCTTTCCATTTCATTGGTTTGAATCTACACACTGTTCAGAGCAGTCACGCTGAGGGAGTTCCCCATAGCGTCTTCTGGACGCGGCGTCTCGTTCCTTTGAGGAACTAGGCTTACAGTCATAACCGGAGACGTTTTCTTACTAGTGCACTTTATTTATTGTTATTGTATTGTAAATATACTTCTTACATGTTTGCACAGAGTAGGGAGATGCTCTTAATTTTGTCGTACATGTATATAATGTACATTGTATATGTGTACAGTGACAATAAAGACATTCTATTCTATTGTATTAGATTCTATTCTAAATGACTGCTCTGAATGCATGTGCATTTAAGAAAAAACTGTATGCTTTTGAAAAAATTTTAAATACATTGATTGAAACTGACATTGTATTAATTGTATTGTTTTGTTTTTTAACAACAATGATGAAGTTCTTGTTTTGAAGCCCAACCGGCACATTATAAACTAAATTCATTTTCAATATAACAAAAGGAGGCTGGAGCAGGCATAATAAAATGTGTCTGATGTCTCTGTTCATAATAAAAATGAATACATTGAAAACAAAATAATGGATAAATGTAACTACAGAAGTTATCAGCAGAGGGCAGTAGGCTATATTGTTTTATAACAACCTATGCTGCACAAAAGGCAACCAAAAATGATCATACACACTTAAGTTTAATTAATTTCTGTCGGAGTACAATATACACTACCGTTCAAAAGTTTTAGAACAGTAAGATATTAAATGGCTTTTAAAGATGTTTCTTCTGCTCGCCAAGGCTGCATTTATTAGATTACAAATCCAGAAAAACTATAAAATTGTGAAATATTATTTCAATTTAAAATAACTGTTTTCTGTGTGAATGTATTATAAAATGTAATTTATTCCTGTGATACAAAGCATCATTACTCCAGTCTTCAGTGTCACTTGATCCTTTCAGAAATCATTCTAATATGCTGATTTAATATTATCAGTGTTGGAAACAGTTGAGCTGCTTAATAGTTTTTTTAAGGATTCTTTGATCATTAAAATACTAAAAAGAGAAGCATTTATTTAAAATGGAAAATAATGTTCAAAATTACTGTTACAGTAGTTTACGGTTTCACCACTGTTTAAAAGTTTGGATCAGTACATTTTTATTATTTTTTCTTTGAATGAAATTAATACTTTTATTAACAAAAAAAATCTATTAAATGAAAAAAAAATCCACAGCAGATTTTAGAAACATTTTATGTTTAATAAAAAAAAAATGTAGTTTTTTACTTGTTATTCATAAAAGAATCCTGAGAAAAAAAAAAATAAAAAAAAAAAAATCACAGGTTCCAAAAAATATATTTAGCTGCACAACGATGCTTTGTATCACAAGAATAAATTAAATTTTAAAATTCATTTATACAGAAAACAGTTATTATAAATTGAAATAATATTTCACAATATTACAGTTTTTTTTGGATTTGTAATCTAATTAATGCAGCCTTGATGAGCAGAAGAAATATCTTTAAAAACCATTAAATATCTTACTGTTCTAAAACTTTTGAACGGTAGTGTATTTGTATTCATATAAACCTTTTTAGAAAGACCCTGCTTTGAAAGAATATTTATGCATTTTGTTTCCATACAGCAACATTTCATACAGTGAAAAGATGATACTTCATTTTAAATTCACATATCAAAACTGTACTGAAAAAAAAAATGGTGTAAGAGTTCTGCATTTAATTATTAAAACAATTTTTAGTAAGTGGGGATTTGATTTTATCCTTTGGAAAATTGATTGGATTGTTTGATAATTTTCATTTGCATTGGAGATGCAGTTGCTAAAGGACAGGTAAGTTATTTTGATTAGAGATCACGAGGGCAAATTAACTCAAAATAAATATAAAATATTTTTTCCATTGATATATCATTCAAAATAAACACTCTAATATTCCAGTAAAAAAGTATAGATTTTTATTTCATGGTAAAACCACAAAAGGCAGTTGATTATAGTTATATTATACGTAGTTAAATAGTTGTATATTTTGAAAGAATATTGCCTGTTTAAACATAAATATAAACTTTTCTTTATAAATTAAACCCATAAATGTCTGTCTGTGTGATCAATTGCATATAGATTTTTATTCATTCTTATAGTAATACATCCCATGTCATTACCAAAAAGAAAGATTAGTTTTCCTTAAACACCATGCACATGTATGTATATATTTCTGTGTGTCCATGAACATGAACAAAACTGAATGTATAATGTTACTGGCACACAAGTTTAGCTCCACATACTGTATATGTCATAGGCAATGATGCAGTCTGAACTGAGGAGGGCAGTGCATGCTTAACAATACACAGCAAAATAAAAACAAATCCTCACTTGCCTGTAAAGCTAGTGTAGCCTTACTGTAACACTTCAAACAACACTGAAGACAAAAAGTATGGCTGAAAGGACGTATGGCACAGTGATATCAACATCAACAAGTTAGGCCTACGTGACACATGATACTCTATGATACACGTTCAAAAGGAAGCATGGCAGACTACTGTAAAAACATTAGTATCTTTTGGTTGGGAAGCGTTACCTTTTGTACAAAGTCTCCGTATCTTCTCGTGGAGGTGTTGAGCTTTATAAAGTCCTTCCCCGTCACTGACGAGAATACTAATATGAGCTGGGGCCTGTTCCATAAAAGAAGTTTACCAAATAAATAACTGGCAATAAGTCAGACTAACTGAAATAAGCCTGCCTTATACTCTAAGTGCATGTTTTGATAATAAAAAAGTTTCAGGAGGAGCGGCAATTCGTCATTAATCGCAGCTGTTCCCAATCAACCTCCCGTTAATTTCCCAATCACCTAGCTCCTTTCCGACTATAAATAAGCCCGTCTCCTCCTTAATAGCATCTCGCTCTTTTGCAATCCCTCCCCCTCCCCTAAACTCCTCCAGCACCCTTCTTCCTTGGCCAGGGGGCAGTTGGTGGCAGAGCCGGGCACCGAACCCTCGCCAGGGCTCAGCCCACTAGGGTTCAGGGCTCACCACTCTACCGGCTCGCTTCCCGGACGGCACGCCAAATCTGCTTTATTCTAAATCTGCTTTTCTAATATTCATTAATGAAGAAAGAGCGAACTCGTGAAATAGAAATAAGCTGGTCTAGCATACTCCAGTGTATCACACACACACACACACACAAAAAATATACAGATAGATAGAAACAAGACAAGATATCTATCTATATCTATGTTTTACATATTCTTCTTTTATTAATATTGCATGTTTCCTCCTTAAGAAACACCAGAAACAACTTGTGATATTCGTGTTTGACATTAATGTGCAGAGCATGCTGGGAATTCAACGTTTTGATGTTCAGAGAGGCAACATACAAGATTATAAGCGAAATCATGTGATTTTTTTATTATTTTATATTGATATTAATAATGGTAGATTGGATTAATTCATGAAACATTTTGAGATTTGTTAAGTCATATTTTTCATATGTTTTCACTGTTGATACCTCAACCCTCATATTAGCCTCTTGGGTTTGTGATTGACAGTGAAAACAGTGAAAAGATGAAAGTGGTGAATTTGCCTCGTTTAAGCAGCTGATTAAACCTCAAAGTCATTAAATGACAGTTTAATCACTCAGGACCCCTTGTCACCCAGGATGTTTTTCTTTTATAACAAAACTTTATTTTGTAATATGTAATATGGCAAATATCAAGTGAAAATCATAAAGTAATAACTTCATTAAAACCCATTCCTGCTCAAACATTATCAAATATTAAAACAGGACATGACACACTTGGTCGTGCTTAAAAATTAGCCTAAAACTAGTTTCAAATTAAAATTGTGATAATGGAAAAAAGAGCCAGAGCATTGAATTGAATTTTTTTTTCTTTTTTTCTTAATTTTGATTAAAAGTAGCAGCATGGGTCACTCCAACTTTATTTATTTATTTGTTTATGTATTTTTGTTATTCTGGTTCAGTTCCTGGGGTTCCCTTAACACTTTTAATAGGACACACTTATTTAATTCTCTTAGTTTGTATTCTGATCCTCTACAGGATCAGTCAGACAGTCAATTGCTTAGAGCACTTTCTTGCTTTTACTTACATTTGTTTGTTTTTGCAGAGCCCTAGTAATATATTTAAAAGATATTCATTTCATACAAAGTATAGTTCAAATCTATTAACATATTTACTGACAGATAACTCGAGACCTACTGATAAAAATGTTAATCAAACTTTATTTGGAGATTTTTCTTAATCATTATCATATATTTTAATCAATGCTCAAAATTCTTAATAATAGGCCTGAATGTTACTTTTAATGAGGATTGTGTAATACTGCCCTTTAAACGCAAAATATTTCAAGTGTACCTAAAATATACTTGCAATAGTTTCACTTTAGCACAATCACACATACTAAGTATGTATTTAATTGGACTTATTAAAGTGCATGAAGTAAAAAAAAATGTTGTTCCAATTCAGCAGACTTGAAGTATACCAGTTTAGTATATTAAAAGTACAATTTCATGGCATTTTATTAAGTACATAAATATGAAAATTTATTTGTAGTATTATAAGCATGAAATAAATGTTATTCAAATACATTCAAGTGTTTATTTTTTCACTAGGGTACCCTAATAGAACATTGTTTATCATTTAATAAATAACTGGCCTATAAAACTACAATAGGCATTATTGACAAAATTTTTTTATAAAATAAATAGAAGAAATATATAATTACTTTCAGTTCAGTAATTCAGAATTATTCCAACCAGTAAACAGTATTTTTCACTGTTCATTAAAAGATATTTTATGTTTTTGATTTGTGAATCCGATTGGTCACATTATGGAATTTAAATACCTTAAAATGATGATCTGATGAGGAATGATTTGGGAATCGGAATAGCTTCGTTGTGCTGTCAGTTACATATGGGAACTTGCCAGAGAGACCAATTGCCTTTGAGCTTCAAACAAAAGGCCAGTGAATATTGGCGTGCACTTGATTGTACTCAGGTGCACCTCATCACTACGTGAGTAAAAGAGGGCGCAAGCACAGTGCACATGCAGCTTTTCACTTCAGAGCCACTTCTGAGTTGGAGACCCCCTCGGCTTTCGGATTGTAGTTTGAGTGGAGCGTTGATTTAAAAGAGTTCCTGCAATCTTCTGCTCTCTAGTCTGGCAGCCTTTACTGGGTGGCTGCCGGCAGATCCTGCGGGCTGGTGGCCTTTTGAAAGTGCATGGAGCTGCCGCTTAAGGTCTTCGTGGGCAATCCGGAAGAAAGACCAATTTTTCTGTGGTTGGTGAATCGTTTCTGAGTGCAGAAATTTCCTCACCTCTTAGAACGGACATGATCGCTGCCTCACGTGTCTGGGCCGAGAACACGCTGAGGCGGCTTTCGTGGATGGTCAGTGCGCTCATTGTGAGCTGATGACCATAGCTACGTTGAAGACTCGCCTCTCATTTGTGAGACAGCTCCCCTCGTGTCCTTCCCGTGGGTAGTCGTAGGATCGTAGCAAGTTTACGACTCCCACTCCGAGGCACTTTTCGGACCTCCAGGTGACTGTCCAGAATGTTCCCTGCAGACTTCTGGCGCACCGTGTAGTCCCGTGGTCCTCCCGAAGGAGACCACTCTCCCCGTAACAGGGCCGAGCGTGTTCTTTGGGGAGCCCTGAGAGGCTGAGATGTCTTCGGTAGCATCAGAGGGAGAGTCAGATGGTGAGGTGGAACACTGCGGTGTCTGCCCCGTCCGCGACGGACGCTGAACTGTCGGCTATGCTCCTCTGCGCCGCTGAGGGAATCGGTTTGGAGGTGCCGCGTACACCTTCGACCCACCCTTTGTGGCTGGATAATTTTTTTCTGGGAGCCACCAGAACCAAAGCTCGCTTTCTCGCCCCCCCATCTCCCAGGTCGGCCTTTTCGGTTACACTGTCATGGACTAGGCCCAGGAGTTCTCGGCAGTCCAGAAGCAGACGAGGCAATGTCCCACATCCTGCCTCGGAGGGCCAGTCGGTACTGAGTGCACAGCCTCTGCTTGTGGCTACAAATCTCAATTATCTACGGTTAGCCAGAAGGCTGTGTTTCCCTTCAATTATATCAATAATCTTATTGATATATATTAAATTTTCTGAATTGCACATGCAGAAACGATGTGTTTAAATCATGTGCTCCCCTCCCCAACTCAGTACAACTGGCAGCCCTGTGGGGCCCCAATCTGGCCCCGAGGGTGTTGGGAAGGTTACGTGCAGACTCCTCTGCTGACAAACTTGAAAAGTAGCTCGTCTGATGGTGGGGGGTCTCCGTGTAATGCGACCTCAAGGGTCGTGGCCTGTTCCATGGGTGTTTCCATATGTAACGTTGAAGGGATTCGACTGAAAGGGTAACGTCTAGGTTACGAATGTAACCTATGTTCCCTGAAGGAGGGAACGGAGATGTTACATTTTCATGCCACGACTCTGAGGTCACGCTGGCACCGGCTCAGCTGCAAAAACCTGCATGTGCATTCCACTTGTGCCCTCTTATACTCACACAGTGATGAGGTGCACCTGAGCACAATCAAGTGCACGCCAATATTCATTGGCCTTTTGTTTGAAGCTCAAAGGCAACTGGTCTCTCTGGCGAGTTCCCATATGTAACCTCTCTGTTTCCTCTTTCAGGGAACGTGGGCTAGATGATTTGTTTCACTAACCAAACTTATATAATAGAACTTTGTTAATATTTTTTTGTTCTAAGCTTTGTTTAATATTTTATGTGCAAGTTTTAATTTTCAATTTGACTGACTTGATTGGTTTACATTAATTTTACCAAAAGTTGGTGACATAATCAAAATGTTAATGCACCTATAAAATAAGGAAGCCTATTTCACCTACAGTGACAACCTGATTATGTTCAGCCATGTGAAAATAAAATAAACTAGATATTACCTTCAAATGTAACCTTCTGTTTTGATTAATTTGATTAATTAATGTGCTGTCTAATTGCTGTTTTTAGACATTGCAAATGAGAGAATTAATCAGTTCTAATGTCACTCTGTGATATATAATGGCACAAGGGATAGAGAGCACACTAGAATGCTATTTCTGGCACATACAGTATGGCATAAATTTATGATATTCTGAATTCAGCCGATGTGCTCATTTGCACATTTAAGAGCCACATGATCACAGGAATGCTGGTTCAAATACGACCTGCATGTTCATTTTCTGATCCTGTTCTTCTTCTTTCTCTCTCTTCCTCCTCTGTCCTATATAATAAGGCAGAAAGACTAGAAAACACATTAGATAAATTTAAAAAAAAAATTATGCTGATTTAAAAAAATTATGCTGTAAAACATATTTAATTCATATCTTAAGGCGACAAATTAAGTTAACATGATATCTCTGACAGTTCTAAGAATGAATGAAAATGAAGGAAGGCACATGCTAATTATTTTTTTAATGCAGTGTTAAGTAAAATGGTGTCAGAAATGGTGCCTTCCAGAATCCCTGCCAGACTGCCACCTGTTATTTGACACACATTTAACTAACCTATAACTGTTCAAAAGTGAGGGGTCAACAGAAGGATAAATTAAAACTTTTATCCAAAAAGGATGCATTCAATTGAACCAAAATCACAGTAAAGGCATTTTAATGTAAGATTTCTCATTTCTATTTCAAATAAATGCTGTTCTTTTTAAAAATGAGTGCATCATGGTTTAGAAATACCAACACAATCTCACGACCAGTTCATACGTATTCGTACAATGTGGCAAATACGTGCTAATACACACAATTTGTATGACCTCACGCATATGATTTTGTATGATTTTTCTAAACCCTGTGACAGGTAGGTTTAAAGGCAAGGTTAGGCGTAGGTCATTCAAATTTCAAAGAATTGGCAACTCGTAAAATGCGTACGATTTAGCAAAAATCGTATGAATACATTCAAGTGAGGTCGTACAAATTTGTGCGAATTAGCCACCTTGTAAAATATGTACAAAGTGCCGTGAGACATGGCTGTTTAATAAGGATAATAATAATAAAATAGAATGATTTTTGAAGGATCATGTTACATTTAAAAAATATTTGAAATATATTTTTACTATATTTCAGATTAAATAAATGCAGGTTTGGTGAACAAAAGAGACTTCTTTTAAAAAAAACATACAAAAACTGAAACTTAATCTAACTAGCATATTGTGCATAGTATGGCCAGATAGAAAAAATACAGAAGTTTGCATGTTAAAGGGATACTACACCCCAAAATTATTTTTGTCTCATTAATAACTTACTTCCATGTCCTTCTGAACCAGTAAATGCTTCATTTGACTTTAGAACTTTTTTGTCAGATTTCGTTCCAAATTTGAAATACGAAACCTTCCGTGCGATGCAAGATTTTAAACCATGATGTCTTAGTGTATTACAAATAGTAGCCTTGGAAACGATGGTCCCAGCTCTCTTCACGGCATTGACCAGCTCCTCCCGTGTAGTCCTGGGCTGATGCTTCACCATTCTTAGCATTATTGATACCCCACGAGGAGAGATCTTCCTCGGGGCCCCAGTCTGAGGGACTTTGACAGTCATCATTAGCCTCTTCCATTTTTTGACAATTGCTTCAACAGTTGTTCTTTTTTCACCAAGCTGCTTGGCAACTAGCCCGTTGCTCTTTCCAGTTTTGTGAAGGTCTAAAAATGTGTCTCTTTTGTATTTTGACAGCTCTTTTGTTTGTCGCTGCGTCCAAAATTCCTTACTTTCCTACTATATAGTACGCGAAAAACAGCATGCGAGGCGAGTAGTATGTCAGAATTCATAGCAATCGAAATTTAGTAGGCAAGAAGTACCCGGATGACCTACTACTTCCGGCCAAATTCTGTAGTAAGCATACCATGGACACTTTCCTATCCCATAAGGCTCCGGGAGAGGAG
>JAUCMT010000663.1:0-11357 GCA_032357475.1 Enteromius thamalakanensis
TTTTAAGCCGATTTGTCTTGTGAAAAAAATAATTGACTCATAATGCAGTTCATGAACTGCATCAACAACAGAAATCAGGAAATAAAAAAAATCAGTTCTGAATGTTCGCTCTTGAAATCACTGGATCCACAAAATATAACAATATTCAAAACATTAGTAGATCGAATATTAAAATCTAATTTATCAATTATTTAACGGGTGACTGGTATTTCTGTATGAATGCGTTTAGGATTTTGTAAAAAATGTATACTGGATGAAGTAACAACCAATTTCCCCATAGATGTTTATTAAAAAATATAGTTAGAATTATAGCAAGATAATTCCAGACAGGGCTACTGATGATCATTTATTTCAAAGCATTCATCATGAACACTTTCAATCTTTCCAAGTCCACCTTCTTCAAGATGTGTGGTCGGGGATTTCCGAAGCGTCCTTGAGTCCATCTTTGCCATGAAATTCTCCAGCACTGATGGTCTGTCCCAAAAGCGATTTAGTTGCTCCATGGAATACAGGAATCTGAAGCAATTCAGAGACACAATCATGTTTTCTAATTATGCTGTAATAGCTGTCATGTGCTGGACAACAATGCATTACTGTGCAGCAAGTAACATTATTCTTGGAGTTATTTAGCTGAAAGTCTCTCCTGCACAGAGCTAGAATTTTAAGAGGATATGTAATTGTGAAACATACAGAAAATCAAATAATTCAAATCACAGTGTAAGGTTTCTGATTTCTTAAACATTCTGTTTTTATCATGAAAACAAGACTTGAGTGTTTTTCTCATTTAGAGATAAACAAGTCTTTCAATTATGCTGAAATGAGTCTTGCTCTACATAACAGTACAGCATTACTTCTACCAGGATCTTATTTCTTAAAAAATAACATTCTGCAGATTCAGCACACAACAATAGTAAATAAATACATTGCTACTCTACGTGTATGTTATATTCGTATTTGTAGCCGTCTTTCCTCTACTTTTTGTTCCCCAGTTTTTCATACATGGATTTTCAAAGTTATGCAAAACTTTCCAGAAACACCACCTCTCCTCTAACCAAAGGGTCAAAGTATGTGCTACATAAAAAAGCATGCAATCAATTATTTACAAAAATCAACTACACATCTAGTATTGTAATTTCAAAATCAATATTGCATAATAAACAATGCTTCGCTGCACAATACAAAAGAAATATTTATCTCACCTCCAGACGCTTACACACTTTCAAGACACGCAGGACGTTCTTGCAGACATTATCTACTGAAGTGTTGCCCTGAACGCAGGTGATGCCCAGGATCTGCACACCAGCCATTGCTAAAGCCATCATGATGGCCTGAGCATCATCCACACCACAGTCCACGTCCACAAGCAGTTTCTTCATGCTGGCCTCTAAACAATGACTTTACAGCAAATTATATCGAGTTAACAGCAGTTGGTCAAGCCTATTCAGATATCTTTCATTAAATATCTTGATGAATGTTACATTTCAAGTATACATTTATTTTGAGGCCTTGTGCGTGATTTTATAGTCATTGTCCCTATAATAACTGTACTTTTAGATACCACGGGTAAATATGTCAGCCAAACGTCTTGGTAACTAACACGTTAACGTTAGTGCATGCATGAAGGTGATTTCTCTCACCTGTAATTCAGTAAAGTATCTGCTGTAGATGTTCGTGTTAGTTTCTTGAAAGCTGATAGTATCCTGAGTCGAGAGCTCTGTACGTTAGTCCGTTATTTCAAAGGAGGAAGGAGGAAGTTGTTATTATTACACGTGATTTGCGGTATGTTTAGACTAAAACCATGTTATACATTTTGTTGTACCCAGTGTTTTAAGCAAAAACGTTACTTTATGTTGCTCAGCCCACCCACGAAAAACAAACAATATTTACCGTATTTTAGGGACGGGTAGACACACTACTATGGCAAGCCGTTTTAACATTTAAACATTAAATATACCATAAATATATTTAAATATATTCCTACTAGTGCAGTTATATTTGCAGATATCTCTAATTGTCATTCTGACTAGTCAAATTATAATTATCCCTCGTATTATAATTTTCCTATCTTTAAATATATTTATGGATAGTCCGAACGCAGGTTTAAATGCTAAAACTGCTTGCCATATTGCCATAGCGTTCCGGAGTATTGCTTGAAATGAGGCTGTCACGTGATCTGTGAAAACGCGGCTTCGTTACCTCATTGTCACGTCACGCCGGGCTCAAACACAAAGCGCGTCGAGTGCGCTGTCCCATACCCGCTATCCATATAAATATAATTATTCTATTCAGTGTCATGCCTATATGTACATTTTTATTATTATTATTAATTTGAGATTTTCTGAGGTGTTTTATTGCTTAAGCCGCATTAGTTCCAGCACAGCGGAGCAAGTAATTTTCTTGAATAAAAATCTGTAGCGAATTTGTATTGTTGCATTTTTGCTTTTTAACAATGTGCATGTTTGTGATGTGTTGTCAGGAACAAATTTAAAACTGGTCCAGTTAAAAATCACACAGGTCTAATTAATTGTCATAGAAGGGAAAAGACAAGTTAGATGTGATTACACATGAGGAACATAAAGTCTTTATTGTCATTGTACTGTGCCAAAAAACAATGAAATTTGAAAACCGTGTCACTGCATTTATTAAATAGACAAATAAACCTTAGAATGGCATCACAATGAATGACACAGTTGATGTAGTATTTTTTATTGTCCACCAGATGGTGGAGTAGAGCACTGTCTCAAAAGCTTCGAAGCATCAACGCAGTTTGTTGTACAAGCCTCACTGCTTCAGAAGCTCCGTTCGGCACATCATTACCGCATCTTGCTCCCTTCTGTTGTCTCAGAAACACCCTGGTCGAACCGTTTTTTTACTGACAATTTATCTTGAGCAATATTTGTATCGTTTCTCAAGTCTCTAGGGGCCAATGTAAACTTGATATTATATGACAAAAGCATTATTTTAGTGCCATCTTCTGGTCAATATAAACATTGCTATGTTAAGTCGAGAACTTAATGTAATAGATGACTAATAAATCGATGTATAATTGTTGACAGCATAAAATTCTGTCATACAGCACTGTATTCTATAAACTCTTTGCAGCACTGCTGAGGTTTGTAAGAGCGAAAGAATCGAACATTTGCGGACTACAATTCCCACAATCCTCCTCCGTTCCACTTCCTTATATACGTCATACTTAACATGGCCGCTTTCATAATAATTCTACATTTGACTTACATATAGCTTGCTGTGTTCTTTTTGCCACATTTCTCAACCCACATTTCGCTTGAACTTGCTCGGATGAAAGCTCTACAGAATGCCAAAATATTACGAGGATAAAGAGGAAGATGGCCGCGCCTGCGCTGGAGTGAGAGAAGATTTTAAAGCCTGTCTCCTTCAGCATGACTGTGTAGTGAAGGTATCAGCAATATGTATTTCCATCAGCCTGACACATCAATCTTGCCTCTCACAACAACATCGATTGTTCTACTTTTTGTTGTTGATAAAAAAACAGTGTGTGACTTTAAACATCGCATATTTCTGATCTTCCTCTAGCTGTCTCAATAATAATGGTCTCTGTTGTGTCACAGGAGGGTAAGAAGCCCAGTGAGTGTCTGAAGGAAGGACATTGCAAAGGCTTGCAAGTGTCTTTCTTTGAGTGCAAGAGATCCATGGTCAGTACATCTGCCGTTAAACTGATGCACGGTTTCCCCTGAAACCCACATGTTTTGATACAGATTTTACAAGTCTGTTTGATTCGATTGGATTCTGAAAACAAGTTATCTAAACTATACAGGGAACACTGCCAGTTGTTAAATTCATATTAATGATGTAAAATAACATCAAAGTTTAATAGCTATTTTAATTAAGGATATAATCAATAATGACTTTCAAATATTAATGTTATTTTTTATATATGTCTACCTAATTTTTATTTATTTTATTTCAGTTTTAGCACATTAAGTTTAACTAAATAAAAATGAGAAATGGGGCCTTAGCAACTATTAAATAAAGCATGATTAATGGTATATTTTAGTTGACTTTTTATCAGTACCTGTGCACCACTGCCTTTCATTTCTAATTTAGTCTTTCATTTATTTTATAGCTCTGTTTGAAACCAACTACAGCCAAGTGCACATGCTAAAAAACCTGATAATGTTGGAATGTCTTTACTGTATAATAAATGCTCTTCCTCTTTGTTTAATTACAGCTGGACACCAGATCTCGATTCAGAGGCCGAAAGGGATACTGAATAACACCTTCAACGTGGATAAAATGTTTTGTATCAAAATGCAAAGACATGCTCTCAAATGTGTACATTTTAAGCCGATTTGTCTTGTGAAAAAAATAATTGACTCATAATGCAGTTCATGAACTGCATCAACAACAGAAATCATGAAATAAAAAATTCAGTTCTGAATGTTTGCTCTTGAAATCACTGGATCCACAAAATATAACAATATTCAAAACATTAGTAGATTGATTATCAAAATATAATTTATCAATTATTAAACGGGTGACTGGTATTTCTGTATGAATGCTTTTAGGATTTTGTAAAAAAATTATATCGGATGAAGTAACAACCAATTTAGTATAAATAAAAAAAAAAAAAGCAATTTATATATATTATAGTAAGAATTATAGCAAGATAATTCCAGAAATGGCTACTAATGATCATTTATTTTAAAGCATTAATCATGAGCACTTTTAATCTTTCCAAGTCCACCTTCTTCAAGATGTGGGCTCGGGGATGTCCGGAGCTTCCCTGAGTCCATCCTTCCAAAAGCGATTTAGTTGCTCCATGGAATACAGGAATCTGAAGCAATTCAGAGACACAATCAGGTTTTCTAATTATGCTGTAATAGCTGTCATGTGCTGGACAACAATGCATTACTGTGCAGCAAGTAACGTTATTCTTGGAGTTATTTTGCTGAAAGTCTCTCCTGCACAGAGCTAGAATTTTAAGAGGATATGTAATCGTGAAACATGTCATGAACACAAGACTTGAATGTTTTTCTCATAACCAAAGGGTCAAATGCTTTGTTTAGTACCATGGATGTAACGTCTGGGCACTACAACATCCCTTGACATGAAGAAGATAAAAAGCTTACTAGAAAGTAAAAAGCTTACTACAGTAAGGCTAGAAATGGTGTTTCAGCATCTCAAGGATCATAATTTGAAGTTGTCTCCTTCCAAGTGTAGGTTTCTATGGAGGTCAGTGAAATTTTTAGATCACATTGTTTCACAAGAGGGAGTGGCTAGTGATCCAATAAAAGTAGAGGCTATTGGGAATATCACCGAACGAGGCATAAAGGAGTCTGATGATGTCACCCCTTCAGTGGGAAAAATAAGCTCCTTCTTGGGGATGGTTATATACTATCAACATTTCATTGAAAACTGTTGAGATTGAGCAGGGTGTGTTTTTCACTTGTCCTGTGATCATACAAACGAGTTTGTGGAGTCTGGGTCACAGAAATGTCATGAAGTGACTAACCTGGTTCAGAGTTTTGTTGGAGGGAAAGTTTCCTGAGAGAAGATGTCAGCTGTGATCCGTTCTCATCGTCACTGGGGCAAAATTGTACGTGTCTCAATGCAAGTAAGTAAATAAGTTCAGTCCCTGAGAGAGGACTGAAGGGAGGCAATGCAACTTGCACAACTAAATGCATGCCAACAGCAGAGCAAACAGGCTGAACATTATAATCACAAGTGCAAGGGTCATTAGAGCTGGGTGATTTTAATGGCAAACAAAGGGGAGAAAGGAAAAATGAAATTAGCTGACCGCTGGGAAAGCACAATGTATATTGTAGTGAGTAAGAACTGTTCCCTGAATACATGCAAAATTCATCACCCTGTTACTGGACGTGTCAAAACTGTCCATCTGAATTTGTTGATGCCTGTGAACTTTTTACCATTGCCTGCTTATGATTCAGTAAATTCAGAGTGTGACTGTGATTTGTCAAGTACTCACCGTCAGAGAAGTGATGCTGCAGACAGAACTTCCCTATGGATTGGGTGCGGGAATGGGAAATGATACATTGGAGAATGTGTCTGATTGTGATTTTTAGATTTGTGATCAAGAGAGGGGGCAACACACTAAACAAGTTGGAGAGATTGAGTGACAGGAAAATTGTGACATGTCTGTTTCAGGGTCTTGATGATGATGATGAGATTTCACCTTTTCCAGATGTTCAGAATGATGACTGTATCACCAACTTTAATGCCTGTTGGTGATTATGTTTGTGATGTTTCAGAGGAAAAACCTGTAGGTTCATCTCAATGTAATGAAGAGTCTTGTCATGTTGCAGCAGACTTTCAAGAGCAACAGGAAACACGCATAAGGTTTGGTAGAGTTAATAAACCTGTGAGCAGATTGATACAGATTATGTTGAGTAAAAGGGCTTGTCCTGTAATAGAAATGTAATTAACTTTTTTTGTAATACTTTTGGTATTTTCAAGACTGATTGTATTCCTGTCAGTTTTTCAGGTGGGAATATAAAACCATGGGCATGGTTTTATCCCACTCATTATGTTCTCCATATAAAAGCAGATGATACCCGAGAAAAGATGCTACTACCGTCAGTGGTTACGTCATTGGGTTTCCGGTGCGGTGTTCCGACATGCGTTCAGTGCTGCTATAAGCTACTGTTGTAATGTAGCTTGGCGTCTGAGTTTTAACAATGATACAACAGCTGGGTACCGGCTAGTTCCTTTTCTGTGCGCTGTAGCTTTAAAGCGGTTGGACCGTTCAATATTATTGAAAAAGAACAACTATTTCTGCGAGCTGTTGGACCATTTGTGTTTTATCATATATTAAGTGATTTGACAACATTGACACTTGAATTCAGCCGGCACAGTGGCTTGACTCACCATGAACGAGGGTACTGGCTGTATATTGTTTCAAGTATCCTGTTGTAGCATTTGTGACTGCACTCCACCGTTGCCACCGCAGTCGGAAGTTTCGGTTCTCAAAAGTTTATGTGCCTGATTTATTTTGTAAATGTTTTTTTTGGTTAGAGTAATTGCTTTTGAATTGTGTTTTTGTTGTGCTGTGGCCTTCCAGCATTGCAAATGGTGGCCAGCTTAATTGTTTGATGTTTGTTTGTTTGTTTTTCTCTCTTTTTTTGGTAAACTATACTTTGGTGGTCGAATCATTGTATAAGATGTGTGTGTGTGTGTGAGTGCCGAACTTTATTGTGGTGTGTAAATTGTGTTTTTCTTTCCTCCAGGAACTGGGGTGACCCGTTATAGTGTGAGGGCAAGCTCTTTCTGCTGGTGATGGTATCCTGTTGTGTGCAGTGTTCACTCCCTGGGGTGCGGTGAAGTGTGTGTGTTGCTGTGCCTTGTCTTTCAGAGATTAGTAGAACGGGACCCCAGCCCTGGAGTGGATGCAGCACTCTGTGTGTCTTTGTAATATGTTCCCTGACGGGATGAAGTCCGCGGTGGCGTAGTCAGTACTATTGCATTTTGCCACAATTTGGCGTAGTCTGCAGGTTTGCCATTGTTCAGGGTGAGCTTGTTTCATTTTTGTTGTATAGATGCGAAAAGTATGTTTTGATTGGCTGTTTTATAAATGTGGAGTTGGATTGACTTTTAAAAGCAGAGCAGCGCTGCAGGTCTTTGGATTGTCTCCCTGGATAGGGCCAATTTTTTACTTGTAAGTGGTAACTGGAAGGTTATAATAAATATAAAGGTAAAGGTTTGTCAAGTTAAATTGAGAAAAACCCCTGGGCGTTAGGTTAAATTGCTGAATGGGAGGTTGGTGCAGGGGCAGTTACATCGAATTGGGTGTTTTTAGAAAGTACTCATTAGCCGACTGGTGGAGGTTCTAAGGCGGAAATGGAAGGCACTTTTAAGGGGCCTGGCAATTAAGTAAGTTTCCTTGTGCTTCTGTCATATGGGGTGCAATGGAGAATGTGCTGAGGGCCCTAGTAGAGCTAGGTGCATTGGGGGAGCTGTAGAAATTCCAGCAAACCGAATGGGAGTAGCTCTTAGAAAATTGTGGGCGGGTCAGGAAGTGTAATATTATTCCTCCCTTAGATCCCCAAGTAATGGTGGAATCTGTTAACTCTCCAGGCTTTTTGAGGGGTCACTCTTATGGTTGGCAGTAAGACATCTTTTGTATCCCAGTTTTCTTAAGTCTAAAATGTTCATTTTTAAGTAGGTCATTCGTGACTTGGTTACGTTGGATGGCAGTTTTTGTTTTTACCGCTTTAATGCAGTATTGACAACATTTCTGTACTTTCTGTAGCCTCTAAATTTGAGTTGGTGGGTTTTGTAAGGCATGTTCCAATATAGTTATAAGGTGTGTTCCCAGCCTTGTGGTAGCTGTGATGTTCCGTCAAGGTATGCAGTTATGGAGCTAGTTTTACTTGATCTTAGTGCTGCGTTCGACACTATAGATTATGACATACTGAAAGATCGACTACAAAATTATGCAGGCATACAAGGGCAGGCTTTAAGATGGTTAAGATCATACCTGTCTGATCACTACTATATTGTTTATTTAAATGGGGAGTCATCGCAGTTATCACCAGTAAAGTATGCCACAAGGATCTGTCCTAGGTGTTATATTAGACAGCAACTTGTCTATTAAAAGTCATATTTCTCATGTTACAAAAATAGCATTCTTTCATCTTAGAAACACTGCGAAGCTACGAAACATGTTACCCGTTTCTGAAGCAGAAAAGCTAATTCACACATTCATGACCTCTAGGCTGATATATTCTAATGCACTACTAGGTGGTTGTCCTGTATCTTTAATAAACAAGTTACAGATAGTCCAAAATGCAGCTGCTAGAGTCCTTACCAAGACAAGAAAATATGATCATATTACCCCAAAGTCTCTGCACTGGCAGCCTATTAGATTCCGCATCAGCTATCAAATATTACTTCTTACCTATAAGGCACTTAATAATTTAGCCCCTGAGTACCTAACTAGTCTTCTAACACGCTACAATCCATCACGATCCCTAAGATCTCAAAACTCTAGACTGTTGGTAGTACCAAGGATAGCAAAGTCCACTAAAGGAGGTAGAGCTTTTTCACATTTGGCTCCCAAACTCTGGAACAGCCTTCCTGATAACGTTTGGGGTTCAGACACACTCTCTCTGTTTAAATCTAGATTAAAGACACATCTATTTAGCCAACCATTCGAATAATGCATCTCCACTTTTCCTGCAGTTATATCTGATAAGATGTTGATTTATTAATCTTAGCTCTGGTTAAACAAATCTTCATTTTCTTAGTTTGAACAGCGGCTATGCTAATCTTGTTCCTATTTGTTCTGTTCTGCAATGGGATTGTCATCCCGTGGTAACTAGGAATTAACAAGCTCCAGCCTGGATCCAGAACACTAAGATGATGCCAACCCGACAGAGGACTTCAGATGATGCCAACGCTGGAACAACACACAGCACTAACGAACTCTAATACTAATTTATAATGTTCCTTGTCTGTTTGATTGTGTCATATTGATCTTTATCTCACATCTGTACATCTACAAACTACTACTAAATATACTGTAAACCTTACTTTGTTGTAAAGCTGCTTTGCAATGATACAGTATGTATCATGAAAAGCGCTATACAAATAAATTTTAATTGAATTGAATTGAAAATCACTTGAATAACAAAATAAGAAAACTAACATGAATTTGAATCTTATTACTTTTTATATCAGCATTAATTTTTTCAATTCAATTTTTCAACTCAGTCATGATTTTGCCACCTCGTATGAATTAGTCATGAGACTGTGTTGCAATTTGTCTGCATTGTCAAAGCATTAAACCGTTTAAATTTTCAAACATTTGGAGGCCACCTGTGATACTAATCTTTTTTCTCTCTCTCTGGCAGGTTGATTTTTGAGGACACATTAAAGCTCAAAAGAAATCTTCATGAACTTTATTTAACTTACTAAACTTTCTGTTTTCTTAAAAAAGATATCCACTGTGCTACTTAGCAATCAAGTTTTATGTCCAAGGCTTCAACATCGATATTTGAACAGGACAGGTGCAGAGATTGATGCAGACTGGATTATTTATGCATCTGTAGGAGCAAGCTTACTGGGTTGTTGAAAGGACTCAATATTACATTCCTAGACCCAAAATCCCCATCCCCCTGCATGGTATAAATAGGTTTAGACCAGGAGAGCTGCCAGGCACCCCCTTGGCCTTTGGTCTTTTAATTAACCTTCGCTAGCTCTCTTCATAGCACAAATGTGGTTCAATTGATAAGGTGCTCTGAATTATTGATTCAGGCGTCCAAAGCAATAGTTAGCATTAGCATAACAGTCTAGTTATAACGGTTGAAGAAATTAGCGTGTATTTTATTTTCAAGAAATTGTTTGGAAAAATGTACAACTGCATGACACAACTACAGTGCACCTTAAAAGGAGGAATACAAATAGCATAGTAACATGTTGAAGTACAAGCAAGCAAAGGGGGTGGGGGTGGGGGGGGACTGAATCCTTCAAAATAAGTCTGCATGTGAGTAAATCTGAATCATCTTCCTTTTATAGTCCATTTCTGCCCACCATAGATGAGGTCTGGCGGCCTCCCAGCAGCCCACTCAATGACTCCATCAGCCAGCACTGTTGAAACGGTGTGATTAAAACAGGCGCCACTGGCACACCCAGATGGGCCATTGTTCCATATGCATTCCACCTGCGCCATCGAAACTCATGCCAAGCGCATGGGCACAACAGTTTCTGATTGGGAGTTTCTATAGCAACCCTTGAAGCTGGGTGGGGGGTGGGTCTTATGAAACGCAACATGGGAGTATTTTTCGATTTTCTCGATCTGTTTTTCTAATAGCCAGGCTTGGCACAGGATGCCAAGTAAATAAATCACCATTAATAATAATTTGCATATGGGGCCTTGTGGAAGTGTGCAGTGTCACTGACTGCAGGTGAGAAAAGCTCTGTGTATTAAAACAAATCCGTAAAGCTGGCACCCCAGGGATATTAGTGTGGTGGTTAATTCTAAATGGAGACAATCTTTAAGGTCTAATTTATGTTGGAAATGTTAGAAAAAGGAAAAAGTATATTTTATTCACAGAAGGAAACAATAAATACAGTAGCTACTAAAATACATTGTGAGGGAATGTACTTTACACAAATTTCCCAGTGTTTACCACCCTCAAGGACAGTTTAAAACTATTGCAAAGATTGTAAGCAGGGCTCGTAATTAACTTTTTTGATCACCAGCCAAAGTGTCTTATAACTTTCTGAAGTTACCGGCCAATCAGAATTTCCACTAGACAAATTTTTATATGGTGAAAATATGAGATTATGAATGCCACTGAATGAAAATGTTATCATTTTATTAACAGTGCATGAAAAACGCACAGAAAAACACAAAA
>JAUCMT010000664.1:0-11353 GCA_032357475.1 Enteromius thamalakanensis
TTCCATGAAAAGTTTCCAATATGGAATATTTCCAAAATTCCCAAGCTTAACTTACCATGGAAATTTACCGGAAATTTCCCGCCCCTTTGCAACCCTAGTTACAACACCTCAGTCTGTTGGGCCTTCGGGTGAACTGGGAGAAAAGCAAACTCTGTCCGGTGCAGAGGATCTCTTTTCTTAATATGGAGTTGGACTCGGTCGCACAGACAGCACGCTTTTACAGAGGAACGTGCTTTGTCTCTGCTGACCTCCTTGAATACGTTCAGCGACAAAAAGGTGGTCGCACTGAAACAATTTCAGAGGCTCCTGGGGCATATGGCAGCAGCTTCAATTGTAGTCTCGCTAGGGCTGCTCCATATGAGGCCGCTTCAGCATTGGCTTCAAGATGGAGTCCCGAGCGTGGCTCACTGCGGGTCCAAGTGGCTCCAGCCTGTCGCCTTCCTTTTCCCCCCGTGGTCAAACCTAATGTTTCTTCGAGCAGGAGTACCCTTGAAACAGGTCTCCAGGCATGCTGTGGTATTCACAGATGCCTCCACCACAGAAAGAAGGGAACGGAGACATCATGTCCCGTCGCCACAGAGGCTGTACCGCCACTAGGGGGCCTTTACACCGGCTTGGCTCCTCACCGAAGACCTAATGAACGCTAGATTGGCTCACCTACTTATACTCACGCTACGATTGGGTTCAGCTGATCCTAATCAGCGTATGCCAATGAAAATAATTGGCATGTTTGCATACACGCAGAGTTGTTTTGGCATCTCGAAGCGAGATTCCTATTCGTCAGTCACCGATGTGACATCTCCGTTCCCTTCTTCAGGGAACGAGGGTTACAATACGTAACCAAGACGTTTTACACTAATAGTTCACCAAATAGGTGTGCTTTTAGAAATTTTTCGAAATTTTTGTTTAAATTCTGATTTTAGTCTAGCTGTACCTGAAAACACACTGCATCAGTCTGGATGTCATCAGGAGACTAATGTGGCTAATTTTTGAGGGCAGGTTCCAAGGTTCCGAAATCCATAATTAGCATGATAAACAGCATTAACACCATTATTTTCTAAAACAACAAAATCCGAATGATGATGATAATGTCATAAGTTATAGCTAATTATGTAAAATATAAGCTGATTCTGTTTCACTCTTCATATGTCAAAATTCATATTTCAATAAAGGTTTTAGTTGCTGTTTCTTTGTTTTTATTTTTAAAATGTACTAGCAATTTTGGAATGGGGGAAAAAATTTAATTTAGTGTGCTGGTTATTCATATTCATACCTTAACCACAAATGTTTCTTCATCTAGCGGTTGGTTTACTTTAGCTTTTGCAAAGAATTTCTTAATCTGAATTTTGTTTCTAAGCAACTGCACAAATGTGCAAACTTTTAACCCTTGTAAACTGGTTGTTCATGTATTTACAACCACAATTTAAAAATGTGTGAATGTCGCTGCATTAGATATTAAACCAAGTTACATTTATTTTAAAGAAATAGTCTATTTCACTTTGTAAGCAAAACCGTTAAAAAATAAGGGTGTTTTAAATGATACAACTGTAACATGCAAAAATTTATGTTGGGACATGTATACATCTTTGTAAACTGGAGGAGAACAGATTTTATACATCCATTAAAATCATCAGGTTTAACATCATGTGTTTGGATTTATATGTTGTTATTTAATGTAATTACTTCAGTGTCTCTCCTCGTGGGGAATCAATGATGCTAAGAATGGTGAAGAATTAGCCCAGAACTACACAGGAGGAGCTGGTCAGTGCTGTGAAGAGAGCTGGGACCATCGTTTGCAAGGCTACAATCAGTAATACACTCAGACGTCATGGTTATAATTTTGCATCGCACATAAGGTTCCCTTGCTTAAGTCAGCCCATGTCCAGGCCTGTCTGAACTTTGCCAGGGACCATCTGATCCAGAGGAGTTATGGGATGAAGTCCTGTAGTCAGATGAGACCAAAGAATATAGTCTTTGTATAGCATTAAACGTGTTACTTGCTGTTTTTTTTTTTGTAATTTATTGCGAAATTTACTTTTTTCTGAGTGAAAAAAAAATTGTGCTGGTTATTCATACGCATTCATACTTTGACCACAGACCTTCATGTAGTGGTTAAAAGTCACTTCTAGTTTGTGCAAACAGTATCTGAATTTTATATAAACAATTGCACTTCCACTGCAAAACAGCGCAAATTACGAAATTGTGTGTCACTGGGTTATATCAAACCAAATAGATGTCAACGTGGAATTTATTTTAAAGAAATATAGCACTTTTTAGGGAAAACCATTCACAAAAAAATGTGTTTGTTGTGTAGTCTATTAAATGCTAAAACTATTAATATATAGGCCTGTTGTTTAACATTTTTATTGGGACACGTGTGCATCCACAAGATGAACAGATTATATACATTCTCTAAAATCACCATCAACATCATGTGTTTAGAATTCTATGTTGTTATTAAATGAAATTCAAATTCGTTAAAGTGTGTGACTTAACTTTTCCTGATAATAAATTAAATAATTAATTGGTCACGTTAAAGCGCATTTCAAATGAAATGCATACTTTCCTATTGGATACATCGGAATTCCATCTGGCCCACATCATCAGCATTCATTTGCACCTGGATACCATGGTAACAAGTAAACATCAGGACGCTATGACGACACGGCGCGCAGGTAATTTATCCATAACCGGGCTAAAATGCATCGTTCGTTTTCAAAATTGAATTGTGTTATTTGTTTTGATCAACTTTCTAGCCCCTCGGGTCGCGTTCGGCACCTGCCAGAAACGTCTGATGTTTCCAACGCACTTTGCGCCTGATCGCATGGGCAATGAAATGCTCGTGCTCTACGGCTCGAAAGAACTAGGACCCGGATGTTACGACAACCACACGGTGAGTATGCCGAAAGGTACATCAGTTAAATAATAAGTTATGAAACTTGTCATTCTTTTCAGTAAAAAAGTAATTTGAAGTCGTTCCCAGGTGGGCACTCTTACATATGACCTCCAACACAGACCTGAGAGTAAGAGGGGATATGTGCTAGCAGCGCGCACTGCACGACGCTTTCTGCCTCCAATTAAAGTAACGCATTGTTTATTAATTTCTAAGTAACAAACTTACTTTGTTTTAATGCAATGTAAATGCATCGCCTTTTTTAGACGGCCACCCCTTCACCACAGAAATACCAGCAGGACTGGACTCGGTCTAAAGTGTGTCCTCCTGGAAAAGCTCCATTCAATAGTACCTCTGCAAGATTCAAACATTCAAATACAGACTCCAGCCCTGGGTATGATAGTTTTTTTTTTATCATTTTACTATGAGTGCACCTGGTAATAAATGTGTTCTGCTAATAAAAAAGCTAATTTTAAGCTGCAGGGCCCACATCGTCCTTAAAAATAATTGAAATCTTTTGCAGTTGTTTGTGCTACTGAATAATGAATAATGTTTACTGAATAACTAGTGATACGATTTAAAAAAATAAATAAATAAAAATCCATCCCTGTATATGCAAGAGCATCCTAAAACATTTAATTCCAGGTTTAAATTAAATGAATTGCAGATTTTTAATGTGTATCCTTTTTAAAGTCCAGGGGCATATGTTCATGATACCATCCAAAGCAAGAAGGTGTCATGGCCTATGAAATTCGGCTCTCCAGACTGGTCAGAAGTGCCATCGCTGGAGAGACGAACACTGCGTACAGAGGTACAGATGACAGACATTGTTCTACAAATTACAATATAAAAAAAGAAACAATAAAATGTTTTTTCTTTAGTGCTGTCAAATGATTAATCGCATTCAAAATAAAGGTTTTTCCTTACATAATATATTCGTATGTACTGTGTATATTTATTAAATATATATAAATACAAACCCATGCATAGAATAGAATAAACATTTATTATGTTAAAAAACAACAACTTTTATTTCAGATGTGATTAATTACAATTAATCATTTGCCAGCACTAGTTTCCTTATAATTCCCCCTCCCCATAATTGAATGTGTTTTGTGTCCATGCAGCTCTACCATGACAAAGAGTTTAGGAAACAGAGGAACAGGGTGGCATATCTAAGCTTGTTTTACTGATCACTAGAACCAGAAGATCACCAGAAGAATTCAGTGTGACTGTCAATGCATACAAATATTAAAGCTTTATGTTTCCTATTTCATAACATGTTCAGAGGTGAATTACTTAAATTAATCAAACTAGAATAGTAACGAGTGAAGTAACAGGACACAAGACACAGATTTTCACACGATCTCCACATTCTGGTTTAATTTTCAACTTGTACTTTTGAAATGATGCCTTAAAATAAACAACAAAAGACTTTTATTACCACCATTCACAAATGAGTAACAAATCCACACAAATCAAAAGAGAATGTCACGTTTCTGGCGTGTGGTTTAGAACTGTAAAAACTAATTTATATTTCAAGGGAAGGCTCATCAAAACAAGCTACCAAAACTCAACTCTAAGCTGTGTTATACTTAAGAGAAGTTTCCTGCTTGAAATCCATCTAATATTTTTCAAATGTTACTGAACAGTCTGTCATTCTATAAGAATCAAACATCAGTAGCATGAAGGGCCACTGCGTGTTTCAAATTGCATTTGTTGAATACTCAGTGTATGTTAGCTATAACTTCAAGGTGCACAATGTGATCAGCATGTGCTAATAAGTTTTCATCCATCCTAATTAGCCAATGTAGATGTAGCCATGTCAATACATGCATTTTTATTTTTTCCTTCTCACTTTGGGCTTTTTGACTGGCCGAAGATAGGGGTTGTCAATCATGTTTTCTTCATTGGCCTTCCCTGAAGGCACAACACCACCAGGCGGCAGCACTACGTTCTCCTTATCTGCACTTTGGTCATCCTAGAAATAAAAAAGAAAAAGTATATTACAGTAATAATAATAATAATAATAATAATAATAATAATAATAATATGTAGTCTAATTCTAATAAAAAGGTAATTATTAAAATAAACAATATATAGTTATTACGCACACATACAAATACATATACACATTATAAACTACAAAAAAATAACAGACATGCAGGTATGTTTTTGCAGAGACATTTTGACCAATAAATAAATATATAATAAATTCGTCATGCTTGCCTGCATGATGTTACTGTGGTTGTTCTCTGTATCTGTCTGGTCGTCCTGCTCAGATGAATCGGTCTCCTCCAGTGACTGAAGCTCTAGTTCTGAGGGCAGTAGGGCACTCAGGTAAGGGATGGTGCTCGGCTTTGCTGCGATCACTTTTTACACACAGAATTACACCAGAAAGTCAAAAGGGTAGTCGTTAGTCTAAAAATAGTACACTGGCACAGGCATTCACAAAAACAGTAACAACTATTTATATTAAAACAGATAGCCTGTTGACTTTGTGTTATATATTGTGACTTATTATTATATTACGAGGCTATTTATGTTAGAATCACAGCTCAAATCATCAGTTGTGTCCTGCAAACTTGCAAATCTTCTCTTTATAACACTATGTAAATAAGATTCACTGCAGTGTAATAAGAGATTTGTTGATTATAATGACTTAACTTTGTGAGATTGTGATGAACTAGAGGTGTAACAGCTTTTTAATTATTAGCTATAAAGAAACCTTATGCTATATAGCCTATAATCCATCCAGAATTTGAATTTAAGCTCTATTTTTCATGCTGCTAAGAGAACCAAATGCCACGTACTGTATTTGGAGTGATCCAGATTTAAGTTCACTCTTGATCATGTAAGCAGGGGGGACATGTTAAGTCCCCCTCTTTGCGACAGGCCTGCATTAGCTGTATTTGGGGCAGAAAAACTCACAAGGGAATGCAGTGATGTCGTCCTTAAAAAGGCTTTGCGTCTCTCCTGTCTTGGCCATGAACCGTGTGAGAGCGCGCTCCACATCTCTCCTCTGTGATGCTGCCTTCTCTCTCACCACCTGGTAATCTGACACAGGCTCTCGAAATGTCTAAAACAAATGTGAATGTGTTGAAGCAGAATGTTCTTAGTGTTATTGAAAAGTCACACAATAGCAAGGCATCAGGGGAGCAAAATAACGCACTGGTGTTTTGATGTATGTATGAGGATCTGGGAATTCTGGGAAGTGGCTGGGGATGTATGTTGGATGAGTGCGCTTCTGTCCGGCCACGAGGGCTTTTGGGGCGACTGGAGCATTTGTTATTGGAGCTGTTAAACACAGAGGAGCACAGTTATATAACAGATAATATACTACAAACAGATAAATTAGGAAAAAAATTATAAAACACCTACGTGCAGTTATGACCATCCTTTGCGATCTTTTTGCATACACTGGAAGAGTATCCACATTAAAACCTGTGATTGTGGGAAAATTAAAGCTCAGATAACATGAATCAACCACATACAGAAGTAAACTTTGCTCCTTAAGATTAAATATATTGATAAAAGGGCAACCAACCCATTTCGACCAGTGAGATGACCACATCAGAGAGTGTAGGGGTGCTTCTAGCTGTGTGCTCACAGGTTGCCTTCGCACAACGGCCAACCTCAGTTATATCTATCAAAAGATATTCAAACGTTTAATATTAATTTCAATAGTAATTCCAGGAGACTACTAGCATGGGACCGAGACTCACAGCTCTGCATCATCTCAGTGAGAGTCTCCACAGCCACTTTCTCAGCACTCTCGAAGCCACACTCGGTCAGAAGAGAGCTGACCACCACCTGCAGTGTGCGTCTCCGAGCCAGCTGATAGTTCTCTGTAGGACTTGTGCTGGTCTTACTGCTCCCAGAGCGCTGCAATCAAAAGAGCAGAGTATTAAAGATCAGGATGTCCAATTGCACATTTTTAAAACCAAGAGTTGGTTGTTCCGATTTATGTTTCTAATCAAAAGGTTTATACCAGCATAAATGTTTTGCTGGTCTTCCAGACTGGGAGACCAGTTTAAATCAGCTAAGACCTTTTGCAGGGATGATGGTGGCTGCTCTCCTAGAAAGCATTTTTGGGCATCATAAGAGTGTCCAACAGCATGACTCGGCATATGATGGCCAAAAATTGTGTTCAGGTAGGCAACGCCTGAAGATTTAATCCTGCTAGACACTGAACTGTTTCTAGATAACTAGGTTCATTGCATTTATTGTAAGGCGTTAATATATTCACGCATAACATAATGAATAAACGGATATTTGCTGTGTCTAATGACAATTCTGCCGGTACATGTGCCTCATATTTGAACAAACTCTTAACGTTAGTGGTGTTTGGCTAAGCTAGCAGACTGTAGGTTAGGAAAGAGAAATGAAAGATATTTACGCTTCCGGAGTTTAAAGATCCGCTCCCCATCACTACAGAGTCTGCCATGTTTTTAACTCTAGTGGTTTTCCTCTGGTGTATAACAGTTAACGCTCGTAGAGAAACTCATTGTGCGCCCTGCATTTCCTTATAACTCTATTGGGGGGTTTTATTATTTGGTTGAAAATGGCAACCCTATCAAAATTTCCAACAGGGCCACCGGAAGGTTGCTGTTTGCAGTGCGTTTCCAAAATAAAAGTCAAAAAACTGATTTATGCTGTTAAAAAACTACAAATAAAAAGTGAAACAAAAAACTTTTTTGAATTAAAAATCACCTTTAGCATTTAAATAGTGCTTAAAACACATCTGTTTGTTTGGATGCATGCCCTGTGACTATGTATGACAAGCTCCTCCATTCGAGTATAAAAAGTATAATGGCAAAATAGAAATATTGTAAAGTGTCTGATTTGTCTGTAAGATGTATTGGATTGAACAGAAGAGGGCATAATACACATGAACTACTTTTGTGGACTAATTAGAATGGCAGACATTTTATTTTATATATAGATTTTTTGTTATCTCCCTCTGTTGGATAAAAAGAAAACAATAAAACCATCCTTCAACATTTATTATATAAACACTCGGACTTTTGCATGCGTTGTTTAATCAAATTAAAAAGTTTAGTTATCATCAAGGCCTAGTTAAAAACAAAAAGTCAACCTTTATCGAATTTATAATTAATTAGGCCATTCTTCATTTTAAAGCTTAGAATTCACAAAACATTTTTAGCAATAGTTTTTAACATTATAAAAGAAAACATTTGTGTAAAACATTTTGTTTATTTGAAAACAAATCTACATAGTATAAAATCCTTGAATTGCATTTTTTTTTCTTAACAGCTTTATGTATTCTCAAAATTGCCTTATTAACACTGAACAAGGCGGCACAGAAGAGCATCGCTAAACTGCTAACCTGATTCATCTCTCTTGACCCTGGGACAACATTGTGATTAACCAGTCAGATTTACAGTTTGTGTGAGGTTTAGGCTTACAATCAGTGATTGGTGCTTGTACATCAGTGTCAGTCATCTATCAATTCCTCCGATTTAGGCAGTACTCATAGGTAAGGGTCGGTTTAGGTGTATAGATGGCCAAGACTATAAAATGTTGTTCCAGGGTCAACAAAATATGTTGATAGCACTTGGCAAAATCAGGACGTGCTCTGTAAACACAATTTGGCTTCTCAGTGTGTGCATTTCCACAGCCATTTTAACTGTATATCCTTATCTAGAGGCCAAGGTGTGTCAAAGCAGGCATCGTTTTTATGTGGCACATCTTTCATTTTGAGCATTAACAGAGCATCCTTATTTCTGTACTTTAAATGTTTGTTATAAAATATGTTTAATTTTAACACATTATATATTCTAAGCTAGTTTTCATACACAGCAAACAATAGATATTAAAGCCACCTTAAAGCGTGAAAACCTTTTTTTCTTTTCTGCAGCGCAAGAAATGTTCACGGGCATTTATTGTGAAAGTTGGTGCAGCAGGCGGCCATCACGCTGGTGTCGCTATTTTCAACTGCCTCACCAGCTAAAGCCTCACTCATCACGTCTATAATCGCAACACAAGATTGTTGTCTTGGTTTCCCAGCCTCGATTCCTTACTGATGAGGGACTTTCGGCCCGACTGACGCAGGGAGATGGGGGTACTCAATATTTCAGACCAGGTGAGGGATAGTAAAACCCCACGAGTGGCGAAAACCAAGCAATTTGTTGTTCGCTCTCTGCGCTTGTATGCAGAGCCTGATATGTTAGCTAGCTCCCTGACGATGGATTATGGCATTTCCCCATACAGTTCTCGCATAGAAACTTGTGTTATTGCTATGCATTTAGCTGCAAACATCACGTTTTTAGTGTAAATCGAGGGTAGGGCTATCCAAGAGGCGATAAAAATGATTAAAAAGCCCTTTTATCACGCCCAGACGTTAGCCTGCCTGCTAGCCTAATGAGCTGGGTGTCAGCCAGACGCATAAGAAAACATCTATTGTGTGTTTATGTTCTAAAAACGCACAGGTTTATTAATCTATTTACCAAATGCTCCTGCTTTTGTCACGTTATATTTTTGTAAAACTATGTTGTATGCAAATTTTTCATATATACGTAGATACAATTGCAGTCTGTGTTATTTTGATGAAGCCGCCTTATAATATTCATTGATAATGATATTTGATTATCATCACACAGTTATACACCTCACTGTAATCAAACGTTGCTCAAACTAAAGGTTTGGATTTGTTGTCATGTTTTATAGCATTGTAACATCCACCCTTTTTTCCTCCTCCTCCTCCAGCCGCCTCTGGTCCAGGCCGTATTTAACCGAAATGTGGATGAAGTGAAGTTATTTTTGCACAAGAAAGATGAAGTCAATGCACTGGTATGTTCTGAGTGGCGTATTTTAGTGTGAGCATGAATGATGTGTCTCATCTGCATATGTGATGTAATAACTATGGACAGATTGCCTGGGTGACTGTACATATGGGCTGTGTGGGCCTTTAATAAAAAATGACAGTGTGGAAAGGAAATGGGGGGAAAAAAACTGTTCACTTTTTTGTTTTTCCTCCTGCTTGCTTGTGTCAGGACCAAGAGCGCCGCACACCTCTTCATGCTGCTGCCTGGCTGGGGGACGTTCATATAATGGAGCTTCTCATCAACGCTGGTATGACACTAAACAGCATATGCACTAATGCTTTAATTCATAAAACAGATCTGGTATCAAAAGCTACAGCTTTTCGAGCTCAGAAATTCGAGCTTTGCTAAAATGCATAAAATAGGAAAATGTGTGGCCTGTCGCACCCATTTGCAAAAGTTCAGTCTATATCAAGGTTTTCCAAATGCCATAGGAGTTCTTGAGTTAATGAAAAGCTTATCATTGACTAAATTAATTGTAATATTAAGAAAAAGGAAAATAGGCAGCACAATTAATCAAAATAAAACCAAAATAGGGGTCCTGTCAAATCAAAGGCATGCAGATTTGCACACGCCTGCAGCCTAAAGCTCTGTTAAGAGTAAATGCTGCTTCACACAAACTCCATCTCTGCTCTGTGTATTTAGGAATACTTTGTATTTTGTGTAATTTTCAGTTGACAGATGTTTACAGCATATCCCACCAAAATTAATGGATTGGACGAGTTCGAAGCTTCCAAAAAACTGTAATGGTTTGAAAGTGAACAGTTTAAGATAAATATTTGTATGGTAACCTGGAGCTTTCCATTAGTAGTGGACTCAGCAGTAGCAATAGGAGACATTTTCATATCCACGGAGTCAGTTCAGGGTTTACTATATGACTGAATAATCACTATTTTTTTCACTTACTGAAAAATGTTCTATAGTTTTAATTGTTACTTGCATACCATGTGACCGTTAACCAACATTTGATAACATGAACGTGGTAATCTGTCAATTATATTCATATTTTCTATAAATTGTATTTGGTTATTTATTGATTGACTGATTTGTTAATAATATTTTAGGCAGAACTACAAGTAAATATTTTATTATTTGCTTGACCAAAAAACGGGTTTAAGGCCCGTTCACACCAAGCACTAGAACTATATTGATAAACATATAGTTTTAAAAATGGTTCTCGATGTTAAAGAATAGCAGTATCCACACCTCAACTATAACAATGACGGACAGAGAAACTATATCGTTAGGAATCATTAAAAAAAAAAAATTCCAGCTGATGAATGATGAAAGACTGACAACCAAACAGAATCAATCCTGCTGTCACGTGCTTGAGAATCTAAAGCAGCAGACGCAGTTGAACTTAAAAATAAACAGACGGTTTTGTTCATTGGTGTGGGTGCAAATATAGTTATCGTTATCTTTATCTTTATAGTTATCGTGCTTGGTGTGAAAGGGCCTTTAGGCACAACTAGTCTGTCATTATATTTACAATTTACTGATGGTTAATGGCACAGAAATAGTTTAATATGCTATGGCCTGGTTTCACAAACAGGGCTTAGCTTAAGCCAGGACTAGGCATTAGTTAAATTAAGATATTTAAGCAACTTTTACAAAA